>JANPWX010000324.1:930782-965952 GCA_024734555.1 Trochalopteron elliotii
AGAGAGTGTCCAAAGGAGGGCAACAAAGATGGTGAAGGGCCTTGAGGGGAACTCATTTGAGAAGCAACTGAAATCACTTGGCCTGTTCTGCCTGGACTGAGGAGAGACCTCATTGAAGTTACAAATTCCTCATGAGAGGAAGAGGAGGGACAGATTCATCTCATCTCATATCTCATCTCATCTCTCTGGTGACAGTGAAGTTGTGTCAGGGGAGGTTTAGGTTGAGTATCAGGAAAAGGTTCTTCCCCCAGGGGTGGCTGGGCCCTGAACAGGCTCCCCAGGACAGTGGTCACAGCACCAGCCTGACAGAGCTCAAGGAGTGTTTGGACAATGCTCTGGGGCACAGGGTGTGACTCTGGGGGATGGTGCTGTGCAGGGCCAGGAGCTGGACTGGATGATCCTTGTGGGTCCTTTCTAACTCAGCTTATTCTGTGATTCCGTGACTCCATCACCTCACAGAATCATAGGCTGGGTCATGTGGAGGAACCACAGTGTGTTACCTGGTTCAACCCATGACATCAGCTGCCTCCAGAAACATGTCCTATAAATATAACCAGTACAAATAATTCTACATTTATGGGCATAGATGAGGTAGGGAGAGCTGTGGGAGTGGGTCGAAAGAAAGTATTGCTTCGGAACAAAAATAAGCAAAGTCATACTCTGATTTCTTCCTGATTTATTAATTAATGATATCCCTAAACCTGAAGCCAGGAGACTGTAATGAATGAAGCATCCAAATGTTAAACTTCTTTATGAGGTATAGATGATCCCCTTAGGAGGACACACACACACTGATTTTATAAGAAACGCCCTCGCTACTAAAGGTTTATACCTGGATCCATTTCCAAATCAATTTTTCCTTGAGGCTTTCACTAAGACTCTTGTGGAGATTATAGAATTTGAGTAAGATGCCAATGCATCATCATTCTGTACACAGGAACTGTTTTATTGTTTTTAACAGGACTGTGTAAGATGAGGGTAGAGGTTGTTGGTTTGATGGTTTGTTATTTTTAAACCTCAGTAGCAGAAACATCTCCTCAGTCCTTTGCATTCAAAACCTTACAGTGTATAAAGTCTTTTGATTCTATAATTAAGATCAATGCAAGGAAGGCATCATCACTCTAACTGTTGAAGTTTCAGGGTATGGAAAGGAGCTGTACAATATCTAATTGGCCAAATGTACATGGAATTGAGGAAAAACAAACTTATTTTCAATTGTTTTAATGCAGTGCTTTGGATCCTGTCAGAGAACACTCTGTCCCACCAACATTAATTTTGTTGATTTACTCAATTGCCTAGAAAGAAAGCATTCAGGCCAGGCAGAAACAATGCAGCAATTATCAACACTCAGGTAGCAGTGGCAGGGGCTGCCTCACAAAGCTCAGGTCAGACCCAGGTCTAGTGGGGTAACCAAAGGACTGCTCACTGTCCTGGAACTGCAGCCCTTTGTGCCTCAAACATTGTGGTGAGCTTCCCACCAGGCAGAAATCCTTTGGGATAATCTTGTTGCCCAGAAAAGCTGTGAATTCCCCATCTCTGGAAGTGTTTGAGACCAGACTTGATGGGGCTCTGAATAGCCTGGTCTAACAGGAGGTGTCCCTGCCTATGGCACGGGGTTGGACCTAGATGGTTTTTAATGTCCCTTCCAACCCAAACCATTCTGTAATTCTGTGTCAGGAGTCACATACTTGGTCGATACAATAAACTCAGAAATATTAAAAAACTTAAAGTTGTGTTCAGCCTGGCATCTGTACAAACTGCACAGTTGTACAGCCACAAAATGGACTTTAACAGCTCATTTTATTTAACAGCTCAAATATACCCCTGATTTCCCATTCAGAATCTGAAGCAGGTTTGTCTCCTGGTGCTGGCCAGGGCTAAAAGACATCCCATTGACAAATACAGGGAGGGTTTAGCAGGAGGCCATCCTTGGAGGGAAAGCCTGTGTTTAGGGAATTGCTAAACCAGGGACAAGTTTTTGAGCTGGTTTAGCCCTTACTCACCTCAGTGATGACTCTGGACCTACATTTCTGGCATCAGCTGATGTCTGATTGCTGTCTCCCAATCTTACCCTCAGTAAAACAACTCAGCAGCTTGAAATCCTCCTGAGTCTTGTTAGTGGCATCATCACTTCCTATTGTTGGAACTTAAGGATGTGCAAACAAATTGGTCATTCCCCACCATCTCCCTGGAATCAAGGCAGGAACCCAAGTGTGGAGCTAAACCCTGGCCTCATGTCTATCCATCTTCCAGCAGCTAAGGGGAGCTGACCCTTCTGAAAACAGACAAGTTTGTGGGTTTCTATAATTTATAGGTTGTAAGTAGCAGCCCTCAGCATCTCAGCATCCCCAGCATCCTCAGCATCCCAGCATCCCCAGCATCCTCAGCATCCCAGCATCTCAGCCCTGGGAAAGTGACTGGGAGGAGCTGGAGCACTGCTCTCCTTTCCTTTGAAAAGAGCACAGAGAAGTTCAGAGCTGAGGATTCCCTCTGGAGGAATTAGCCACACTTGTGCTTTAACCTGCTACATTTTTAACCTGCAACCTGTGGTTTTCAGTAACAGAGCTATGGTTCAGAGCACCTGCTAAGGAATTAGTTAGAAATTGACTTGCTGGGACTTCTGTAACTCCAGAGAGCAGAGATAGGGACCAGTGGAGAGTTATGGCAGGGAGGGTGTAGGTGCAGCAAGAAAAGGATCATCCAACTTGGCTCTTTTGCTGTGCAGTCCCCATTATGCTTCCAGCAAACAAATTCTGTATTTTGCTTCTGAAAAATCCTGCAAACTTTTGTGGTACTGCTATTAGTATAGTTTTTTGGGGTTTTGTTTTTTGTTTTTGGGGGTTATTTTGGGCAGGGTTTTTTTTGTATGTTTTTGGGTTTTGGGGAGGGGTTTGGGGTTTTTTGTTTGCTTGTTTGTTTATTTGTTGGTTGGTTTGGTTTGGGTTGGGTTTTTTTGGGGAGGAGGTGTTCAGTGTTATTAATACCAAATGAAAATAAAGAACACTACCCCTCGTCCCCTAAGCTGTGCCGTGGCTTGATATTTCTAAAGAGGCTGACATTTCTATGGTGCTTCACAAACAGGAGATCAGATTTCAGCTTGGCACCAACTGTGGTCACAGCATCAACATGGGAAGCACTTCAGTGGGAAGTCCCAAGGATGGACACCTGCAGCCTGCCAGCCCCAAAATGATCCTTTCAGGTCCATCATGGCTTGGATTTCTCCTGGAAAGAAGATGCTTGCCAAAGACCTATGGTGCTCTTCATCTGAATGTTTTTTTTTTTTCCTTTGCTCTGTGATTTGAAGCAAGTCTGGCTCTGTCACATATCAGGGGCTTATCAGAGCTTACTCATTTTATTCAGTAAATTTTGCCAGAAATGCTTCAGCAGCTCCAGGTCTTAGAGAAAAGCTTGACATTTGATGGGTTTTTGTTGCAGCTCACTGGGCTGCAGCCATACACCTCCCACTGCCTTTCTCCCTCCTGGAGGCAGGGCAGCCAAGCACAGCAATCTGGTTTATTAAAAACACAGGTGTCAGACCTGGAGCTGCCCCACAGTGCTGGGAAAGGTCACATCTGCAGACCTGCTCTTCCAGATCATCAGGTTGCACTGCTGGTCACAAGGAGTGGAGCAGACCTGGAGATGGGAGGGGTTCACAAAGGGAAAACAGCAGATTGGGACAAATTCTGTTCTCGGAGACCCTGCACAGGGTTTTCCTGGTGTTGGAGCAGGATATAGGATCCTGCAAAGCCTCTGCCACCCAGGAAGAAGCAGGAGCAAAATGGGATGTAAGTTCCTTGAAATGCATATACCAGAAAAGCCTCTGGCCGTGGCTTGTCCCCCTGTGTCAGGAATTGAGTTTGGCTGTTAATTCTTTCATAGGGTCATGGAATGGTTGGAGTTGGAAGGGACCTTAAAGAACCATTTCATTCCAACCCTAATTCTTTGCCCTGAAAAAGACTCCACTGAATACCAATGAATCGTTGTGTAAATAAACTCAGGTCTTCCCTGGAGGCCACATTGGGTTTTAAGGTTTCAGGATTGTGGGGTGTATCTCAGCAGGAGTTAAGCTGAAAGCTGATAAAATCCTGACATCTGAGGGCCAGAACTGCAGCAGTAGAAATAGGCACATCCCTTTTGACCTCAGCATCCCTGAAAGGCTGTGGTTCATGTGTCTCTGCATAATTAGTCATGGAGCAGTGACTTTTTTTACCCCTTTGGGGTTTAAGAAAGCCCAATCAGCATCAGAAAATAAGAGAGTGGTCAGGACTGGGAGCACCCAAAAGCCACATCCATGAGGAAGGTCCCAACCTGGCTAAATGCAGCACAGCCTGCAACAGATCACGTCTGGTCTGGTGTCCCCAGAAGTCACAAACACATGGAACAATGTGTTTACTTTCACCATGGAGAGCAGTAAATTCAGCTACTTCCCTTTTGTCCTGTTCCCCCACCATTGTCATCTGCTATTTCATAGGGAGATTGGTCAGGCCACTGCAGGATAACTGGGCTGGGCAGGGCAGGGCTCTGTGGTCCTGGAGCAGGAGCTGGTGGCTTTTCTTAGCCCCAGGTACAAACTTATCCCTGCAGCAGTTTCCTGGGGCTATTCCCTCAGTTCCAGTGATGTTCACCCACCTCTCCTGGAGACACACACAAAAGCACAAAGCAAAGCTCAGTTGCAACTCATTTAATTCTGCATCATAGAGCCATAGAATGCTTTGGGTTGGAAGGAACATTTAAAGGTCCTCTAGACAACTTCTCTGTCATGAGCAGGGACACCTTGTACTAGACCAAGTTTCTCAGAGCCCTGCCCAACCTGAATAAATATCAGTGTCTTAAGAAATGCTGAGCTGACAAATGACACATTTTTACTCCCTTTTATTGGATGTCATCAGCTCATTTTCAGTGGTCAGACAGGTCACCTCTAGTCTGGAAATCCCAGAGCTGGCCACAGCAACTTCACAAACACATCTGTTGGAATTTTTTGCACTAAAATTGCTTTTCTTTTGAGGCACTGTGTGATTGATGAAGAGTAGGAGTTCTCTGGAGTCCACCATTTCTCTGGAGGCTTAACAGCCCCAGAATAAAATATGAATTTAGGTTTATTCCATGGCAGGATTTGTCTTGCACCTAAAGAAAAAAAATAATTTTGCTCAAGTTTGTTGTTACACTGAAGCCAGCTTTGTCCTTGCAAAAGTAACTGACAACATTAAAAGTGCCCAGATTCTTTCTAAAGTGAAGAGTTTTGAGGTTTTTAATTTTGCAGAAACCTTGCTGACACAGCAATGTCAGTGTGCAAAGTTCTCCAGGACCAAGTTAATGTTCTACTGAATTCCTTTGCTTCAGGACTAGTTCTTGAATGTCTACAAAATGTATACAAATGTCTAAACTAAATCTACAGGGGCTAATCCTCATTTCACATCCTTGCAGTTAAAGTTGAAGCAGCAGCGATGAAGGCACTGCAATGGCAGCACTTGAGACCTGGTGACCTCTGTGAGATCCCTCTGGCTATTTATCCTTAAAAGCACAATATCAGTTTTCACAAAGTATACCTATTTTTCATTTTTAGTACTATTTTAGTATGTATTTTTCATTGGCCGTGGAAGCTGTGGCTGCCCCATGCCTGGAATTGCTCAAGGACGAGGCTCTGACCAGCCTGGTCTAGTGGAAGGTGTTCCTGCCCATAGCAGGGGTTAGAACAAGATAGTCTTTAAGGTCCCTTCCAACACAAACCATTTCACAATTCCTATTATTCCGTGCATTGTAACAGCCAGGAGCACCACTAGATGTCACAACTGCTTCACTGTTTGACTGCTCACTCCTTAGCCTTGGCTGAAGAACATTTGTAGGTTTAACTGAGAAGCAAAATACAAAGGCAACTAAGCAAAACCAAGGTTTCATCCTCAGGAAGTGCAGGGTGCTTTAGGACACACCTTCCATGAGAAAAAAAAAAATCAGTGTTTCTCAAATCCTCTGGTTTTGGGCACAAAAAGGCTCTGCAGTTTGTTCAATATGAAGGAAATTAATGTGCTGGACCACTCTGACCCTTTGAAATGACAGCATAAAACTGGTGGGAAGAAGTTTGATGTGAGATACAAACGACTGTGCTGGAGACAGGAAAGCAAAGTTACCACAAGGGTTTGTTTTGTTTTGTTTTGTTTTTGCTTTATTCTGATAATTTCAGTGCTGGAAGTGACTTTCTTACACTTTCCCTAGTTATAGCATATGGCATTTGTGTTGTCACTGTGTGTGTTGATGCTTGATGGTCCTGGAACACAAAAGCACCCACCCACCTCCTCCTACTGAAATAGTGAAGAAATAGCAATAACATCAACTGAACTTAATTAGGCCAGTCTCGAGGTGTTTGCTGTTGCAGGAGCTAATTTTAGATGCCAAACTGCCACAGAGGCTGGCTGTATCTCTGCCCTATTTTAGCAGCTCGTGGCAGAGAGGCAAATGATTGGAAGGTGAAGGAGTGAGCACAGTTGCTTCAGCCCATGTGAAGGTCAGGGAAGAATATTCTTCCTCTGTTCCCAAGGCAGTCTGATTTCTGTCTCTGCTGGTGTCATCCATAGGAAACTGTTCATCCTCAGGACTTGGCACTGAGGTTGCCACAAAAGAAAAATACACCATTTTCAGAGGGAGGTTCAAAGTAATTATGTCCCACAGGGTTTTAGGGAGTTTTTCTCCCTCCTCTAAACACACTGTAGTCAGTGCACCAGCCTGTGCCATCCTTATGTGCATGAAAATAATAGCAAAGCTGAAGATA
The DNA here is from genome assembly GCA_024734555.1 of Trochalopteron elliotii. Taxonomy (NCBI): domain Eukaryota; kingdom Metazoa; phylum Chordata; class Aves; order Passeriformes; family Leiothrichidae; genus Trochalopteron; species Trochalopteron elliotii. Next base: position 937,546 of record JANPWX010000324.1, read on the forward strand.
ATTAATTCATTTATTCTCTCTCTCATGGCCAGTAATTGCTCCTGTGGATTCCTTTTTCACTCCAGTGACAACAATTATTGCAAACAAAACCAAAACTGAATTCCTGTGAAATTGCTGTTAAAGCATTCCCTGAAGGTTAAAAAAAAAAAAAAAAAAGAAAAAAGAAAAAAAAAAAAAACTACAACCAAAAAAAGACCAAACCAAACCTAAAACCAATAAAAAAGTACAAAAGGAAAAGAAAGCAAAAGTGATTGTCAGAACAACAGCAGCTTACAAAGAGCAGTGAACATCTTGTTGGGGGTGTTCTCACTGTGCTGAATTGTGAAACACCTTCTTTGTGAGGGGAAGAGAAAGGGCAGACATTGATCTCTGCTCTGTGCCTGGGGACAGGACCCACAGAATGGCCTGAAGTTGTGTCAGGAGAGGTTTAGGTTGGATATCAGGAAAAGGTTCTTCCCCCAGAGGGTGGCTGGGCCCTGAACAGGCTCCCCAGGACAGTGGTCACAGCACCAGCCTGACAGAGCTCAAGGAGTGTTTGGACAATGCTCTGGGGCACAGGGTGTGACTCTGGGGGATGGTGCTGTGCAGGGCCAGGAGCTGGAATCAATGATCCTTGTGGGTCCCTTCCAACTCAGCTTGTTCTGTGATTCTGTGAAGAACCTGGTTTAACTTCATCCTTAAAATGGACATGAAATGGGAAAGTCCAGGAACTTTGGCTCAATTAGTTCATATTCCAACTGTCCTTCTCTAAAAGCTGAGTGCATTTAATGGGAAAACAGATTTAAAATCCCACAGAAAATAAATGGCACTTTTACTTTGAGTGAACTGTGAATCAGACCTGCAGTGGGTTCCAGAGGAAACCCACTGGAGGTGCTCCCATCTCTCTGGAGATGTCCCATCACTGGGCATTGGAAGCACAGGCAGGAACCTGCTTTTCCTGAGCAAGGGGCATTTTTGGTTCAGTGGGGTTTCTGCTTGGTTACACCACTTCAGTGGGTACCATAGAGGAGTGTTAGCTGTCTGCTCTCACACTTCACTCAAACACCCAGGCACATTTACCCTCAAATTCAAATATTTGCAGTGTTTAAATTCCCTGGGATTATTGACAGGTTTAGAATGAGACAAGCCCAGGTCCTGTAGGAGACCACAGCGAAGCACAACTCATCTTACACCTGTGTGTGACAAAATATGATTTTGATTGGATTTACTTGTGCAGGACAAGAAATATTTGAAAGGTGAGGTTTTAAATGACTGATCCTGGCTGTGTTTCCTCCACATTGGGGTGGACTGCAGAGGAGGAGATGGACCACAGAGCAGGGGGTGGGCCATGGGTTAGGACCCATATCTCTCCACTGTAACAGGAACCCAGAGTGGCACAAAGGTGTCTGAGCTGCCTCAAGCTTGAGCAGAGGGTTCCCAGCCTGTCTACATTCACATAATTTGCATGATTTGCTTGTCACAAGATTATTTATTACAGTGGCTTTAGTCAAATTCCTCTTCCTCACTTTAAAGTGATGCTTTGTCTATCTGACTTCAGATGCAGCCTAAAACCAACTGAGGCCAATGAGTCTGCTCAAGCTGACAGGCTTTGCTAAATGAGCATCTCTGTTGGACTCAGTGGTGTTTTCTTTTTAGATAACACCAAATCACAGCTCACCCAAGCCTGATGCCAACTCCCTTCATGACTGGAGGGAAAAGAAGCTTGGCCCATAATTTGCCTGGGAAGAAAAGAGAGAAGATATATATTTCCTTCTCCCCTCCTATCCTCAGTATGTACCCCAGCTTTTTCTAAATCAATCTAAGAAATCCTAGATGAAAATGTTAATCACAGCTATAGATATATCCCCTCCTCTGCCCCATGTCAGCCTGGGAAGCACCCTGTGGCACCCAGGGAGGTCTCCTCCCTTTGGTGAACTTCCCAAGCTGTGCCAATTGGACCACCCCATCCTCAGGGCTTGGAGCTGTATCAGAGATGCCCCAAGTGATCATCCTCAAGACACAAAAGGTTCCTTGTGTGTTTTGCCTCGACTCAACCAGTCTGACCTCCCCAAGCATTGCATATGTTTGTCTGGAGAGGCCTTGCCTGTTTCCAGAAAAACAGGATGGTTTCAAACCATCTGTTTATCAGCAGGGGTGACAGCTACTATTGCCAGGTGAAAACAGAGAGCTCTCATCTCTTTTGTCTTCTTGGAACTGTATTGCAAAACAAACAGCCCCATGGCTGCTCAGGTTTGGTCACAACCCAGAAATTCTCTTTAGCAACCTGGCTGCTGACACCTGAGTGTGTTAAATCAGACCTTTGTGGGTGATGAAGACAATGACAGGGCTGATACTGGATGTAGGGGGTGACTGGCTGCCTGGCAAGCAGCCCCATCCCCAGCACAGCCACTTTCACCATCGCTCTGATGGGGAAGTAAACAACACAAATTGGAGTGTGTTGGCTTCATCTCACTCTCCAAAAATCACCTGCCGTGTTCCTACAGTGACCTGGCTGGTTCCCAGAAACATCCCCCACTCCCACAAAGGTTCCATGGAATTTTTCAGCATCTGAGTCTCCATATTCTCCCCCTGATCACACCTCTCCATAGAACACAGTGAATGTGTGTGTCCCATCAGGGTTCTTTCTGTGAAATACCTTGATTTTTAAAACTGCGTTTCACTCAAACTTTCAAAACATCCTTCCTCTCCATCTGTGAATCCATCTGCAGCTGACAGTGATTTCTGGTTCATCAGCTCCACCTGCCTCACTGGAGCTGTTCCTGCTTGGTGTGGAGGTGAGGAACACTCACCATAGATTGTCACCCTCTGATCAGTGGAAGCCTTTTACCAGATCACGTATTCCTAGCAAGTAAACAACAGCTTGGGCCAACATGAGGTACTCTGTATACTTGAGTAGACCTGAAAAACCCTCTCTGCATCCTCCATTGAATATTCTGAAATCAGGAAAATCTTGTAGCAATCCTTTCCACTTCTGCACATCCCTGCTAGAACTGCATTTTCTGGTCTAAGCAGTGCAACACTTTCCTGAAGTGTTTTTATAGTTCTCTGGTGTTGAGAGACTTGGAGGCAGGAGGGGATGTGGGTTGCCTTTGTCTGGGGTGGGCACTCCCAGCAGGTGAGGGGTCCTGCCTAAAATAGATGGGGTGAATCCATTTGACTCTTTCCATAGGGCTCCAGGTTCGTCCAAGCTCGTGTAGCTTTTGAGTGGGAAGTTATGTGAGATAAATCCTATTACTGATATGGGAAAACTAGGAATAAGTTGTTCCTGATTCTGCTCTATCCATCTGTTTGATCAGCAGAATGGGTGCAAAGATGGATCAATAGACAAATAAACGAATTATAGCAGATAATATTTGTCTGTGCTTGGCCAGCCATCTGGCTAAATAGCAATATTGATCCTGTAAATAATGATATCCCTGAAATACCTCACTTACTCCTCAAGCAATAAATACAGGCCTTAGGGCGTGAATTTCTCCACTGAATTTTTCTTGAGGAAGGCAGGCATCCACCAGAGTAACAGCAACATGTGGATTCTCTCTCTCACATTGGTTTTATCTTATCTATTTCTCTGAAATTAGTCAAATGAAGACTAGAAAGGCATCAGGCTTTTTTTTTTTTTCTGTCTCATTTACTGAATATTCAATTTGGAACTCTGAGTATTATTTAATTGAGAAATGTTTGAGTTTTCTAAGCATTCATTGACCAAACAAAGCTTATTTTCCCCTTTATAACCAAAATGTTCCCTAACTGGATGAGTGAAAAAAGCTTCAAGGGCTCACATTAGGCACTTAGTGCCTGCACTGCTTTTGGGCAGTCAAGTGTGAGTGTAAGAGCTGAGTTAGAACACAGAACACACCTGTAGAAATGATCCCCTATGTGAGATGCCTCCATCAAGGCTTGGGGAGAATTAAAGGCCCAAGGGCAGGTCAGAGTGCAGGTAATCCAGAGGGTCTCATGGGGGCTGTGTGGGAGGGGTGGGATCAGACCAGCCAGGGGCTCAGAGGGAAGGGCAGGGACTGTCCTGTGCTGGGCACAGCCAGTTCCAGGTGGTTCCAGGTTGTTCTGTGGTTTCTGGGTTGTCCCTTTGTGACAGAGGCACATTCCAGGGCTCTTTGTGACACAGGGGCTGTGCTGTGCTGGGCACAGCCAGTTCCAGGTGGTTCCAGGTGGTTCCAGGGGTGCTGGGGTGTCCCTTTGTGACAGAGGCACGCTCCAGGGCTCTTTGTGACACAGGGGCTGTGCTGTGCCCAAGGCCACTGTGACCTCTGGGAGGTTTTTGGGGCACAGAGCCCTGGGGTGCCACTGCCCAAGGGCACCTTTCTCAGGAGGCAGCAGTTGCCTGAGAAACTCTGCAGGAAAGCATGACAGAAACGCCCACAGGGGAGAAGGTGAATCCCAAATCCTTGCCCACCCAGGGGCTGCTGAGCCTGAAGAGGCAAAGGATGAGCAATGGGGCAGGAAAGAGAGGGTGGTGATGGAACAAGGCTGGGCTTGAGCTGTGCCAAGACGGCCCCCCTCCACCCCATACCTCCTCTGTCCCACAGATGGACCTCACGCAGCCACAGGTGGACCACGGGCAGCCACAGAACAAGCCCTGCCCAAATGCTCCTCCTGAGGCACAAGAGGCACCAAAGGCAGCAGCCTCGGGTGAGCAGGTGCCCTCAGCAGAGGCACAGAGCCATGTCCCACCCCTGCAGAGCCCCTGCTCTTCCCCAGGCCCCTCATCTGCCCAGGGGGCAGCCCAGACCCTCAGCAGGCAGCAATCAATGCTGGCAGCACCAGAGCCTGGGGAGGGGCCCGGGGCCCACAAGGAGGAAAAGAGGGAAGTCTGCCATCCCCTTGAGCCATGCCGAGGGGAAAGCCATGTGGAACAAGAGCTTTCCCAAGGGGAAGTCAACAGAATCCAGGAATTGTCCCAAGGGGAAAACAACAGCAACAAAACATCACTGCATGAAAGCTGGAGACGCATCACAATCCGGACTGTCTGGGTCAACCCCAAGTACCCGGAGCTCTTCCAGGACCCCCTCCAGGAGGAGGCAAAGGCAGCAACTCCTTCTGCCTCAGACGAGCGGGTGCCAGCAGCAGGGGCACAGAACCCTTCCCCGGACAGCCCCTGCTGCTCTCCCTGCTCCTCACAGACTCAGCTGGCTGCCCAGAGCCTCAGCGACCGGCAGGGTGTGCACAGGCGGCCCTCCAGCCCCAGGCGGGCTCTGCGGGCTCTGTGCATCCTCCTCTGGTGCTCCTGCATGGAGCTGCAGCTGGAGGGTTAGTCCCTGCTGCCAGGCTCTAATTCAAATCAGTTCACTTGGGATAGTTCTGTTGTAATAAATATTTTTATATTTGCAAAGGGCTCTGGAGAATCGCCACTGTCCCTCGTTACTTCCCAGAGACTCAGAGCAACCACCACCTTTCCTGCAGGAGGACATGCCAGTAAAAGATGCTGATTTGCCAGCAGGGCTCAGTGAACCACCTCGAGACCCAGATGGGTTCCAGCAGCAGCAGAGATTTGAAAATCAGTGGTTTCATGGTCGTTGTGGCCAAGACAGCCACCAAGCACCACCTCACCAAGAGCCTCTCTGGGAACAAGTAGCAAAGCACAGAGGACACATCTCCACATCAGCTCCTCAAGGCCCTCTGCCAATAAGTTGTCATCCAGGTGTCTTGGAAATCTCCTGGACCTGTCTTTTCCCAGTTAACATCTGGCCAGTGGAATTGCCCCACAAGAAAGGGTGGTTGCATTGGTGGTGTCCTGAGAGTCCTTAAAGAATAACTCCAATGTGCCATGCCTGGCTGGGTCCCACGATGCCAATGAACAATATCCTCTGACTGGTGTCCAGAATTCTGGCTGGGTCCCACAATGCCAATGAACAGTATCCTCTGACTGGTGTCAATTCTGGCCACTTGAGGTGAAGAAATGTCACTTTGAGATAAAGGAGCTTGGATGAAATATTCCCTGCTGACCTGGCATATGGGAGATGTAATCAACTTTACTTTCAGTTCACTGTCTCAAGAACATCCATGATTTTTAAGGCTCAGGTATTAGATTTACTGCAGGGAGAAAAATCCCAGCTAAGTAACTGTCGCCCTGATTTTTCAGCCTTCTGATTGTTTCTCATTTCTACTGTAGTTTTCTCATGAATTGTAAGATAAACAAAGAGTGATGTTTAATAAATACTTTCCTTCCAGGGGAAAGACAAATTGATGAACTGCTGGTTTGACCAGTGGGGTCTGGGGGGTGTCAGCTCTCGTCCCTCAATTACTGGTCAAAGTCCAAACTCTATTTAAACCCTGAATCTAAAAATAAAGTTCTTCTTTTTCTCACTCTCAACTTGACGGGTGAGTCTCCTTCTTTTTGTGTCCTGTTGCAACAAGTAACCAAATGGGTTTTCCTCTTCACAACTTGACACAGGCCAAACTCAGCTGTGGAGAGGGAACATGGAATTGTGCCTGCCTACCTGGGCGCTTAAAAACATGTCCATCTGATTTTCAGGAAAAAAAAAAATCCTACCTTTTTTATCTTTTTTAACAGGACCCAAAACTGATTTAGCTGAAAAACAAAAAAGGCAAGAAATTGCCCAGACAGGATGGCTTAAATGATGAACCTCTGAGTAATGTTTTGAATGTGATTGTGACTGTCACATGTGGCAAAACCTCCAGCTGTACAATCCAGTGAGCAGAGATTTTTCTAATGGTTCTACAACTGAGGATGCTCAATCTGCTAAAGGTTTCCTGCTGACTTGCTTTAAAAGTGATAAAAAAACTCTTGGCCAGCCTCACTGGTGCTGAGGCAACAGTGTTGGTGAGGCAGAGCATCCCAGGAACTGGAAATGAAGCCCACTGGGCATTTGTGGGCATCAGAGATATGAATTACAGCAAAGCAACTCCTTGAGCAGCTCCCGAGGATCAGATGAGGGAGCAATAATGGCCTTGGGCTGCTGGGGAGCCTCTGGAAGGAGGCTGGAAAAGGCTGTTGATAGCCAGGGCTATCATGGCAGCAAATCCACAGGAAAAACACAGAGCCTGAGCAAAAACACTCAGAAAAACACCCCAAAGCCCCAGCCAGGGTCAGCATGTGCTGCTTGAGCTCTCAAATAAGGTTGAAAGAAATATCTCATAAATCATAAACCACAGCCCACAGCTGACCTGAAGAGAAACCTGCAAGGACACTGTCCAAAAAGTTGTGGTCTGTGGCAAAGAGGCTGAGTTTCCCAAGGTGCTCATATGCAGTGGATCATACCCTGAAAACCTTCTCAGTAGAAAGTGTGATTATCTCATTGCTCTTCAATTAGACAAGATTTTGGTATATTACTTATGAGCTTTGACTGTTCACTGATCTGGTCCAGCCCTAAGTTACATACAAAAGTAAAGGAAAGAATTATAGTCTCCTCTTCAAAAAATAATACTCGTTTAAGGGTTAGAGGAAGGCAGGACTGTCCTTTTTTTCCCAGCAATAAATGATGATAGTAAGAAAAGCATCCCAGTTCACCATCTAGATTTACAGTGGGGTTTTTCAATTTCATTTGTCATTGCCAAATACATTACACTGGGATTAAACTGTACAGGTTATTAAATACTGATTACAAGAAGACAGCATGCTGTGGCAGGCAAATAAAACTTGCAAGTTACTGAAATCAAGGCTTTGAAAATGTTTTAAGGGAATTCATGTTTAATTAGAGATTTTTATCTATAAGGCATTCTAGTAATAGTTTCAGTAGGAGATTACATAAACCTGTGAGACATTTATAAGTAGAAAGGGTATTTGGTGTAGTATTTTCTTTAATTAATCCTGCACTGGAAGACCACCACGAGGGAATTTAGAGTTTGGTGCACAATAAAAAAGACCATTCCAGTTAGCAGGCACTACAGCTTCTGTGGGGCTTTTTTTTTTTTTTTGCATTATCAAATTCATGTGCACATATTTTTAACAATATGGCATGAGGTGAACTTTGAATTTAGTGTGATTAAGAATATTTCTAATTCAACATCCCCAAGTGAACTTGTATATTGAAGTGTCAGGAGGTTTACAGATCTGACATATTTGGCTTAATAGTCACATTTTTTTCTTCTGCTGAATTTAATTTTTCTGTTATTTACTTCCAGAAACAACATAAATCATCAAAAGCACTTTGCTTTCCAACATGACTGATGGTTTTATCTTCCACTCAGACATTCTTGTACAAAGTCTTCTGTTTTCACTAAAAAAAATTAGTTTATGTAGATTCCTGTAGGCAAACCAAGTGACTGATCCTTTACTGTTTTGCTCACTACATTTAATGTTGATGGTCTGACATGATTTTCACAAGGCTAAGGAAGTGTAAGAGGTGTTTGTGTTGGTAGGTGTAAAAATACAAACAGAAAAGTCTCATGCCCTGGAAAAAAAAACCTCCTGGTCCCAGCTACCAAGTTTATGGAGTTTAGGGATGATAAAACTCCCATTAAAGTTACTGGAAGGGGAAATGAATAAACCTCACAAGTTTTCAGTACAAAAACCTGGCAGTTTTAGGTCTTCAAGTTCATCTTTAATCTGAAATGTATCACGTTTCTGCTGATATACTGAGTGAAATAAAGCTGCAAAGACATTTTTTGAGGATTCAAAAGGCTTGATAAATTTGAAAAATCACTTTGAAAATGAAGACATCTTTCCTTTTTCTATTCCCTTCCTGGTAGAGCTGGATCACAGACAGTGTCATTACACAATTTTTTGTTAAATCCACACACTTCACAAATGGATCTGGCTTTATTTTTGAATGATATTAATACATATTACATCTTACTAATATTCCTCACAGCTAATTTTTATCACTGGTTATGCTATGCTGATTTTCTCCTCGTCACCTTAACTGTAATTTTTTGGTTTAATACCCAGAGCACACATCATCTATGCTGCCTGATTAATTATTTTCACCTCTTTTTATGCCACATTTTTCAGATGAGTAATTATGTCAGATCATAAATCCCATCCTACACTGACTATAATAACTTGACAGATAGGAATACTTTCTATACAACATGGAACAAGGTGAGTTGGTTTAACAAAACACATAATTTCTTTCTAGTTAGTTTAATTAATTCATCTTAATTATTTAACCTATTAACCACTGGTTAATTAAACTGAATCTGATGCACTCTCTTACTATATTTATATTGCTTCTTTTTTTTTTTTCCTGAATGGGACTAGTGTTTCATTACCTCTGTTGCTCATTAATTTTAGTGCTGCTGTTGCTCTTTCTTGAAATGTTTGTTTCCTCCAGGGCCAAGTTAATCCATAATTCAGTGCTAATGGTAAATCTCCCCGCATTACCCACCACACACAATCCAAAAAGCAACGGGGAGGGGCTGGATCACATCAGGTAACAGAAGCCACGGCAGGAATGCACCCAAAATAGCCACAACCACCCTGCCTTGGGGGTAAAAGGACACCTCCTTCCAGCTGCTTTTGATTGCATTTTTTTCCCCAATGCCATCTTCTAAAAATATCTCCCTGCTTTTCTTCCCAGGGTGCAAGGGAGCAGGGTGGGACAGAAGTGGCAGCCCATTTCTAAAGGCTTCTGAGGGCTCTTTTGAAGAGCACCTTGACAAACCAAAGCCCAGAGCAAATGCCACAGTGAAACCAGCCAAGGCAGTGAAATCAAATTCAACAAACTCAGGCTCAGGAGCTCTCAGGGGCAGCTGCACTGCTTCTACCCAAGGAAGTGACAGGGAGCTGCAGTGCCAGCCCTCAGCAGGAGATCTACCACAGCATGCTCTTCTATCAACTGTTACCTCTCCAAAAACATATGGAATAATGGTGATAGTCTAGAAAAGCAAGGAACAGGGACTACCAGGGATACCTCTGCTGCCTGTACACTTCACTTTCTTCAAACATGCTTGTGGCAAGGCAGCTGAGCATCAGTGTAAGTGGGCTGTGTTAGTGACAGGGCAGAGCCAGGCCACAAAGTCACCCCAGAGGGGATGGACTCCCTGCACCACACCTGAATGTGCTGCCAGATGAGGATGAGGGTGGTCATGACAGGTGAGGGAGCCTGAGAGCCCCCAAGGGAAAGGACATGACCATTGCCAAGAGCCCCTTAAGTCAAACCCCATCTACTGACTCTGCAAATGTGAGCTGGGGGAGCTTGCACAAGAATTCAGATTTTAGCACAAGCTAAATTTTCTCCAGGGGTTTTAATTCCACCCAGACATTTTAATTCCAGCTGTGTGGTACAGTGCACACCGTGCCCATAACCCACAGCCTGAGACCCACTCAAAGTCCCACCCCAGCAGGGGAATGTGCTGCAAAACCCCCATGGGATCTACCCCAGCACCCAGAGAAGCTCAGGGATCAGACCTGCCCATCTTCAGACTAAGGAGCCCCTGCTAAGCACAAAGCTGAATGAGATCACAGCTGGTCCAGGGCCAGAAAGTAATGGTGCAGTAATGGGTTTATTGGCTTTTTGAGAAGGAGCTGTTTGATTTCAGACAGAGGAGAGTCAACAGCAGCGTTGGCTCCCGCTAATCTCATTTCCAGCAGCACGCTGAGAAGGCACTTGGGCACAAAGCTGTGCTCGATTGCTCTCTGTTTATCCAGGATTACATTAGCAGCCCAAGAGCATCTGAAAACAGCCCCTAGCCAGAGCTGGGGCTTTGCAAATGCCTCCTGCAGCACCAGGCTTGTGGGAAAAGAAATCCCAGTGTGGAAACAAGCAAGCTGCTGGCAGTTTGCTCAGTACAAGAGCTGGATTTAGATGCACAGGTTTTGGATGTGCAAATTGAAGACAGTGTCTGTTGAGGAAAGTACTGCAGATAACAAGTGTTGACCAGATCATTTGGTTCATTTTAAATAATTCATTTACCTTAGGCAAAAAGAAATCAAATGCAGAAGGGTTTGGTCAGGGGGGAAGTTAGCAAAGCTGGTCTGACCATGATCTACCCCATTATCCACAAAATAAGTTACTCTGAGAATAAAATTATCACCAAGTCTGGTATAACAGCTCTTTATTTCAGTGTCTAAAACACAAAGAGAGGGCTTGCATTTTGATATCAGAACCATGCAAAGCACCTATACACCAAAAATGAGATATTGAATGAGTGTCTCTCTCCTGCTACACGTGGAAAATTTAGGCAGGAAGACTCCATTTTCCTGTGCGTTCTGCTCTATCCTTCCACCAATCAACCAGCTGTGAGGGGTGATAATTAACCTTCATTCCAAACCAAATCATTTGCCACTGAACACTATTCCATACTGCCCTAAGCTGCTAAAATATGCTCCTGTAAACTTCATCAAGCACCCAGTTCTGCTCTTGGTCTACAAGGACAAAGTCCCAAACATCTCCAGCTACAGGACAGACTTTAATCAGAGGTACTGAATTAAATGAGAGCAGAGTTTGGCTCAAAGGATGAATGTCTCCTCCATACAGAAGCCCAGAAAAGGCCCTTACTAGTTTCCCAGAGAGGGAGATGTAGAGACCACCCTTAGGCTCAGAGAATTGTCATGGTGCACAGAGGACAACCACGCATCCTGAACTATTAAAAAACAGTGGTATAGAAAAATAAAAGGCATAAAATACTGAACCAAAAAGGTTCAAAATAAGGCATCAGCAGGTCCCAACTGGATGTGCTCCTGTTACATACGTCACCCTCCCAGCCAGGATAGTTAGGAATGATGCATTGGGATTGTATTTCTGACTTCCATCATTAAGCACTATGAGCAACCAGAAGGATTCAAGTTCTCTTTGAAAAAAAAAGAAAAAAAACCCTCCAAACACAAAACCAGGGAGTAATGTTTTGGTAAGTATTTCTTAGAAAAGAAAATAAAAACGTTAAAGCAATTCCTTGAAACGACTCATTAAAAAAAGACGACATTCCTGTAAAGTAAAAATATATATATATATAAATAGAATCTATTTTTTGTTTGTTTTGTTTGTTCACTTGTTTGTTTTTCTTTTTTTTTTTAAAAAAAAGACATTCAGTATCACGTCAGCGGGTTCCGATGGGCGTTCCCGCGGGTCTCCTGCGACAGCCGCTGCTCCTTAAGGCAAAACGTCGGGGTTGGCACGGTCAGGACAGCTGAGTCCCCGTGGCAGGGCCCTGTCAGCAGGGCTGCTTCTCCCTCACGCTGACAGAGCCGTCCTCCATCCCAAAATACACCACCTCGGCCATGTCGATGAACAGCCCCGTCTCCACCACGCCTGCGGAACGAGAGGTCGCTGGTTACTGCCAGAGCCACCCACCCCTGTGCTCCTGCCCTCTGCTCTGCCCGTGGTTGTGCTCCTTAAAAAGCACCAGGGATTCCATCAGGGGTTTGGAGAAGTGTCCAACCTGTATCAGCCAAACAGGGAGCTGCTGGGAAGACTTTTCCATGCAGCCACACCCAGCAAAAACTCTCCAGAGACTGAGAAATAACTTCCAAAGCTTCCCCAACCATTCATGCTGCCCCAGCCAGCACTGTTGCACCAAGACAATCATGAGAAAAGCATTTTCTGCCATCTGATGACCCATGGGGGCAAGAGGAAGCTGCACACAGCTTCCCCCACAGGACTGGGGATCATTGTGGGCCTGAGAGATTTTAGCCTGCTAGCAGCTGCTAACTTTTCCCAAAGAAAAATTTCTCAAGAAAGCTTCTTCTCAAAACAATCTTGGCAAACAACTCTCCTTTCTCAAAACAATCTTTCTCCAGGTGGTGTTTTGCTGTTTCTCTAGTTTAACCAATGGGATTAGAGAGGTGTTGTTCCTATTCACCAACCATGTTAAGTCTGTATTGGAACACCTGATAAAAGGTAGTAAGAATTAGACAATAAAAGCCTTTTTTCTATGCTCTTTGCCTTCTGAAATATTTGGAGTCTTTCATTTTTCTTTTGTGTCCTACAGCGACAGATCATCTGAAAGACTCTCCTGTAAGGGATCATCTGGCTAACACTTGTTCAAATGTTAAAACCTGGCAGCTCCAGTGCTACCTCTGCAATTTGTAGCCCATTTGTAAATGTACTTTTGATTGCATTTAATTATGGGGTGCTCCTAACTTCACAGTGATCACAGCCAGAGGCCAGGAAGGTGGATAGAAACAGAGGACAACAGCCACCACAAGCATAGGGTGGCCAAAACCCTTCTCCCAGCACTGCATTTAGGCTTTAACAGCCTCACATTTAGGCTCATCCGCCTCTGGGTAGGGAAGAAACTCTTTTTCCCTTAGCAGGTGCATTTCTGAGCAGAAAACAGTGCTGAGGCCACACCCACAGGGTGGAACAGGTCCCATTATTTACTATTCTTTTCTCAACCAAAAAGAAATGCAGGGAAGAAGTTCCTGCTGTTCAGGGTAACCAGGCACTGTCTGCTCTTGCACAGACACAGCTCTAATGATACAGAGATTTGGACAGCCACGGGCAGCAACTGGATTAGGATATGGAGCACTGCACCAGCGGCTGCCCAAACCAGCAGTGATCACCAGAGATCCCTTCCAACCCCAAATGTTCTGTGATTCTGTGATAAGAACTACTGAGGGAAGCAAAACCACTGACCAGAAACACCTGGAAGTTACTGGCCACTCTTCACCCAGCCTACACCCACAGCCTCTGCCTGGTCTGGTCTTTCAGCTGTGGAGCCAGGACAATATATAGCTGCTTTGTGGGGATGATGGTGTTTGTGCAACAAGATCCCAACCTGTTCCTCCAGGTTCTGGCAACACATGAGCAGTCAGTGAAGGCAGGACTTCAGGGACAGCCTTTGCCAAGATAACCAGAAAGACTTTCAGATGCTGCTCCCCTGAGGACTCAGAGCCTTCCCTGAGTGCCAGTGCCCCTGGGCAGACCAGGATGGTCCAGAGGCAGCTCTGGCCTGGGCAGAACGTCTCATGCAAGGCAGGAGGTCTTGCAAAGAGGCTGTTTTGTTTGCAGAGCACTCAGCCACTGCTGCTCGAGCCCAGCAAGAGCTTGGGCACACTTTATCCCCACAGCAAGGCCAGCAGGGAGGGCTTCCCAATGAGAATGGGATGCAGAGCTGTAAGCAGCTCCAGGAAAATACCACAGCACAGTGGAAACCCTCCCTCCAGGGTGCACCGGTGTTTCCACCAGAAGTCCCTCTCTAATTGGGCACAAGGAGAATAAGGAAGAGGACAGGACTGTGGTGCCTAATGGGAAATAGTGTCAACATCAACCAGCATCACTCCAGGTTTTCATCACTTTATGGAAAAAGCCACATGGGCACAATTGTACCAATTGAGCTGTCTGCTCTTTTGAGTAGAAACAAATGCAGGGACCTGCAGGAGGGCAGCAAATACACACACACACATTTCCTCATATCCAGGGGAGAGCTGCCACAATCCAGCTTATTTATCACACACCAAGCCTCAGCCAGCTTTTGTGGTTTTTAAGAAATCAGACATCACCTGGTATCATTTTTATAGCGCTGTTCACTTCATGCCAGTCATGAGCCTTGTCAAACTTCCAGTCCAGGATGAAGTTCCCATTGTCTGTCACCACAGGGCCCTGGAAGCAAACCCAGTTGTCATGGCATGAGCCCTGTGTGTCCTGATCCCAGCCAGGGATTCTCACAGCCCTCACTGGGACCAGCTGTCCCCACTGCAGTGCTTTAGAGTCATCATTTATGTAAATTGGGGCTGTCCTCACAACAAACCTGTCAGTGAAACCATCACCCCCAACTCAAGACCCTCACTGGCAGCTCAGAGTGCCCTGCAGCCCCCCACACCCCCAGAGCAGCAGGTCAGACCAGGCTGGCAATCCTTCTGCTCCCTGCTCTGGGATGCTCCTTTAGGAGTCACAGCCAGAGAGGCTTTTTGCAGTGAGCAGCTGGAACACCTAAACACACAATTCAGTAACCAAAGTATAACAAGGAGGAGTTACACAAGATGTCACTTGTGGGAGTGAAATCCCAGATTTCACTAGATGAAAGGCCAGACCTCTGGTCCTCCCTTGGCCCACAGGTGGTTCAGGTGGTTCCTCAGGGGAAGCAGGGCTGCCAGGGACACTCACTGCTTTGTTAACAGCCATCCGCAGCTCCACGACACCGCCAAATTTTTTGGTCAGGGCTTTGGTGACAGGGACATAAGCCATGGGGATGACCTCGATGGGAACTCCCTTCTTCCACTGCTCCCCAAGGCGGTCAGATTTTTTCCTGAGGGCACAGTTTGAGGTGGGATTAGTGCTGGACACTACACTGCTGATACCACTAACATCACCCCAGGCCCTTTGCAAACCCCTCAGGCACAAGGCTCAGGAGGAGACAGGGTCAGTCCATGTCTGCCCAAGAGCCAGTTTAATGCTCCATCCACTCACAAGCCCTGTTTTGACATGTTTTGGACAAGCAGAACAGGAGTTGTTTTTCCCACAGCCCCATGGCTGGAAAATTTATCCCATGCTGACAATCACTGAGCTCAGACAGCAGAGCTGCCACTTCCCCACAAGCTCTGCTGACTCCCAAACAGGCCTGCTGAGTTGAAAATTAAGAAAAAAAGATAAATTGAATTGCTGAAATACTGGGAGCCAGGCTCATTTCCACCCATTCCTGCTCTCCTGTAACCATTGGAATGACAACAATGGCCTAACACAGCACCATCTGAAACCTCCCATGGAGGAGAAAGATATTATGAACAGTAATATCATCACCTGTAATCAGCAATGACAATGAAGCATTTTGCAAATCCTGCAACTATCTTCTCCTGTGTCAAGCAGCCACTGCAAGGAGGAAAGAAATAAAAACAAAACCAGAAAACATCAGATTGCTCCTTACTGTGCCTAATGGCCTTGAAGTCCAGCCCCCTCCAGTATGTTTTTGCTGGTTTTGGTGCTGACATTGCCCCACATCTTATCCTCCTTATCCCCACCCCTCACTTTGTGCCCCTTGTCCCTGGCAGCCTTGGCCAGGAGCCATCTCCCACTGTGGGTGCACACACAGCCCTGCACAGGATCCTCTCCAGCCCACCCCAGAGACACCCCCAGCCACAGAGGGATGCTCAGAGCCCCCACCACCAGCACTGGGACAGACAGACAGAGGGACAGCAAGGCTCACCCGCCACCTTTGATAAGGTTGAGGTCAGAGTCCACCTCATCTGCTCCATCGATGGCAACATCAAGCTGTGGGAAGAGGAGAAAATGGATGTGGAAATTCCTCCTGTGCAGGATCCAGGCCCTGCTCCTGGTGCAGCTCTGGGGGTGGAGGGCTCCAAGCAGAAGTCACAAATGTCACCAGAGCTGGGACCACCTTGATGCCAGCCTGACCAGAGACAAGTGTCTGATGGGCCACCCAAGGACACCCTGAGACCACCCAAACCCCTCCAACAACCCCAGGCATGTGAGAGGTGCACTGCTGGCACATCTCTTTAGCCTCTGGTGTTGTTTAAGGACCAGCCTGCAAGATTTTCCTAGGGAAAATCTTTGACAGTTCAGCAATATCCCTGTCTCAAAGCCTCATCTTGGAAGAGATGCCAAGCACCTGGAGGCAACCCAACTCAGCAGCCTTCTTGCCATCTAAAGGGACAAGAACTTGGGGGAAAAATAAACTAAACCTGTTAAAATCATAGGATCATTAAGGTTGGAAAAGACCTCTAAGATCATTGAGTCCAACCACTCCACAACCCTGCCAGGTCCCCACTAAACCATGTCCCTGTGCACCAAATCTACGTGTTTTTTGAACACTTCCAGGGATGCTGATTCCACCACTGCCCTGGGCAGCCTGCTCCAGTGCTTAACCAATCCTTCAGTCAAGAAATTTTTCTTAATATCCCATCTGAACCTCCTGTGGCACAGCTTGAGGTCATTTCCTGTTGTCCCAACTCGAGTTCTCACTCGTGTTCTGCAGCGTGGCTGCCCAAACTCAACCTCAGGGGAGGACTAAGGAGCCTGGATGTTTTCTGAAGGACCAGGTGAGAGTAAGCCAGGTGAGGTCTCACCTCCTGGTCCCACTTACCTCTGGATTTCGGTCCAAGTCACTCAGTGTTAAGCCATTCTGCAGGATCAGCTGACGGGCCTGTGCACCAAGAAGACAACGAGAAACCATTTACCAGTGGCAGGAAAGGAAAACAAAGTCTTGGTGTCATTCCCTGGCTGCAGCAAGGATGGAGCCTCCCTGGGAGAGCTCCACTGCTGCACTCTGAGCTCGTGCAGAGGCTGCAGCAGGAACACACAGCAAGGAGAAAATGATGTTTCCAGACCAGAGCAGTTTAATCAAAAGAAAATCCTGCTGCTGATTTTAACTAAAATGCTCATGTGGTGCAACAGGACTCCTGGGTTTGGGTCTCTCCATACTAAATAGCAGGAGGCCTCATCAGCTTGGTGGGAATCACTTGTATCTAAGCACTAAAGCAGATATGGAATTTTTAAATCCTATGTTGTTTCAGCTTGGGCATCATTCTCCCTCACACCCATCCAGCCCTTCTCATCTCCTTTGCCTGAAAAATGGGACCAAGAAAATTAAATATTTACACCACAGTAATGTGGAACTAACAGATAAAATATTTTTCATATTGGAAATGAACTAAAAAGTAAACAACAAACCCACCAGTTGTGGGAAAAGTGTGGGAAGCTGTTGAAACAGCTGCTTGGTGGCTCTGATCTACATTTCCTGCAGTGGTTGTGTGTTTCCCTCTAGTGGCAACACAACACAGGGCACCCAGAGCTGCCCTTGCCTCAGTCCCTCAGCTCAAACAGGGAATCACAGAATTGTTTGGCCAGCTTTACTAACACCAAGTCCAGCCCTTAACCCAGCACTGCCCAGGCCACCACTAAACCATGTCCCCAAGTGCCACATATACATGACTTTCACATCCCTCCAGGGATGGTGACTCCACCACTGCCCTGGGCAGCCTGTTCAGTGCTTGACCACCTTCTCAGTGAAGAAATTTTCCCTAATATCCAATGTAAACCTCTCCTGGCACAACTTGGGGCCATTTCCTCTTGTCCTGTTATTTGTTACTTGGGAGAAGAGACCAACCCCGACGTGGCTGCCCCTCCTGTCAGGGAGTTGTGCAGAGTGACAAGGTCCCCCTCCTCTTCTCCAGGCTGACCCCCTCAGCTGCTCCTCACCACACCTGTGCTCCAGACCCTTCCCCAGCTCCACTCCCTTCTCTGGACACACTCCAGCCCCTCAGTGCCTTTGCCACGAGGCACAAAACTGAACACAGCATTTGAGGTGTGGCCTCACCAGTGCCCAGCACAGAGGGACAATCCCTGCCCTGGTCCTGCCCCTACACCATTTCTGACACAGGCCAGGATGTCCCTGGCCCCCTTGGCCACCTGGGCACACCATGGCTCATGTTCAGCCACTGTCACCAGCACCCCCAGGGACTTTTCCTCTGGGCCACTTTCCACCCCCTCTGCCCACAGCCTGGAGTTGTGCAGGGGGTTGTTGTGGCCAAAGTGCAGACCCATCACCTGCCCTTGTTGTACCACAGACCACTGGCCTTGGTCTGTCCATGCAGCCTGTCCAGATCCCCTGCAGAGCCTTCCTGCCCTCCAGCACATCCACACTCCACCCAGCTTGGTGTCATCTGCAGAATCTCTAACTGGTTGAATTGTCTGTGTTATAAATCATCATTTGAGTGAGATTCCCTCCTTGCACAGACTCTGCTCGAGTCCAAACTTGCTACCATGCTGCAGCTAGACCAAAAAACCCCAGAGCAATAGCCTGCATCAGCTGATTCCTCTGAATTCTACCCACTAACACTGACAGAGTACATCAGTCACAGGTACTGGCATCCCAGAAACATTAGAATTAGCAGGTGGCACTCCTGGCAACGAGATATTATTTTTGAGAGTTTATCATGGCATTTCATAGCATGCAGCTTAAACACTCATGGGCTGTGGGGCCCTAAGAACTCACAAAATGAAAGGAATAAAAACCAGTGGGTTGGCATTCATCACATGGTGTCCACAAAAGGAGATTTCCAGGGATCTGGGGAACTGAAAGCATTGAAAAACACTGTGCTGCACATGCAGGCCAGACCCTGAACAGGCCTAAAGTCAGCGGTGTGGCAACGAGGTGGCTTGGCTCTCTCCAGGCTCTGCTTGCAAGGCAAGGGGAGCAGTGGGAATTCAAAGCAGAGCTCCCAGAACTGAGGGAGAGGTGGTGGTGACTGCACAGCACTGGACAGGAGCAGTCCCACTCCGTGCTCTGGGCACACGTCCCGGTGAAGAGAGACAACGCAAACGCCGGGGGACAGATACTTACCCTGCTCTAGCTTTACTGGTGGTGGTGCATTAAAGACCTGACAAGAGGGAAGGGAGCAGTATAAAAGCCCACTGAAACCAACTCTTCCTTGCCAGTGACCTCAGGCAGCCATCTACACCTGTGCACAGTGAAGATAAAACGCTGTTTTGCTGACCTGGGAGCTCCCCTCGGAATTGGTTGAGGTCTAAGGGACTGCAAGAGACACAAGGCAGCCCCGTGTTGGGAATTTTGGCTGCTGCAGGTGAACAGTCTCTCTCCTCCCTTTAACAGCAGCTTTTCTGTTTTACTGGTAAGAAACTCAGTGGTATTAAATGAACCATGACAACATTTCAAGGCAGGACAGGCTCCAGCCCATGCCCAACTACAAGAGCTTCATCAATATTTTCTTTAAGAACTAATGACTGAACTCAGAGCACCTCTTCTAGATTCAAAGGGGACATGACATTTCAGGGTGGGAATCATTTGATACAGATCAAAGACAGGCTCTCACCGCAGTCTACATAAGCAACAGAAGTACTGATATAGGTTAATTTTTTTTTCCCACTTTCTGGCCTTTGCAGCACCTTGCATTATACCCCAGGTGTTTGCAACAGCTGGGAAGAGAGAGCCCTGTCACCCCCACACCTAAACAACTGCAGGGTAAGAATATGTTAGGTTTTCCTAAGATTTTAGGATAATTCAGGTCGGTGTCCATCCAACCTCCAGGTCAAAGCAGGGTCAGCTCCCATCCTGCTCAGGGCTTTACCCACCCAGTCCCTGAAAACCTCACAGGACAGGCTCTGCCCCGCCTGCCACACTGCCTGACTGCCCTCAGAGTGACATGGTTGTGACAAAAGTACAGTCCCCAGGCCCACACCAGGACCATGAGAAGGACACGTACCTAATTGCTCCACTGGGGTATTGCCACTCAGCCTTGAAGGCCCCTCGGGTGGTCCCCACCATGTCACCTCTGCCTGCCCAAAAGGAGGTTCCCACCTCAGGGAACAGAGGCAAAGAGATCAAAACCAGTTGCCAAAGGCATGGGAGATGCTCAGAAGCTTCCCCAGCAGATCTGTATTCCACCACCAAGCCAGGTTCTCCCTTTCCCTCCAACCCTCTCAACATCTAGCTTGGTATGAACCAATTCCTGCAAAGGCTGCACAGCAAACAAGAGGTTAAGCCAATTTCTCTTCTGTAACTTCTTATCAAACCCAGCTGCTGCATTTGAAGTTCCTGCTGAAAACACCAGAGCTTGCTATTATTCTTTACAGCTGTCAGGGATGATACAGACTCAAAGGAGACAAAGTGTCTCCAGTGAGCTTTGCACTATGAGTCTGGTTCACCACTAAGCAGCATTTTCCTGCAAGTGGGATGCAGAGGAAGCCAGGCACCAACCCTGACACAACCAGCCTTACCACACTGGCTCCAAATACACTTCCCAGCCCCAAGCTCAGGTCAGGGTAACACAGCACCATCACCTTCTTTGTGAGGTCTTTCTGTAGGCTGCACCACGACTGCTTTCAGTGGGGCTTTTGGTTCATTCACACCACTGTGAACCAGAGGCAAGCTGGCCTCCCACAGCCCAGGGGAGATCCCCTGCAGGAGGGGACTGGCAGGAAGCAAAGGAGGAAAGCACTCACCTGAAAGGATGTAGGGATGCAGACAATTGTCAGGTTCTCCTCCTTAACTCGCTCAGCTGCAGGAAAAAAGCAGAAGCTTTGGTCTGTTCATTGCACAAGGCAAAAAACACAGCAACTTCCACTTTAAGAAACCTCAGTTCAGCCCCTCTGATTCACTGCAATTACTTGCTTGGCTTGCAAATAACTCAGTCACGCTCAAAATGCAAACAGGTGCCCCCTCCATAGGCTGAGGCTCAGTTTCAACACTCAGAGATGTTTAAACACCAACTCTGGCCCAGCCCAATGAGCCATCAACCTTTGTGTCTCCAGCAGGAGAGGAGGCCCATCATCAAATCCTCACCTGGGAAATCAGCCCCATCCCCTCTCTCACTCCATTAGACAGGTTTTTGCTGCTCTCCATGTAAACACAGAGCTCCAGCAGCTGTCTGAAAGGTTTGCTGGCTTGTTGCCCTGGGGACATCACATTAATTTATTATAGAACATTTAAATATATAGCAGGGAAAGAACTAATAAAGTACAGTATTCCATTAAATGGAAGGAAATATTTCCTCCCCCCAGGCTAACCTCAAATGACTAAAATCTATTACTAAGATATCATTATGGACAAAATGTTATTTTAGTAATTACAATACTCAGGCACAAGCCAACAGCCCAGGAGTCAGCAGGAGCTCGGGCACCAGAGCAAGCACATGAGCTACAGGCTCCAAGGTAATGCTGCTGCTGGAAGGACTGCACATGCAATACATGAAGCTGGATGTTGTTACAAGCCACATCCCAGTTCTAAAGCAATCAGGAGACATGAAAAGCCAGAATTTGCAGCTTGGAACAGCCACTCCTCTTCAAATACAATAGCCATTTATTTAGAGACTGATTCTGTGTACAAGGAGGGAGTGGTTGCAGTGCTGAGCCAAGCCCAGAAGGCTGAACAGCAGCTCCCAGACAATGAAGTGCATCACAAGAGTGAGAAATGGGTGACAAGGGGCAGCCCCAGCCCTGCTGTGACCCTGCACAGTGAAGGGCTGGGCTGTGCTCAGAACTCAGCCTGCTCTGGGCTGCAGGACAGCTCTGCCCAAGGGAGCTGGAGGTCACCAGGGGTCTCCCCAGACAGGCAGAGCCACCCAGGTGGGACACACTGAACTGTGCTGCCCAGGGAAGTGGTGGAATCTTCACACCTGGAAGTGTGGATGTAACACTGGGGAGTATGACTGGCTGGTGAACATAGTGGTGCTGCGTTGGATTTGAGGATCTTGGAGGTGTTTTCCAACTTTAATGATTCTGTGGTTCCTCCTCTCTGTTCAAGCAAGACCCCTAAGAACAACAGGGATGATCCTGCACTCCCAATCCACCATGGCCCCCACAGCTGTTCTGCTCTGCATTCAAGGACATCCACAATTCAGCACCTCCACAAGCAGATCTAGGGCTGAGAGTGCCCTGCAAAGGAACTTTAAACCTCTGCACCCTCTGTAATGAGCCATGAAAATAATTACCCTCACATTCACTTTGCAAAACTGCATTTGCCTCACTTGAATATTTTGCTGAAATCTTCTGAATCACACCCTGAGCAAACTCCTGCACCTGGAGCAAGCAGGTAAACCTGGCTGCAGGGTACATAAATAAAATGCAGCAGTATTTCACATTCCTCATTTTCATTACACTTCAGCAGGGCCCTCAATGTGAATCGTGTGGATGTGGGGAGCAAAATGAGCCACAGGCAAACAGGTTAAAGGAAGCAGAGCAGCTGCATGGCCCCGAGCCACACAGCAAGTCAGCACTGGGCAGAGCTGGGCAAAGCTGGAACCAGACCAAAGAGTTCAGTTCCAGTTTGCGGTGGGTGCCAGTGGAGAGCTTTTCCTGGCTGTGTGGGGAGAACAGGTGGCAAATCATTACCTCCTCAGGACTCTCAGGGAATAAATTAGGAGCCCAATGCCCAGTTTTAACCTTCAGCTTCAAGCAGGACACAGCAGCAGGTGAATAGACCCAAGGTATCAGCTCTAAGGCAGCATGCAGGTGACTTAGGGCGTTTTTCAAGTAGTTGAGGCAGATGGAAAAGGGGACTTTGCGTGGTGGGAGGGACAGGAAGAGGAGTGTCCTACCTAATCGCTGCACCGCGTGTACAATCGTAGATCCACTTCCGATCCCAAGAACTTGATTGTTCTGCAAATCAAAGAGAGACAGAGGAATGCTCTTACTGGAGGCTCCACACTGTCCACTTTCCCCAGCAAAAGTGGCATTATAAACACATGCAAGAGGAGCCTTGTCCAGGGCTGCACGTGGCCACAGCATCTCAGCACTCCACCGGCAAGGGAGGGAACACGCTGTGCCAGCGAGGGCACGGCCATGGTCTGTGGCCAAGGGATCTTAATCAACTCTCCCTCTCATTAAAAGACATGTGCTTGCTAATTACCAGCACAGTCCAATCTCAGGGTGTTCAATGCACACTCACTGGTGGTTGCTGGCATTCCATGAAAGCTCTCCTGCCGGAAGGCTGTGAATTTCAGACAATACCACAGAGGAAGAAGGGGAAATAACCTCAGGATAAAATCTCCCAAGGAAAGCCACACAGTAAAAGGCTGGGTTTGCTGCCAACCATATCGTTTGTAAACAGCACGGATGCACCAGCAGCCAAAGCAGAGAGCACAGCAGCTGTTCCTGTGAATAATAAAAAATGTTTTCCAAAACAGAGTGTAAAGCTGCCTATAGGAGAGTCCAGCAAAACTTGGAAGGTGGGTGAGCCTGGCAGCACGTGCTGAAGAGGATGAAATTTTAACCACAGCTCCATCCTGGCCTTTCTCTGCATATTGCCTGATTTCAGAAGGATCACTGCCCTGTCATTCACAACACAGATACACTCCTAAAAAGTGCTGCAGGCTGAGGGTGGATGGGTGCACTTGTGTTACTTCTGCAAGACATATTCTTTGCCACGTCAGTCTCTGTTTATTATCAACTCAGTTTCCCACCCTCTGTAAGTGACCTGCAGCCTTCTGCACTTCCCTTTTTCAGTGTACTTCATTTTCTTTGGATGGGATCCAAAGCTTAAATTGACTTAAAGGGGCCCAGTATCACCACAGAGACTTCAGATGAGGAAGCTATGAAGACAACCAGAGATGCAGGCACAGAGCTGTTGTGCATTATCTCTTGGACATTAGACAGATCTGGAGCTCCTTCCTCATGTGCAGCAAATCCAGATTTCGGCAGCTGTGGAAAAAGCCACACCTGCAGCACTTCAACCAGCTAAAATCTTGCTGTCACACAGGTTTACCTGGAAAGGTGGAGCTCAAGACAGGTCACACTCCCCTAGGATTAGTCACTTCTCCTCCTTCTGCAGGTTAAAAGCTTAAAGAAAACAGAAGTTCTCCAAAACCAGAAGCTCAGCTCACATCCCAGCCCTCACTAACCACCGTGACTTTGCAAAAGCTGGGCAGAGCAACAGGTCACTGCTGCACACCTGCAACGTGGCCAGCAGAAACCCAGCAGCTCCTGAGGTTCCCAGTGTAACCCACCCAGCAGGCAGAGCCAAGCAAGGCCAGCCAAGGCAGGGGCAAGCAAAGCTGTGCAGAGGCTGTCAGGACACAGGCAGTACCAGTGTTCCCAAAAGACTTGTTTTGACCCGGGGAGAGGCAGCTTCTTCTCTTGGCCCTCACTTCTGTAGGGTAGGGACAGCTTCTTGGAGCAGCTGGGTACCCTAAAGGGATGGGGAAAGCCTCAGCATCATCAACTCCACTGTCATGAAGCCGGAAGAGCTCACAAGAGTCCAGCCCATCCATTTATCAGTGATTAGAGGTGAAGCAGCATTTTAAAACAGTCTAAACTGGTGCTGTAACAACCCTTGCCTTACTATGACTCCCACCTCTCCCTCTTCAGCTCCACCCCCAGCCAGACCAGGGGCAAAGCCAACCACAAAACATCCACTTTTAAAAACGGGGGCAGGGCAAACACTGCTGAGAAGCAGAGCACTGAGGAGCAGCACCTCATGCAAAAAAATTACATTTCAAGTTGTTTACCAAAAGCCCACCAAACAAAACCAAGGCACTGAGCCACAGCACAGCTGAGGACCCACATATGGGTGAAGTGGGCAGCGACCACAGCATTTTCTCAGCCAACCCAAGGGCCTAAAGACACTGCCCAGCATGACAGAAGCCAACAAGGCAACACACACAGAGCAGTATCAGCAGCTACACAGGCACTGGCCAGTCCAACCTGAGGTCAGAGAACAAGAAGTCCCAGCTAAAAGCAGTAGATAAATACAGAGCAAATCCCAACGTTTGCTCAGTCCTCTCTGGGGCAGCAGGACATAGGGCAATACCTGTATTTTCATTTCTAACAGAGGCGCTGGCAGGGCTCGCCCTCAGAGGTGTTGTATAAACACAAAGCCAGCTCTCCCCAAGCAGCTTACAGCTTTAAAGCCCCAAGCCCTGGGCCAACCCCACTCCTCCAAGCTGTCACAGCCCCACAGCCCACGGGCTTTGAGGCTGGTCATCTCAGTGTCCACTCCAGACCTGGGGAACTCTGCTCCTGCAGCTGTCCAGGGGACAAGTGCTTTGAGTAAACACACCAATCTGGCTTTAATTTAGGAAAAAAAAATTAAAAAAAAAGAGAGAAACAAATTTTCCTCTCCTAATCCCCCCTCCCACAGCCAGGTTTACATCTGCCACTCAAGGAGCTGCTGTCCAGGCAAGGCAGGGATGGGTGTGAAGGTGGATGCCAAGCAAGGAGCCTCATCCAGTACCAGTCCCAAGCCCTCAGTGCCACAGATTTATGGCACAGTTAAGCAAGAGAAATTTGTCCAGCAGAACCAAACCCTGGTGTCTCCCACACATCCCTGCTGTGGCAAGGGAAGCCTTAGCTTTGCTTTCAGAGATGAAGTTGCTCCCTCCTGAGAGTTTTAACAAGTAAACAACAAACGTATCCATTACAAACAGCATCTGCCCCCCGACAGTGCAAACTGACAGCTGAGACCATCCAGCTCCTGGGCAGTGACTCTGAGCCCCTTCTCCACCATTTCTTCCAGCCAGCTTGCACAAGCACTGGGATATTACCCCAGACACTGCTTAATTTACTTAACCAGCATCACAAGCTGGACATTGAACTTTAATCAGCTGGAACACAGCCAGAAACATTATCCTAAGTTTGCCTGGCCATAAAACAGCACAAAAGCCAGCTATTTCACTATAAAAGTCCGAAAGTACTGGTTTTACCCCAAATCAAAGAAGCCCCTATTTATGATAACTCACAGCAACAGTGGTGTCTTGGCTCCACGCCTTGTTAGATGAGTCCTTCCTCCCATGACCCCTCAATGCACAATTTTGGGCTTGCCTTGGGTAAGAAAGGGGATTTTTAAGTAGCTGCCAGAGCCCCCTGGCTCCCCCATCTCACAGACTGATCACTTTTGATGGTGTTGGCCTGCCAGGGGCTGGGTGTCAGGCAGCATGTGACTGCTCAGAGGAAGGGGGCTGCAGAACCAGCCAAGCTTTCATGGGACATAAGGGAAGCCACCAGCAACTGAACTTCAAAACTCTAACCTACCGAGCGGGGGGAGCAGGAAGGAAAAGGGATTTTGTTTTTCTCCCCAAATAGCTATTATCGACTTTTTTAACGGCAGCTCCTCACCCCGATTTCACCACTGCTATTGTGAAAGGGCTGGCACGGATAACCCTGCGTGACTGTAACCGTCGATCTTCCAAATCAGGCTGTGCCAAACTTCAGGCAGCTCCACCCCTATCTGACATTCAAGGGGCTGATTCGAGCCCCTTGGCTGCATTTCTCTCCCTGCAGAGGACAAGACAGAACTCCCTGGTCAGGGACTGTTGCTCCTTACTTGGGTGCTCAGAAACAGTGTGCAACAGCAGCGTATCCTGGACTTGGAGAAAGGAACAGTACACGGCATTAGCCTGAACTCCCACCATAGCCCAGCTCGCAGGAGGGTGCACAGAGAAAGTCTGGAGGTGCAAGACATTATCCCAAATTCGGCATACACAGTGCTGAGCTGGATCTAGCACGAAGCTGCTGCTGGGGAGGCACACACTGGGGAAGGAAAAGCAGTTTTCTCCCTTCGCCTCAGCTAAAGGGAGTGAAGTGCAAAGTGAAAGAGAAAGAGGCTCAGCAGGACCCATCCGTGCACCCCAGAGTCCCCCTTTGCACCCAGGACTGTTCATGCTCCGAGTGGGGGTGGTATTCTCAGTGCCCCCCCACTGCATTCATGAACCTCGGGGCTGCTCTGTGCACTGCAGGGGTCTGTGCCACCTGAAGCCCATTCATGCCCTGGGAAGTTCAGTACATTCCATGGCCATTCCATACACTGGGGAGTCCCGGCACTGCACAGCCTGTCCCTGCACCTGGAGCTGCCTCACACAGCCCTGGGTCTGTCCGTGCACTGGAAGGCTCCGTGCATCCCTATGTTTTGTGGCCGCTCTGTGTTTTGTGGGGTCCCGGCACCCCATAATTGCTCAGTGCACCCCAGGGTCCATCCGTGCACCAGAGATTCTGTGGACCCCACGGCCCCTCTGTGCACCGCGGGGTCCCAGCACCCCACAGCCTGCCCGTGCACCTGGAGCCGCTCCATGAACCGCAGCGTCCATCCGTGCTCTGGGAGAGTCCATAGCTGCTCTGTGCTTTGGGGTGTCCCTGCACCCCAGAATCGCTCCATGCACTCCAGGGTCCGTCCGTGCACCGGGAGACTCTGCACACCCTGTGGCCGCTTCGTGCTTTGGGGAGTCCCGGCACACCAGAACCACTCTGTGTGTGGGGGGGATCCGTGCATCCCGGAGCCTGTCCTGCAATCCAGACCGCTCCATGCACTGGAAAGATCCGTGCACCCCGTGGCCGCTCTGTGCTTTGTGGAGTCCCGACACCCCGGAGTCGCTCCGTGCACCGGGGGACACCGTGCAACTCCCGGCCACTTCGTGCATCCAGAGCCCCAGCACCCCAGAGCCTGTCCATGCACCCGGAGCCTCCCTACGCAGCCCGAGACCCGTCCGTGCCTCTGGAGACTCCGTGCATTAGGGAGCTTCTGCACTCCAGAGCTGCTCCGTGCACCCCAAGCTCCGTCCGGGGATTGGAGGCGGGGGGGGGGGGGGTGTCTCTGCACCCCGGAGTCGCTCCGTGCACCCTGAGCTCCGTCCGTGCTCTGGGAGACTCCACGCACCCCGGGGCCCCTCGTGCATTGGGGGATCCCAGCACCCCGGAGCCTGTCCCTGCACTCCGAGATCTCTCTGTGTATTGGGGGCTCTGTGCACTCCAGAGCCGCTCCAAGCGCTGCAAAGCTCCGTGCACACCATGGTCGCTCAGTGTGCTGGGGGGTCCCGACAGCCCAGAGCTTGTTCCGGCACTCGGGGATCTCTCTGTGTACTGGGGGCTCCGTGCAGCCCATGGTCGCTCAGTGTTCTGGGGAGTCCCGGCACACAACATCCTGTCCCGGCACCCTGGAGCCGCTCCGTGCACTCCAGGGCCACTGCATGCACTGGGGGACCCCAGCAACCTCCAGCCACTCTGTGCTTTGGGATGTCCCTGCACCCCGGAGTTTCTCTGTGCTTTGGGGGGTCCCTGCAGCCCGCAGCCCGCAGCCCCTCCGCGCACTCCGGGTCCGTCCGTGCTCCCGGAGGCTCCGCGCACCCCGCGGCCGCTCAGCGCACCGGGG
>JANPWX010000324.1:973310-1029774 GCA_024734555.1 Trochalopteron elliotii
TGACCGGGTGGAGGGTCGGTGTGGGGCGGCTGAGCTGGGGTCGGTGCCTGGAGGGGCTGAGAGGTGTCGGGAATCAGTGTCTGGGTCTGGTTATGGGGAGTATCAGTGATTGGGATGGGGTCAGTGTCTGGGACTCTTGAAGGGTGTCTGTGACTGGGATGGGGGTCAATGGTCTCAGCGTGGAGGTGCCGGGGAGGGGGCTCGAGTCCGGTGTGGGGGTGCTGGGCGGGAGTCAGTCCCTCGGGGGACAAGGGTGCAGTGTCCAGGGTCACTGTCTGAGGGGCACGACTGTGTCTAGGCTGGGATTCAGCAGCTGGGGGTGTTGGGGACGGGGCAGTGGATGGGGAAAAGGCTGCGGCGTCCCGGGGGTCGTGTGTGGGGAAGGGACCCTGCAGGAGCGGGCTTGGACGGGAATAGCGCTGGGATGGGTCGAGAGTGTTGGGAGTGGGAAGAGGGGAGGGAGAAGAGTTTCGCTGTGGGGTTGTTGTAGATGGAATGTTCCTTGGAAAAGCGGTGGAATAAGGGTGTCGCAGGCTGGTGCGTGGGGCTGGGCTGTGAGACACTCAGGGAAGTGTCCCAGGGCCGGAGGAGAGGTGCAGGGAGAAGGGGTGCGAGAGGTGAGTCCCGTGATGGGGCTGGAGTAGCGCTACAGGGACGGACAGGCTGGACCGAGGGACAGGCAGTGACAGTGAGGAAAAGGAACTTCAGGACCTCACCAGCGCTGAGGTGCTTGTTCTTCACGCGGTTGTTAGCAAGGAGAAAGGGTGTCTTAGTTCTTAGACAAACAAGCTGCCGGATGTCGCGCTATGTGACATCTGGCCCGTCTGCTTACCCTGGTAATACGCGTCTCGATCCTTCCTTGCCTTGGTCCCCTGTGGCAGTTCTGTGCCTGCGGGAAGGAGACCCTAAAGGATTTGCAGTCTAAAACTCTTCCCAATGCCCGCAGCTCACAGTTGTTCGGAGCGCGCTGCCCCTTTCTGTCATGGTTTTGTTTTAAAGAAAATGCAGTTCCCCCGCGTACTTAATTGTCTATTCAGCACAGACACTGGGGTGTGCCTGAGGGGAAGGCAAACATGCAAGGCAAATTGATGAGCAAGTTTCAGAACGTAACGAGGGGAAATAAAATACTTAATAACTGCGTGTGGCAAGGAGCTCCGGTAAAAAGGAAGACTTAGATGAATGACTCAAGTACAGAAACGTTACTGAGCTGATTCCAGTCTGTGTCTGAATTGGCTGAGAATGATGAGGTGATAAGCCACAGCCTGAGTTTAAAGGAAGAAACAGCATGACTAAATGCCTGCCGTGTTTGAAAACATGAAAATGAATAGCCCAAATCTTGTTCTGAGTATGCCCAAGCATTCACTTAAAACAAGAAACTGGCTGATAACTTGGCACCCTGTTTTCTTGGAGGACAGTCTCTCCACTTAGCAACAGGATCATTGTTTTGTGTATCAGGTGATGAAAATACCACCTGGTTTATTGCAATTCTGCTGTATTCGGTTTTTGATAGGATCCTTGTTTATTTAGCCTGGAAAATTTTTAAAAATACATTTTCTGTTTGCCTTCTAGAGCTAAGTAGAATACACTAAAGATGTTCAATGTAGTAAATTAAGCCTGAGATTAAATGTAGCTGCTCTGTAATTGATTAGCATGTAGGAACAGATTTGCTGTCATCAAATAAAAATAGAATGGCTGCCTGGCCATAGTGTTTGCCTGCATTTCTTTATTTTTTTAATTTGTGTTTCTGAGATCTCCACTCATCTCAGCTACTGTTCTTCAGCAATACCCAGGCAATACAGAGGTCAATATATTCTGAAAAAAAAAAAAAAAAGGACAAAACCAAAACCCCAACTGTCTTTGCTGCAGGCAAATGAATATAATCATATTGGTTTGAAGATTTTTTTTGTTTTTCTAGAAGAAAATAGGAGGGTTAGTGATTTGTTGTGCTCTTTACATACAAACGTGCAGGGTTTGCTGTTGGGATAAGCTGCTTAGAGTTCAAGTTTAACAAACAGCCATATTTACAATGTCCCAATGGACTTTTGAGGGTTGAGGGTTTTAGGTTTGATGATTCTTTTAAAGTGAAACAGGAACAGTGGTAAATGTACCAAGATGACAATAAGTTCTGCTTTGTTTTCTAACAAAAACAACTTCCTTGAATAAATGCAAAGTTTGATGTAGTGAAAGGGTGTAGATGAACTAAAGAAGTGTTCCTCCTCATTCCTGTTTACAGCTTCCCTTGCTATCTTCCCTTTTGTTTGTAGGTAAATCATACCTTCACCTCTGTAAGGTAGAACAGTGCTGTGCTAAGGCCTCTTGATCTGAGAAAGCAGGCTGTGTTCATTATGGGACACTAACAAAGGTTTTAAGGCCCAGTACTGGCCTTTTGTAAGTGTATGTGGAATTTAGCAGTAGGCATTTTGAATAATTTCAAGGGGGAACATTATCACTGCCCTTGAATAACAAGTTCCTGTCTGTGAGCAAAAGAGGATAGGAACTGGTAAGAAAACATTTTCATTCAGCCATAGAAGCTGTTTGCAGATGGTTGGGGCCAGGGAAGTGTGTCCAGATATGCTTTAATAGTGACAAAGGGCAAATAAAATCCAGCTATACAACATTAGCTTGTTCTCTGCCAGCTGCTCCAATTACTGATATCTCTGTATGCTCCATGAACTGGCCCTTGCTTTAGTCCTGCTGTTGGCCATCTGTAAGGGCCCAGAAGGGATTTTTGCCTCCTCCATTCCTTGGTTCACAATGTATTCTGGACCAGCAGCTCAAGGCAAGGAGGTCTTCATTTTACTGATGTTTATTTTTTAGGTGATGGATCCTGGGATTTAAGTGACTGCCTTATTTTGAGTAATTTCTTTTTGTATCTTCTTTGTGCTGGTCCAGGCTTGTGGGGGATATTGAATTATGATTTTGTAGTATTGGTCATTGGAGTTTTTTTCTCCTCCTTTTGTATCCGTGTGATGTGATTCACTCTCTAGTATAGTCTGTGATTTACTGTCAACAAGTACTGATGCAGCCTTGATGCTGTTTGTCTCTATCCTCCTCACTTCCTAGGTGTTATAATTGTGACTTTTGACCTTAAGCTGGGTAATATTTGTGTTTTCCCTTCTCAGAAGGGAATCTGATTTGGCAGTGTTCTCAGAAAGCCTGTGTGTTCCTAGAAGCTGATTTCTTTGGTCAAGGCACTCTTTCAGCTTTACTCCAGTCAGGAAGTGATGTTAATAAAGCCAGCGACAAGGTGTTGTTTTTCAGAGGCTTGAAAGAGTTTATCAAGCCTAACCAAAATAGAAATTGAGTCAGGAATTCCTTTTACTTTCACTTTGTCAATCAGTTGGCCCAAAGACACATCAAAAATACTTATTTTTTCAGTTTAATGTAATGGAATTACAGGAACTGCAGGCCTGACATCTTGAGCCAGCAAAGGCTGGGAAACAGGTGGCTGAAAGGGCTTCCTTTATTCTGAACTGTGGCTGTATTCTGCTCGTGTTTCTGAGAATTTGATGTAAGAATTGGCATAAGATGCTGCAGTAAACCCACAGTGGCATTGTGGGGTAACAAAAAGCAAGTTGCTTGCCTGCTTGTTTTTAAGCTCAGAAATACTTTCTTGAAGTAGTTGCCTAAATTGCTTTTATCATAATGTGTTAATTTAGTGCTTGATTAGACTACCTGAAAGATCCCCTGTCACCACTCCGTGCTCCCAGGACACAAAGCTGTATACTGGAATTTCACAGAGAAAGAGAAGGGAAAATCTGACAGAGAAAAAGTGTAACACCAGAGAGAGTCTTGGGCACGAATCTCAGATCTTACACCACGTAGAATTCAAGTGGTTGGGCTTTAACTTACTGGAGTCCATCAGAGAAGAGGAGAGCAGGTATTAAGATTTTAACTCCTAGATAAATAGAGTAAGGAATGAAGGATTTTATCAGAAGAGTAAGGAGTTATAAGGAGTTATAGCTCTTTTTTTTTTTTTTTCCTGGTATGTGGTATTGCTGAAGAGCAAGCAAGATGAAGTGGGAACCAGAAATGTGGCTCTTTAGTTGAAAATTAATCATTTTTTAAAAAGTAGAGGGAAACTGATGTTTTTCTTACACCTGGTCCCAATTCTAAAGGTGGCCACACCTAAAATTTAGATGTAGCTGGGCTGATGTCTCATGGGAGTGTTTGCTCAGTCGGTGAAACAAAGTTCATTTTGCAGCTGGGGACAAACTAAGGGGACAAACCCTGAGTGCCACTGCACTCAAGGAAAGCCAGGATTTTTACAGTGTGCAGAAGTGGTTGGTTAAACCAGTTCCTCCAAGTGTGTGCTGCTGGCACAAAGGTTCCCCACACTCCCCTCCTCTTTCCTAATCACCCAAACTGGAAACTGGAGTGTGGTCACAGCACGGTTGGGGTGGCTGGAGGGTCCAGGGACAGATTCCAAAACCACCACCTTGAGTGGCAGTGGAGAGCCTTAAATAGGGAGGTGACTCCTAGGGAAGGCTGAGGTTTGCATCTGGTGGGGAAAGGTAATAGAGAAATGTAAGATACAAAGGCATGAAACATTTGTTACTTGAGGGAGAAGTCAAAACAGGAAGAATTAGGTAAAGGAAAACCATGGGAGTGCACGGGAAGAAAACATTTCACAGTGAGATTTTAGGATTTGTCTTCTCTCAGTATGGCTGCCAAAATTCCCTTCATTCTAGCTGCATTTCTGCCTCTTTTTATAACCTAGTTGTCAGGAGGATCAACATAAAACTTAACTAGACCCACTTGGAATAATATTTTTTATGCAATGCTGGAGGGTTTCAGATAAATTGCTTTACCATAAAGCAAACAGATTGTGTTAAATATGTGTCCAAGGCCGTGTGTGAGCACTTGTTTACAGTACTTGAAAATAGTCAATCTCCTGCAATCTGGTTTATTATTAACTTAGTCTTCATTTCTGTACAGTTGGAAAAAGTGTTTGTAATCAGCTTATAAAAACTTACATCTTCTACTGTGCAAATATTTGCACAATTGGTATTTTTCTTACAGTTTCTTAAACTTAGCTTTTGAACAAATGTGATGCTCGGCCACTTTCAGAAGTAGGAGCTGTTGTGGTGTTTTTGGAACAGGTTAAAGATATCTTTGTTTTTCTGTTTATTAGTAGTGTGGTGCTATAAGCATTATAAAATCTTATAAATTGTGTGGGTTACTTCAACATGTAAAACGACCCTGTTTGACATGACCTTTGTTAGAGGTGATGTAATGAGCCACTCTCCCTGAACATGCTTTTAGATCATGATTTCAGTTTTTCCCTCCGTAAAGCAAACAAATAACCCCCATCATTTCCTCCCTAAATCCCTTGTTACTACACCATTAACTTTGGACAAGTGAATATATTTGACCAGAGTTCTAGACAATAATTTATTGTCCCTTATTGTTTAAAGTAAAGATTAATATACATGTCTGTGTGTGCACTACCAGCCCCCTGCACTTTCACCCTCCCTTGAAACTGGTTAATCTCCCCATCAGTTTATTTGCACAGTTCCTTATTCTCATTGAAACTCATGACTATAAAGGTCCTTCTGGGTCACTGGATCCAGCCCCCCTCAGTGCAAGCAGCCTGTAAAGTGATCAAGTTCTACTCCCTCTGCCTTTGAAGGTTGGTGAGCTGCTGCAAGCCAAACTGACAACACAATCCCAGCTTTTTCAGGTCAGAGAGAAACAATCTTCAAGGAAAAATAAAGGCCTTTCAGAAATGCCTTGTCAGTGCTTTGTCTCTGATGTGTTGTTTATTTTGTTTGTTTGTTTATTTTAATGCTGGAGCTCTAGCACAACCAGAAATGTTTATTCTAATTGTACAGCTCTGTAAGAAAGAAGATTTACTGAAATTGAGGAGCTTCAGGCACTGTAGAAATCAGCAGCCAGCCTGCCATGGCCCTGTATTCCTAGACATCAGGGTACTAAAGCCTAAGCTGCAAAAGCCAGTTTGGTTGCTTTGTGGTCTGCAGGCATTGGAGGTTGGTTGTAGTGCCCTGTGTGTGCCTTTGGAGGGACTTGTTTTATTCAGAGGCTTAGGAAATATCCCAGAAATTGGATGTTTCATCCATAATCATGGAAAACTTAGCTGCAACTTAGTATTTTTTACATCCTGATTGGCTGGGTTAATAGTTTTGGATTTAGGTTGTTTTGAAAGGATGTGTTAAAGATCAGTTTGGAAGGGACTGGAACAAGTGGGATCCATATTGTTTGTATAAATATCTCCAGAAAGATGATCTCATTCAGTATTGTAGTGGTAACATCTGCATGCAAGAGCAAAAAGTCAACTGCCTTCCCCTGAATTTCAACTCTGAAAGTGTCTTACAACATGGAAATTAGTTTATGACATCCAGCCAGAGACTGCAGCTCTCCTACACTATTGTGGGTCTGGGTAGAGCTACCCAGCTGAATTGCTTTTCTGCAGAATATAGAGACTTAAGGGCTGGAGTTGGATTTTACTGAGTATAAAAGGCAGCTAACAGGTGAAGTCCATCCTGCTGTAGTTTTCACTGTGAACGTTTCCACCTTGCAGATCTCTAGTAATTATCAGCACTTTGGATGGACGAATTGCTGCCCTGGATCCAGAAAACAGTGGGAGAAAACAGTGGGATCTGGATGTGGGATCAGGTTCTCTTGTGTCATCCAGCCTCAGCAAACCAGAGGTAAGGCTTAGTTTCTTTCCTTACTAAATCTTTAAAAATGGAGTTGTCTGTAATAAAAGGAATGCAGTTTCCTCCCTGTTTGGTAGGTGTTAAATAATGGAGCAACCCCCTACGAAACTTTGTCAGTACTATCCTCAAACTTTTTTTTTTTGAGTGCTTACATCATGTTGCCATTTCAGACTGGAGTGTGTCAGCATTTCAGCCTTGGGATTGATGTATTTGAGAACTATCAAACCAGATGATGTAACTGAGTTGGGGAATTGTATGTAATTGCTGATTGAAAACAAGTTACTTGTAATTTCAAGCAAATGAAAGGATCATCTGCTTTGTATTACTAGACTATGTCTTGGCAAGTACTGGCTTCTTTTTTTCCCTCAAGAAAAGCAAAAGTCCTTGTGACTTAATAAATGAACAAAGGACTGTTTTGGGTGTTTTATACTAGATAAGCAGGCTTCCTGTGAAATAGAATGTGTTAGCAATTAAACAGAGTGCTGAAGGTCACCCTGAAGTACTGAGTGGTAAAGGGTTGCATCACTTCATGCTGATGAACTGTAAGAAGAAAATGTAGAGTTCAGTTTCTTGTTTGGTGCTATTGGCCACCATCAGTTTCAATAAACTAGGCTAAAAATTAGAAGGAAGTGTTTTTTTCCTTTTGTTTTTCTTTTCCTGCACTGGGGAGATCTCAGATTCATTCTCTCCTAGAATTAGGAGGAACAAAAACACTGACAAAGAGGTAATTTGTGATGATAACACACCATAGAAGTACACAGTCCTTCCCTGTCAGGGTTAGTTGGATTTGATGACCAGTCCTGTATCATGCTTTTGCACAATGAGCATCAGAGATTGAAAACTGAGTTCAGGATTATTCAGACTGCATGACTTTCTTGTGGTTCTCTGTTGCTGTCTGTGGCCATGACCTCTGTTTCAGTGAGAGCTGCTAATGAGTATCTCAGGTTGCAGAAGTAATGTGAATGTTTACTCACATTCCTTTGTTTCTGAGAGAGAATTTTATTTCTGGATGCAGCTTTGTGAGATTTGTTCAGGTGTATTTTTGTGGTTTAGAAAAAACACTGTAGGAAAGAAGAACTTTCCCCCAAAAATATGTTTAGGAGCAGAACTGAAAAGAATACAGAAGAGAGATCTGTAAAGAGCTCTGTAAGGTAGAAGGTGTCAGGGATAGTGTGATCCTTCCAAATGTTCTCAGTAGTAGATACATAAAATACTGGTCTGTTACCTGTTGTTGCAAATAATTTCTGATGACCACATGAAAATAGAACCACTGGTTATGAAAAGCACACATTTGAAATCTGTGCAAATATAAACTTAATTTTTTCACTACAAGTTAAGTCACAAGCCCAGGTTTTGAAAGATTTGGGAGTGAAAGCATTTCCAGTGATAGATGTGTTTTTGCAAATATAGATTTTGTCACTCAACTGTCTGTCCAGAGTTTTGATATTTTTCCAATGTGGTATGACTGTAGAAATGAAAGGTTGGGGTTTACACAACAGAAATTGTAGTTTGTCCATGTGATATTTAATTCTCTTCTGTGATTACAAGTCAGTAGGTTGTGGCAGTCATAAAAATACATTTTTAGCGTGTTTGTTATGAATAGAGGAAGTTGGACTTTCAGATGAGCTTTCAAATTGTTTAATTTCTACAGCTGTGGCCAAAGTTACTGAGGGATTTTGGCAGTTGAGATGCAGAGCCTATGAGATAACTAATTTTGGAAGGAAAAGGTCATTTTGGCCTTTTGAAAGCTGTTAAGCATTATGAATATGGGCCTTTTTAGACTTCTTACTGTCATATAAACAAATGCTGTTAAGACAATTAACAAGAAACATGATGAAAAGTGATGAATACTCTGAATAAACTGCATTTAAATATTTAAGTGTTTAATCTGCTGTCAGTAATCAGCTGAAAGACTTCGTGCAGTGAATCTAGATACTTAAGTGACTAATTCACCTCATTAAAAGTGCTGGGAAAATTCTGGTTTGGGTCAAAATACTGATATGAGCATGTGACCTGTTGAGTTTTATTCTCTCAAACTGAGTCTGGAGGCTTTTCCTTCCTCTTCCCAGTGTTTTTTGAAGTAACAAAGGTTTCTGTGCTAGCAACCACAATATTCATCATAAAGCAGTAACATTATGTAAGCTGTTAAATTACATCTTTTTGCAAGAAATGGCAGATAAGAAACTCTGTTACACTTGCAGTGACAAAGATTTGTGTTCTTTCAGTGCAAGGAAAGTGTGTGCTGCTGGGTCTTAATTGTTTTGATGAGGATTTTTTTAACTCTCTGAAGTGTGAATCTAATGAACTGTAGTTCCAAGTCCTGCTGCAAAAGCATGAATTTAATTTCCAAGTGCCTTTTAAGAATAGACATTGGATCTTCAAACTTTCAGTGTTTAACAGAACTGTAGTTAACTTCCTTTGCCTAACTGTAAAATGTCAACCTGGCTGTCTGGAGCTCGTGTGTTAATTAGGAAAGTGAGGCAGTGAAATTTCAAATGTTCCAGCAGCTCTGTCAAACGCTTCAGATCTTGAAACTACTGCTTAAGACACTGACAAGTGAGATGTTCATCATTTGTCATGTGAACAGATCAATTAGAAAGGAAAGGCTGCTGAAGTATTAATTGTGTGTCTGGGTAACTAAAATGCTAAAATTCTTTCCTCGGCTCTAAGCTCCAACATAAACAAACCATGGTTGGGGTGCCAATGCTGAAAAGTTGACTCTGTGGTTCAGGCTTGTGTGTGAGAATTCAAAAACTCTGTTTCCTTATCCATTGTTTTAAAATGGGAAACCTTTCTCTATGAAAGCCTGGTTACGGCTCCAGGTTTTCTGTTATCTGCACATAAAGATTGCCTGATGAAGTTCACAGTAAAGTCATTGAATGACACCTTTCCTAAAAGAGAGCTTAATTTTAATAAAAACACTTTGCTCTTTAAAATTTAGGTTTGTAATTAATACACTGTCCATACTTAGAAAAGAATACTTTTGGGAGAAGCAGTGTGTTGAAATAATGATGATTAATTATAGTGAAAGTGGAGAACTGCTTCAGAAGCAGTGGGAAAGGTTCATAGCACATCATTTGCTGATGAGGATGAGCAAATCATGCTTTTACCTACAAGTTTTATACTTAATTACTTAATGGGCAGAGTTGTTTCAGTGCTCTGGGCCGAGGCTACACTGGGATGGACTCCATAAAAGTACCTGGTAGGCTTGGGCTGTTACAGACTAATCCCTAAGTAAGCATCTTATTTCCTTATTAGAGACACTGAAGATCATGGGACAAAATCAGTTTCAGCTCACAAGGCTGACATTTATAGCAGTCAGAGTAAACATACCACTGTATCCTGGAAAAATGGAATAATTTGATTATGCCATGTCACCAAATCTGTCAACATCCTTATTCCAATAAAGACTCTCATGACCTTTGTATTGCATTGTGTGTATGTATGTATATATATAAACATAAATATATTTTTATTGTGACAACCACATAAAATCAACTTTTCTACAACCTTAGACATCTGTGTCATCTTTTTTTGGACACAGAAGTGGCATATTTTTATGGAATAGCCTAGTATTACTTTTTTTTCTTCCAGAGAAATATGGAGAGGTGAAGAAGTTGTATACTGAAGTCATCTGAAAACTCACTGCATTGTTGGTGAAGTGAACCCATAGAGACTTTGAGCAGATTGTTCCTTTTGTGCTTAGAGCAATGAGTTGGAAAAGGATTTTGAAATCTCAAAAAACTTCACTAGTGACTGGATTTAATATACAGTATGAATGTGTCTTCTTTCTTTTTACTTCCCTTTATCTGTGTCATAAACCCTTCCAAATTTTCAGTGCTTTGGTTTCCCAAAAGAAATGCAGAATTCTGCTGTGAAGTGTCCAGACACCTGGGACTCACTTTGAGGTACTGACTTGCCTGCACTTTGCTGCACTTTGGGTAAGGCAACCTCTGTGCCCAGACAAGCCAGAGAAGAGCACAAATCTGTCTTGGGTTGCTTTGGGAACACAGGAGGAAACTCAGCAATTCCCATCCTTTGACCTCTTACACTCTGCAACAGAAGAAAATGCAAAATCCACACTGAAATTGGTCAGGGCAAGGCAAGAGGTTAAAATGCCCTTTGGGGGCTTGAATTGTGAATTCTGTTATGTGCCCTCCCAGAGGTTCAGGGAGGGTAAATAATTTAACAGTGTCTTTGAAAGAATTTGGAAAGTCTCACCCACCACTTAATGGCAGTGCTGCAGCAGTATTTTATTAGTTTAAATAAAACTTATGTGTTTGTTTGGTTCATGGCTTTCTATTATAGTTATTTTTTGGTTGAGTCACTGTCTGTAAATATCATCCAAGGAAAAGCTGATAGTGTTTGCCTTGGATATGGGTGGGGAACACTTAAGACTGTCAGACACTTGAGTGTTTTCACTGAAAAGGTTATTATTACAGCAGCTGTTAAATGCAGTGATGAATATTAGGAATTTATATTAATCCTGCATAAAATTGTTTTGATTCTGCTAACATTCACTGGCCAAACACAAATGAGATTCTTTTCAAACTACACAGACATTCTCAGAAAATTTCTTTGTTCTGAATTCTGCTTAAAAATGAATGCCTCTGTCTAAGTTCACTGTCAGTAATTTGAACTCTTAATCTTGGGCACATCTTGAAACATCCGGAATGGGGCACACCAGCAACAGAAACAATCTTTCCTGCTTGGCACTTGGAAGAGTCTCCGTGCCACCCAGGCAGCTCACAGGAGGGTCAGACTTTCATAGACAGAGAACAGCAAGTTGGTTCTCTGAGGTGTTTGAGTGTGTACAAAAGGTTCTTAAAGGACAGTTTTACTCAACAAAGAATAAAATTTTTAAAATCGTGCTGTAAAATTTCTTTGTGGCTGTAATGTGTTCTGAGCAGATGTAAAGCAGTGAATTGCCACTCTTTTCAAGCAGGCAGAGTGTAAATTGCTGGTCTTGTTATTGAGGTGATTAAACTGGGGAGGATGTTTCCTTGTAGGTAAACTGGTATCATTTTAGTTGTCTGAAGGAGTGTTCTAGTGTCCTGCAGTGACCTTTATTTTTGTGTACTACTGAGATGTGTCCAACCACCAGATGCTTAGATAGTTGGAGGTGTCATTCCTGTAGAGAAAGACTGGCACATCAGCTGGTTCTCAGTGTACAGGTTTTCTATAACAGACATGAAATTAAACTGTGCTAAGTGAAATACAAGATGTGGGGATTGATAACAGTGGTTTTGTTGTTGAAGGTTGGAGGTGACCAGTTTAAAACTGAGAAAACTGTGTAGAAGATATCCCATGACAGGTTATCAGCTGCCATCTCCATTCCACTGCAGGGGAAGGAAATGTGATTCTTCCTTGCCTGCGGGTAGAGAGAGAGAGACAGATTAGTGTCTTAAATGGTCCTGGAAAAGCTCATAATGAATAAGAAGTGAGTGTCCAGAATTGTACTTCAAAGGAAGATAAATTCTAATTGCAATTGAGGCAGAGAAGGCTTATTAGGGCTATCAGGGGGAGTGGAGCCTGTGTTTTGCAGAAAGAGAATGGATGTGACTACTCTTTAACTACATGGATGTATTAACATTCCTGATGGTACAAGTGGTTCTTTTCAGTTCTGTTGCTGGAAACACACACGTGTGCATGAAGAGGTGACAGGCAACAAGTTCACTAGAGAGACCTGTGGGTTTCTGAGTACAGATTTTTGTTGCTTTCTTGGTGAAACTAAAACATAATTTACACAATTCTCCTGAAAATAAAGTTCTAATGTTGTTTAGTGGACAAAAAGTCATCAGCAAAAGACTAATTGTTTTAAAGTACCCTGATAGCTGGAAGTATGCTTTTATAGGAAACACAACCAACTTTTTTAGTGGGAAATGGTAAACTTGAGGAAAAGGGGACTTGCTGACAGCTGCCTGAGCTGAGTTGGTGCTTAGTGTGATGCAGCACCATCATACCATCATCACACGTAGGGCTGTTGCTTAGGCAGGTGATGTTATGTATTTATCACAACTGCACATCTTCAGTCCTCTTAGTTTGGTGTCCTGTTCAATTAAAAAACCCAAACGACTTCCTGTAGCTGCAGCTCCACTTGTAGTTAGCACCGGTGGAGCCCTGAGGAAGTGCTGACACGTGTCCTCTCACTGTGCCTTAAGGACCTTTTGGAGGATGACAACTTCCTTTAGGGGACACATGTGCAGCTACAGAACAGGATATTGTGGCTTGTGTGATACCAAAGCTCTCAAGACCAGTCCTCAGGGGCTGCTCTGCCTTGAGCAGAGCCAGGAAAGTTTCTCAGAGTCCCTCTGTGTGTGACCAGCTTTCATCTCATGCTCACAGCCATAGTCAAAATGCTCCAAATATTTGAAAGGCTTTTTACCATCCACATTGTCTCTGGGTTTTTATTCTCTTTATAGTAGAATAACAGAATGGTTTAGACCTCTAATTACCAGAATTACCAAGTCCAAGTGTTAACCCTGCTCTGCCAAGGTCACCAGTAAACTACATCCTTCAGTGGCACATCCACAAGGTTTTTACATCTCTCCAGGGATGATGACTCCACCACTCCCCTGGGCAGCCTGTTGCAATGCTTGATCATCTTTTCAGTGAAGAAAGTTTTCCTCACAGCCAATCTAAACCTTCCCTGATGGAACTTGAGCCCATTCCTTCTTGTCCAATTGCTTGTTTCTTGGGAAAAGAGATTGACTCCTCTCACCTGGTTAAAATTTCTGTTCAGGTAGTTGTTTGGAGCAATAAGGTCCTCCCGAGCCTCTTTTTTTTTCCAGGCTAACTAATTGCAGCTCCCTCAGCCATTTCTTGCAAGTCTTGTGGTCTGGACCCTTCACCTCCTGGGCTGAGATAAGAGCAGGAACAGAGCTTGTAATTTAATTGTGTATGGCCCACTGCATGTTTTGTATTGGCTGTTTAGCAGTTTCGGTGTTTACAGATACTAAACCGGATCAACCTAGACAAATACCAGTTTCAGGTAATGGATAACTTAGACAGTTGGAATTCAGCTGCCCAATGCACAAAAAAAGTAAATTTTTTCTGCCCTAGACCTTTTTTTAACTTTCAGGTTATATCTTTATCTACATAAAGAAGGGCCTATTTCAAGGGTTAAGCATTTTAGACAATTTAGCAAATCATTCCTCTAGCAGCACAGCCACTGACATCTCATTTCCGAATTTCTTCTGGACTTTGTGCTCCGTAAGGAGGTAACTATTAATCTTTGTCAGACTCACTGCATGTTTCGTGCACTCTTTTCTTTGCATCCTTGAAAGAGGAGACTCTGATTTGCTGTGTTCTGTTCTCCTCCTGTATTAGGCTCTTTTTCTATAGGAGTTGCTCTGTGACTTAATTTTTCACCTGGACTCTGAGTCCTTATCTGGAAAACCATTCTGTCCATGCAAGGCCAGGGGAAGAAACACACAGGGTCCAGCAGAGATCAGTTTAAATCCTGGACTCCTGAAGTGCCACGAGCTTCAGCTCTTGTCCCTGTATGGATGCCAGGTGCCCACCGAAGCCACTCTGTCACATCCCTCCCCAGATGGACAGGAGAGAGAAAAATCTGTTGAAAAGGCTTGTGGGTCAAGATCAGGGCAGGGAGAGATCATTCACCAGGCACCGTCACAGGCAAAGCAAACTCGACTCAGGGCAACCAGTTTTATTACCAATAAAACCAGAGTAAGATAAGGAGAAATAAAACCAAATCTGAAGAACACCTTCTGCCACCCCTCCCTTCTTCCCAGGCTTAACTTCACCCTGATTTTCTCTCCCTCCACCCCAGAGTGAGGTAGGGGGATGGGATGTGGAGACTGCAGTAAGTTCAGCACATGTTGTCCCTGCCACTTCTTCCTCCTCAGGGGAGGACCCCTCACACTTCTCCCCTGCTCCAGTGTGGGGTTCTTCCCACACCCGTAGCGCCCCACCACCAAAGCCTTGCCATGCAAACCAAGTACCAATTTTGTCATGGTGGCTGATGAACTACTGTGTAGGGCCTGTTTCTGGAAAGGCAAGGCTTTGGGTGATTTTTTTTTCCATTAATCCACTCCTTTATGTGCTGATAATTTCAAGGAG
This sequence comes from Trochalopteron elliotii, assembly GCA_024734555.1. Taxonomy (NCBI): domain Eukaryota; kingdom Metazoa; phylum Chordata; class Aves; order Passeriformes; family Leiothrichidae; genus Trochalopteron; species Trochalopteron elliotii. The sequence goes on from JANPWX010000324.1 coordinate 988,073, forward strand.
CTCAGTGAGGGGCTTAGTAGCAGCAGCAGCAGTTTGTCTCAGAAAGCGCTGCTCTTAAGTTTTGGAAGACTTGCAGTCTTTTATTAATAAAACTTGCCATGTAAAAGAGGGGGATGGAATAATGTCAAAATAAAGTCTTTCTTAAAGCACCGTGCAGTTGGGTTTTTTTATTATTATTATTAAGGAGAACAGTTTTTAAAAGTCTGTTACCATGGCAGCAGAGCAGGCTGGCATCTCTGGATCTCAAAACCTCAAGTCTTGTTTGACTGTGATTAAAGTAACGGTGGTATTTTGGTTTGCTTGTCTTCAGAGGAAGGGTCTGTGTGATTGCACAGCAAACAGTATTGGGTTCCTGATCTCTTTTGAAGCTGGGGTGGTCTAGTTAGCACACTGCAGTTCCTCACATTTCCTGTATGGCCCTTCAGGGAAGGGCAGAGCAGGAATAATTCTTTTGAGAGCAAACTCAAGCTGAACAAGGTACTGTGCCCCCGATGCTGAAAAGGAGAGTATAAGTCTCAAGAGTGTAAGTCTCAAGCTACTGTCATCTGTTGCTTTCTTACACTATAAGAAAAGACAGTTTTGTCGGGACCTTGGTGCCTTCCACCTGATCAGATTTTAAGATCTGAAGTGTAGAATCATGACAGAGATACCAGCTCTAGTCTTTTATTAAAGTTGTCAGGAGGATGTTGCAGGTGTTGCTTTGAAGAGAGAGAAGAAAGGAGTTTTGAAATGAGTTCTCTAGTACTCATCCAGGCACAGGGTTACAGCATCACTTCACACACTCATCAGACAGAAAATACAGACCCATGGAAGTTGAATTTATTACTCTTTTCCATGTATTCATGAAAAATGAAATAGAAACTACCAACTTGTGGAGTGTGGGGGATGATGGAAGGAGAAGAAAGGCTGTAACAGATATAAACTTGTGTCATCAGGTCCTTAATGCAGGCAGGAGTCAGGGAGCAGGTTTGGCCACTTGATAGATGCTGTGAACTGTTGCTGGGTGAGCTGTACAGCCTGATGGTACAAATCAGCCTGAGCTTTGAGAAATGTCTCTGCTCACTGTTGCTGTGCAGACCTGGTGTGCTCTTTGAGGCTGTCACACCCCAGCTGAGATGAAACCTATTTCCATGGCTTCTCTGACGTGCTGCCCTGGCACTCACCTCTGCAGAGGAGGAAGGTCACCTAATCCCACCTCTGTAAACAGCTCAATAAAATACTGATTATCTGATGTCCAGGTGCAGCCTTTCTCACGGTCCTGCTCTCAAGGATGGTTTGGGCAGGTTCAGTGCTTAACAGGCACAGGAGGTGGTCAGGACAGGTATGCACTCCATAAGCAAGTGTAGTGCTGAGATCAGAAGTAGTGATACTCACAAGAATTAAAAATTTTCTAGACAAACAACAACCTGTCTGTTGGTATTTCCTGCCTCAGCTTTGTCATTGCCCTTGAAGATGTCTCAGGTTGTTTTACTGATATAAATCATGGACTTCCCTTCACAGTCAGTTTTCTTTTTCCTGGCTGGTTGAACAGCCCTGTATGTTTGGAAGAATATTTGCTCTTTTTAGCAGTGCTTTAGGCAGTGGAATAGCTCAACAGCCTCCGTTTTTCAAAAGACTGTGTTTGTGTCTGGGTCTTTGTTCTCCTGAGGAAGTGGGGACAGTGTGGGCCTTGCAAAAGTTCGAAGACTCTGGTTGGCCCCTTCATCCCAGTGTGCTGCTGTTTGATTAGGGTTTGCCTGTTAGTAACAGTACACTGTCATCCTTGAGGTGCCCTGTGCTTCAGGATTTCTGCAGGTAGCTGGAGGCAAAACAGATGAATCAGCATCCTGAAATCTGAGGTGAAGAGAAGTAACCTCTTCTTGGAAGGAAATCATAAACCCATGGGTCTGTGCAGATAATCTTCTTGCATGCATAACAAAAAAAAGCAGACAATAAATCAGTTCCAGACCAGCCCAAACTAGGGACATCTCAAAAATTGTGTATCTGTATCCATATCTGTATCTGTCTGTATTACCTGAAAAATCCATAAACATTTACAGTAGGGATACCTGTGTTACTGTCTATGGGTTTGTGGTTTTAATTTGTTTGTTTGTTTTTTTAATGTGGAGCATACCAGCTTGCCTTCACTTTCCCACATTTCTTTGTGCAGACTCTTGTTTCTACCCTTCAGAATAAAGCTGCCATATGTGACTTTTAATATATTGCCTAGATTAATTTTAAAGAGGCTTAAAAGACATAGTTCTCAGTGCAAAGTAGTTTTCTTAAGAGCTTGCTTCATGTTGGTTTTGATCCTGTTTGTTACAGTGATCCTATTGTAGGGATAATCATAGAGAGAAAAAACCCTGGTACCCTTATCATTTAAGATCATGTAGGTTGGTCTTAGCTAATTTGTAATGGGAATGAAGCTCTTGCAGCTTATAGTAACAGTAAGATTTGAAAACTACAAGCAGAACTGTTAGAAAAACATAACGACATAAAATCCTATTTTAAGGAAAATATTTCACTTGTGCGTGGTTATTTCCTTGGAGTTGGTAGATAGTCCAGCCCATCTGTAAACAATAATATTGACTGGTTTGGCACCAGACTTGACTCAGATGTGTCTGCACGTGAGCAGGCTCGATTTTTGTTTCAGACGATAAAGAGCCTTTGGAAGGGGGTAGAATGTCACGCTTGCTGTTAAAACAGCTCCTGGAAGCTTTAGTACTTCGGCTTGTTTTGATCTCTGTTTACACAATTTTTCCTTTCCTTTCTCTTTCTCTTCTCTCCACCGCTATAAATCAGCGGCTCCCCGCGCCCATCAACCTGCCGTGGCACCTGGCGTACGGTGCCCTCCTTTCCAGTAAAGAGTCTAGACAGCAAATTCCCTGGAAGCGTGTGCCATTCCGGATCGTTATGCCTTTTTGCTTTTTTTGTGGAGGCTTTTTAGAAACTGCATTACCTCACCCGTCGGCCTGGAGATTGCGCAGCCCGCGCCGCTGATAGGGCTGCGCCGAGCCAATGGAGAACTTGGGCTGCAAACTCTTAATGAGCAAAAGAGCAGCGGCTCGTTCAGGGCTCCACAGTTAATGTGGGGGCTTTTTTTAAAGTGTTACTTCTGAAAGACTAGCCACTTAACAATTATGTGCCATATTGCTGACCAGTGGAGCTGAACAAATAGCTATTTACATTGACAGATCAGAGGAATGTGTAAGTGCATCGTGGTAACCTACATTTTCTGTGCCAAGAGATTTGCAGCTGACTGCCTGGGTGACTCACTCCTTGGATTAGGAGATGAGGTAATGCTTTTGAGATACAGGGTGATGTCATTCCTTTACCTGAGCTGCATGCCGATGCTAGTTGCTAGTACTTTCAAGGAAAGTCCCTTTTCTGCTTCTGATGTACTAGAGAATGAGCTGCATAATTCAGATAGTTGTTGTTATTAATGTCCTTCCAAAGCCTCTGGCTGAACTGCTCTTTTGAAAACAGATGTCACCACAAATGGCCACAAATGCCTTTTGTTACACATGTATGTGGGCACCTGCAAGTGGCACATTTGCATACCTTCCCAATTCTTCAAATAAAGCTATTTCCTTAAAAGAAGACCTTTGTGGTAATCAGGTGCTGTCTCTTGTCAACACTGTGTCATGTAATCCACTTACAGATAGAGTCATCTTAAAAGAAGGTGATTTTTTTTCCCCTGTTCTGTGTCTGTAGTGAAGTGGCTCATTTGTGAGGGTTAGTAACCCAAACGTCTCACTTGCACTTAGGGTCAGTTTAACCTTATCCACTCCTGCTCTGGCATTGTCCTTCACTGCAACAGCTCTTCCTGCTGCCTGTGCTCCCTTTCCTGATGTGTTCATGGACAGCAGCTGTGTCTTTCCTCAGCTTTTCCCTCCCAGTGTCACCCAGAACGTGCTGCTCTTGTGGGTGCCCTCAAGGTTGGGAGCACGGGCAGGTGATCAGCAGAGCTGCCCAACAGTGTCATCTGTCCTCTGTAGCTCATGGGAACTGAGGTTTTAGCAGTTGAGCAGGCAGAGAGCCACTGTCAGGGAATTTTCAAAGCCATAACCTGATCTGATCCGCATATTGGGAGTGTTGCTGAATCACCTTCATGCATCTTGGAAATTCGGGTGTGGTTCCTAGAAATGGCCAATGTGTGTGTGTGTTATTTGCTGGTGGAAATTTCCTACTCCGGCCCTGGAGCAAAATCTTTGGGACGGGGGAGGCACTAAAGATGACCTGTGTCACACTGTCCCCAGAGCTTGCAGTTGCCCACAGAGTCTTCTTTGCTCAGCAGCAATTCCTCAGCAGTTCACAGCACTGTCTCCATTCTCCACAAACCATGGAATGGTCTCCAGCCCTTGGAGCAGAGTGTCTCATACTGGCATGGGCCTTCAGACTACTTGCATGTGTATGGATCATGTGCAGATCCATTCAGAGGATTTGTTAATGCAAAGTAACAGCTGCACAGGCTAAAAGTTGTCATCAGAATTATTATGGGCTTCTGAAAGAATATATTACAGAAATGTTTTGTGGTACTACTCCTCTGTGTTGAATGTTTTAACAAGGTACTTCCACTGTGGTTACAGCTGCAATTTTGGCACTAGCATTTTGGTTTTAAAAAGATGTTTTCTAAATCTTCCCAGTCTTTTGTTTCTCAAGACCACAAGGTTGGTCTTGAATATGAATGTTTATATAAACCTTATTTGTTTGCTTTATTTGCCCGCTGATGAGGTGTTCTCTACAAATGACACCCCCCACCAGAATATTTGCTTTTTTGTTGGTTTATTTCTGTGTGTGTGTGTGTATGGGGCTGTGTGTGTTTATTTTTCCTTCCCAATAGTAGGACATAATGCAACATTTGTGTATCACATGCAATGTCTTTTCCAGGATGTTTGGCCTTTATTGCCATAAGGTAAATATCTGAGAGGGAAAGAACACACCTAGTTTTGCTTTGTAAAGAGCTTCACAGCTAATCTCAGGGGTTTATTTTTATCATCTGTCCAATTACACATTGTGCTCCTGAGAGGAGTTTTTATTTCAATTGTCTGTTATCATGAGGCTTTTCAAAGCTGGAAAGCGTTGGTCTTGGATCCTTTAGGGATCTTAAATACCACCAGTGTAGGGTAATTCATCTGAATTTTCTCTTTAAATGAGGTGTGTTGAACAGTGCATGAGGAGATATTAGTTATGACATGCACACCTCTGCAACATCTGTCTTTCCCTCCCTGTTCAGGTGAATCCCAACTTTGCTTAATGCTGTTTGCTCGACTCTGACCCAGTTAGAGGAATAAAAAGTTCCATGTTATATGGAATTTGAATCATGCAGAAGATGTGGTTTCAGATCCTCACAGTGGCTCCAGAAATAATAACAGCGTGAAACCTTCTGTGTCTTTTGTACCACTTCGTAATACACATCTGTGCCTTGGAGTCTGAGCAGGAATATTTTTTTCCAAGTGGCTAATACACATGTATCAGAAGCAGTCTTTAATTCCTAATGTGTCAAGTATCTGAATTTAATGTAATTATGTTGTAGGGTACTGCTCAAATGGACAGAGGTTCTGAAAAAGCACTAAAACCTCCCATGTTAATCCATATCCTCAGAAGCTAAGATTATGTGGATTACAGTTTCTCACTGTTCTTGATGGGCACAGCCACTGTGGCTCCACAGCATTAGTTATGGTCCATCATGCTGATAATGAGTTTCTTAATAAGTCCCTTAGTACTCGCTGACAATGACTCATCCTTCCGAACTAGGATCTCCTTGAAAATCTCTGTGTAATGGATGAAATATTGTATCCCAGTGAAGATTTTTTTTCTTCCTTGTGTGTTTAGGGAAAAGCCAGGCAATTTTTAAAGGAGCAGTGTACTTAAAGATAAGAAATTCTGAGGAGAAGTCAGATTTAACTGTCTGGAGAGGCAAAGGTGAAATGTGAGTTCTGATCTCAGTGATAATTGCTCTCTCTGCTTTACAGAAAGTTGGATATTCTGGAATAGACATTAATAGTCTAATAGTACAGCCTCAGCTGTACTTGTAAAATTACTCTATCTTGAAACTATCACAAATAATCTGCAAAACTTTGCACTTTAACCAGTGCCTGTCTCTTGGAGAATGCTTCAACCCACATCATATTTTCTGCAGTTTTGGATGAAACCTGTCAACTCATCGAGCTTTCAAATGTTTTGAAGAAGTGTCACACACTGAACTGTTTTTTCACTAAGAATAGTGAAATATGGATCTGATTTGAATGCCTGAAAGTTTTCTGTCTTCAGTATAACTTTGAAAAATAGGACTCTGAGATACAAAACCACTAGGACGCTGGAGCATAATGCACTGGATTTACACAGCATTTCTGTTGCCATTTGTGGTCTGTGTGTTTTGATAAAATCATGGCTAAATCTTAGCTAACCTTGAATTCAATTATTTTAGGTGTTTGGAAACAAGATGATTATCCCTTCCTTGGATGGGGATCTCTTCCAGTGGGACCGGGATCGGGAGAGCATGGAAGCCGTTCCTTTCACTGTCGAGTCTCTTCTGGAGTCGTCCTACAAATTCGGCGAGGACGTCGTCTTAGTTGGGGGAAAGTCTTTGACCACCTACGGGCTGAGCTCCTATTCAGGGAAGGTAAGAGCCTGAAAAGGTATTTTGTGTCTGTGTTTTGAGCTCCGCCTTGCAAACAGGTGACTCCTGAGGTTTAAACTGTGGTGCAGCTCAAGGGTTTAACACAAAAGGGCAGAACCTGAGCTTGGTGGGCTGCAGTAGGTGGCATGGCACTGCAATCTCCTCCTGCCTGGGAGCTCCTGCTCTGCCCCCTGTGCTGGCTGTAACCCTTGTCTCACCATTTGCTAACCAACTGTTCACTTCTTACTGGATTAGTTTTGTGTTGGGTTTGCTGTAGCAGGGGATCAGGGGGTGCCAGAGCCAGCACAAGCGAAGGGCCAGGGGATTTGTCACCAGAGCATAGTGAGAGGGTAAGAGGGATGACCCCTTTCTGTGAGAGGAGTTCAGCTCTATCATCTGGCTCTGCTTGAAGTAGACTTCGCAGTTCAGCTCACTGTGTATCAATTAATGCTTTAGGTGACACCTTTTCAGATTTTTCAGAACTAATGAGAATAGAAAAAAATTCAACATATGCAAAAGTTAAGGACTTTTAGTTGTCACTGTGTTTTCTCTCAAAAGAAGTTCTCCTTATGTTTTAAAGTCATATTTAAAAGTTATATTTCAGATGTCGTTGAAGTGCTTGTGGATACTTTGTGTAGTGAACAGATATTTGGCGATTCAGAAACATTGCATTTTAAAACAAGCTAAAAAATAGATTCAATTAAAAAATTTTAAAGTTCCCAGTGTTTTCAGCAAAATCGTGGTGGTGGGTTTTTTTTTTCCATTTTCACCATACATTTTAATGTGGAACACTTCTGTGGTGTGGTGTGGAATCATCACTAATGATAAAGAGCACAGACCCCAAACCAGAGTTCAGTAATTCCTTTTGATTTCCTCACTGGTAGCAGGGGGCTCTGTGCACCAACAAGCTCCTCCTCCTCCAGTGCTCGGAAGAGGAAATTTTGATTTCTGTTTTGATTCCTGCTTATGCTGAAAGCTGCCTCTTAGAGAAATTATGCCTGACTCTTCCTTCCTAAGAGCTTGGACAGTTTCATCTCTCTGGCATTGCCCATATAATGGAAATTCTGTTTGAGATTGGGATTGTTGGAAACTGTGTGATTGTGAGAGTTCATTAATGTTCTCTTTTCCTTTTAATAGCTGACAAAGCAAGGGGGAAGGCCTTGTGGTATTTTATATAAATCAATAGTACTTCATTTGAAGCTGATAGAGTTATGCTGAGACAAATATGACATGAAAGCAGAATTATGCTGTGAGTCTTGCAGGAATGTTCTTTTGATGTCCACAGAAATAGTGGGAAAAGAGTGAGATCAGATTTCTTTGTGTTAGAAGTACGTGCAAAATATAGTCACATGGTAGTCAAAATACCACTGGAATTTCTGGACTGACTTTCTGGAATCCTTTGAACATTTTCATTCAGAGCCATTATCTCTTAAACCAGACTTTTCAGCATCCCTCCACTGGAACATCTAAAGTCATGGAGTTCCAAATTGCCTGCCAGCCAAGAGCAGGCTGTAAGGATTGTTAGCCCTGAATGGTGCAGTTGATGATACTTGTTTTGAGGTTGCACATGTGAGCCTGCCTTGTCCCTCAGGTGAAGTACATCTGCTCGGCCGTGGGCTGCCGCCGCTGGGACGACGAGGAGACGGAGCAGGAGGAGACGCTGCTGCTGCACCGCACCCAGAAAACCGTCCGAGCCGTGGGGCCACGCAGTGGCAATGAAAAGTGAGTCTGAGAAAACTGCTCAGGAGCAGTCCCGTGGAGATGGTGAGACAGAAAAGACAGGAATCAGATCACAGTTGCTTCCCTTGTCCTTGCTCACCTCGGAAAAGTTTGTCACTGCTGTACTGTGCGAGGCAAATGTCGTTGTAATGTTTGTCCTAACTGTTGCTTTTGTACAAGAGGAGACAGTTTAAAAGTCTTCTTATAATTTACTCACTTTTAAGGTTCTTTACCTACTAATGGTAACTGTCACTGGGGAGGGGGGTCATACATTATGTCTTAAGCTTTGATTCTAAGTTGATACTTTAAAGCATTCTTAAATTCGTGTTGTTCATTCCATAATGTAGGTGGTCTGCTCTTTCTAAGCTGTAGAAACTGGTTCAATCTGTGATTTTTCTAACACTGTCACATTGAAGTTTTAATACATTAAGATTTCTGTAAGTTACAGACATGTATTTTCTGGGAAAAAGTACCCCAAACCCACTTCATAAAACACAGACTTAAAAAGATGGGTTCTGTACATACATACAAGTACTACCCAGCAACATAGTGGAGAGCCAGTCATTCCCTGTTCCCCTGCTCCCTCTTCTGTTTGCAGCAGGATGTGACAGGGTGCAAATCTGTAGCCTATCAGAGAAAACCTAGTGAGGACTCAGTAGATTACAGATCAGATGTCTGAGAGGATAAATCTTGGTTTCTGTGTTTCTTGGAGGCAGATATTAGCCAGGAGAGGTATGTCAAAACCATAGTTCTTAGTCTTGTGGCCCAGAATCCTCCTGTCTTTGTGGGAAACTGAGGTGCTTTACTGGTGGCACAGAATGGGTAGGAAACATCTGGGGTTGTAATCCAGAGAAAGTAACATCTTTAATAAATCGACTGAGTGTATAAAATATGCCAAACTTTTACCATAGGGGTGTAAGTTCTTTAAAAAGCCAGTTTGGGCTCCTGGTGGTTTCCAGACTGATTCTTTACCATGGCTTTACGTACCCAGATATACTGTTCAAGAAATACTTTACCTCTTCATGCTGTCCAAGACAGAAATATGCCATGCTTTTCCCATCTGTGTCTTTGATGGTTTACGAGAATTGAAGAGTTTTTTGCTGTGCAGGAAAACTATGCTCCTTACACATTTCATTATACTTTTTTTTTTTTTTTTTTTGGTGTTAAGCTATGGGACATGAGCAGTCCTGGTTTCATGAAGTACCTGTCAAGGGATCTGTGTTAGGTTGTATGTGGGGTTAAACAAAAAAAGCATTGTCCCTTTCTCATTTTGAAAGATCTTATGTTTCCAATTAAATCCACTTGATTAGTGAAGAGAAGAATGTTAGAATGCTGTGTCCTAAGAGCTGTGTACTTACTGCTTTCATCAGCTACAGAATGTTTTCTTACCAAGCAGACCCAGCTGTAGTACTTGATGATTTTACTTCCCCCTTCATACACTTTAATGCCATTGGCCCTACTTTACCAGCTTTTTTCTAAATTCACCCATCATGTTGGATAACATTTCTCAGCTTGTTCGATTTGTGTTCTGGATTAGTACTCCCCTCCTGGTACAGTTTTGTTCATTTGACAGTCTGAGAGTTTACTGGGAAAATATGGGCCAAATAGAGGTAATTCAGTTTAGAAATCTTCTGCACAAGGACTAGGGGCTTCCTTGGAAAATAAAAGCTGTTACTACAAAGATTTTTCTCTTTCTCTTTGAGGTGGAATTTCAGTGTTGGTCACTTTGAGCTCCGCTATGTCCCAGATATTGAAACTAGAGCAGGATACATTGAGAGCAATTTTAAATCCAGTATGAACAAAGAAGAAACAAAAATTATTTCAGATGTGGAGGAGCAGGAAGCTATGATGAAAGACACAGTGATAAAGGTCTCTGTGGCTGACTGGAAGGTGATGGCTTTTAACAGACGAGGAGGACATCTGGAATGGGAATACCAGGTAGGGGAAAGACAGAATATTAAATATCACAAAAGTAGACATTTTGAACATGTCTTTCATCTTTGGTTTCAGGCACTGCCTTTGTAAAGGAGCACACATCTGCTTGTAATTTTTTTAACTGAAGTTCTGACTTTGAGCTGTTGCATCTGTTACAAAAATTTAAACAAGAAATTTAAGCACTTTGTTTTTTATTATTCTTATTTAATAGCTGATTAATACAACAATAATTTTCCAATTACGTCTCTCCCCTTCAGTTTTGCACTCCAATTGCTTCTGCATGGCTGCTTAAGGATGGCAAAGTAATTCCAATCAGTCTGTTTGATGACACGAGTTACACAACAAATAATGAGGTACTGGAAGATGAAGAAGATCTTGTGGAAGCTGCCAGAGGGGCCACAGAATCCAGTGTCTATTTGGGTGAGACACCAACTGCAGCATTTTCTGTAGTAAACATTATTCATTTCTCTTTTGAGGTTGTAGTAAAGCAAATCTTTCTGTACTGGCAGATTTCAAGCCCATAAATCTTTTCCATTTGGATTCTGAAATGTTCGTTGCTTTGTAGTTTCAGTACATTGGAGATGGCTAAATGTCTTGAAACTTTAGAAGACAGGTTGACAGCTAACAAAGCAGCCTTTTTGCCCATTAATCTGTACACTGATTGTAGTAACTTACTGTGAAGAAAATTCAGATAAGATTTTACATGGCTTAGTTTTCATCCAGCTGTCAGATATCATTGGATGTGGTTTGTGACAATTTGAAATAGAGTGGCTCGAGGTCCTCCTCCTCAGCTGTCTGTCTCTGGGGAGTGAATGTGCTTTAGTTTTCTAAGACTTGATTTGCCTTAGCCTTTTTCTCTAAGTCTTTGCACCTTGTAGCTTTCTAATTAATGGTTAGAATAACAGGTAAAGAATAACACGAGGGAGAAGCCAGATTGTTCCAGCCTGCCTGGTAATGGTTGTTTTTGTGCAGCATTAACAAGGGTAAGAAGTTTGAATGAGGTATTACTTCTACAAATCCCAAACTCCTGTATATCTCTTAAAAATTGCTGGCATTTTCCTGTAGCACAAGCTTTCCAGCAGTTAAAATCAGGTGTTCTGAGCTCTTGCTTTTCTAGAACAGAGGGAAGATACTACTTGAATTCATCCTGCCTAGCAGTCAGAGTCAGTATCTCAGGTTCTCAGAATATGAAGGAATATTTTCAAAAATGTTTTTAACCATGTATTTTGACTAGACAGTTTTATTCCAGGGGTCAAGAGAACCAAATCTAAAGACTAATACACATCCTTCTTTATTACTTAGGTATGTTCAGGGGCCAGTTGTATCTTCAATCATCAGTCAGAATTTCTGAGAAATTCCCAAGCAACCCAAAGGCTCTGGAATCCAGGAATGATAATGCAATTATTCCTCTTCCCAAAATCAAGTGGAAACCTTTAATCCGTAAGTAGCAATTGAGAGTTTCATTTTTTACCTTAGCTCTGAAAAGACAGGGCATCTTTCTGATTTCCAGTTTCAAAGTAGCCTGATGTTTCCAACTGTAAACTACTTCAGGAATATCTCTGTGCTTTATTAAGTGTTTACTTTTTTCTAGTTAAATATTTAATGTCTGTTTTCTTTTACTATGGATTTGGCTGGGTTTTTGTTAGTAATGTAATGTTGGGTCTTCCTAATCAAATTTTTCAACAAAAAGAGGGAAAAAGTTTTTTGCAGTGATGTGAATATGAGTGAATTGACTTGTCAAGGGGGAGAATTACTAAGTAACTGTTACCTTAAAGTACCTTTCTTGATGTTTCCTTCTATGAAATTTACTTCTCATGGCCTGATTCAAGAGGTATTTTGTAAGATTATGCAATTGGAGTTCTCGTTATATTAACGTGAAAACAGAATTTTACAAACAATTGACGTTTTATATACTCTGCAGAATTAGCAGTCTGTACTTGAAGTAAAGCTCAGAAAATTTTGTCTTTTCTATGCTTAGAATCTCCTTCCAGGACTCCAGTGTTGGTGGGCTCTGATGAGTTTGATAAGTGTCTCAGCAATGACAAGTATTCTCATGAGGAATACAGCAATGGAGCACTGTCAGTTCTGCAGTACCCATATGGTAGGTGAAGTGCCAGACTTTGAAGTGTTTCAAATACCCAGGTTTTATTATCTGTGAATTTGAATAAATCACCACTTGTTTGACCTTAAATATATGTATTTTTTAATATTTCATGAACTAGGAAATTATTGCCCAAACTAGGATTTCCAGATTGTGATGTAGGTACAATTAGTGCCACATAAGCATAAAATGCCTGGAATTACTACTGAAGAGTTGTTGTGTGTGCTGCTGTTGCCACTGAGAGTTGTTTGGAGTGAAAAAATCTTGGGAATTACTTTTTTCAGAATTTACTAACAGTGCTGGAGACTCAGGGTGGTTGTCCCAAGTTTTCCATATGGATGCTATTCTCATCTAAAGCTTGGGAGATGTAGTTGCTGTCCACAGCCTTAATTAACTGAATTTGCTTATGTACCATTTAAAATCATGGGTAATGGAAATAAAAACACCCCCTGTCTGTTGAGAAAACCTATTAATGAGAAGCCAAAGTTGTTTCGTAGGTACCTGCAAGTGAATCCACGTTCCTTTTGTGTGTTTTATGCACAGATAATGGTTATTACTTACCCTACTACAAGAGGGAGAGAAATAAACGTAGCAACCAGATCACAGTTAGGTTTTTTGATGACACCAATTACAAGAACATTCGAAAGAAGGATCCTGTTCTCCTGCTTCACTGGTGGAAGGAAATTGTTGGCACCATTGTGTTCTGTATCGTGGCCACCACCTTTATCGTGCGCAAACTCTTCCATCCCCACCCTTACAGCAGAGTGAGTGTTTTCTTCTCAATCCCAAATACAGAAGGAATTACTTTAGCTGTTGCTTTCAGTTTGGATTCTGCAGTGAGTAATATTAATAAGTTAATAAGTAATGAGATAACAAAATCAAAAGCCTAAATTTATTGTTTAATCTGTATGTGAAGGCTGCCAGCTGCCACATACAATTTGCTTAACTGCTTCAGCAAGCAGATTAGACTGCTTCTGACGTGTCTGGAGATATTTATTTAATGCCATATCTAGGGTACAAACCAGTCTCAGGCACTCAAGGAGTTGATTTTGTTTGTTTGTTTGTTTTGTTCTTGTTTTGGAAATCCTTGTTAGCTGCGGAAGGAGTCTGAAACACAGTGTCAGACTGATTGTAAGTATGAACCCACTTGTGGAGACATTAAAGACAACAGCTGGAGTGATGCCAAGAACTCTGGATATGTGTCAAGGTGAGGTCTGTTCAACACAACATAAACAGGGTGTTTAATCAGTGTGGCTGCTAATACTGTCTGGAGATAGAAAGAGTAGGTGTTCACCTGTTCTTACCTAGGAACTCCCAGTCCTCTGACATTGCAGGATACTGGCACAAAGCACTCTGTGACCCCATTACTCGTGGGACATGGCAGTTATGGTTATTCTCAGAAATTCCAGAGGGTCAACATATGATCAGAAGTATTGCTCTCATACTTCTTGCTGATACACAAAATGGGAGATTGATCCTTGTCGGTCTTGATCAGTGTTTACTCCATCTGTTCCTGTGTTTATGTTGTAAGGCAGGGAAAGGCAGTTGGAGATGGAAGCAGATGACATCTTATATTCTCTGCAGAATAAGCAGTCTATACTTGAAATAAAACCTTTTTTTAGTTTTACAGAGGAGTTTGCTGAAACAAAAGGCTTAACAGGGGCATGCCAATATGCTCCAGAGCAAATGTGACCATCTCCTGTACATTTGTAACTCAATGAAAGTAAAAACTGGAGTGTTTAAAATGAGGAAGAGTAAGAAAAGTAGTGATATCTAAGAACAGTGATGTTTTGGATGCGATGTTTAGAAGGGCTAGTTGCAGGAACAGTTATTTGGGGTAGGGTTAAAGGTAAATCATGATTTAGAAAATACTCAGCTATAGAAATGTGAGCTATATACTCAGGATCCAGTAGGCATGCAAGCTTGTGATCTGAAAAAGCTCTTCAGTTTGTCCAGTGCATGCAGAATGGATCCTGCTGGCCTGTGATAAACTCTGCATAAATACATATTTAGCAACTGTCCATTTCATAGATAGGGAATTGCTCACAATGGGTGAGAAGGGAAAAATAAGAAATTCTGCAAGTCCTTCAGCATGTTTTGCCTGTACAGAACTACTTTGGTCAAGGTCATAAGTGACTTTATTTTTCTATGTATACTAATGCATTTTTCTCCTCTATCCTCCCTCCCTTCTTCTATTCCTTCCTCACACCCCTCTGTCCCCAGATATCTGACAGATTTTGAACCAATTCAGTGTCTGGGTCGTGGAGGTTTTGGAGTGGTTTTTGAAGCCAGAAATAAAGTAGATGACTGCAACTATGCCATCAAGAGGATCCGATTGCCCAACAGGTAAGGAATGGGTTTGTTGGGACACAGAACAGTGAATGAATGGTGGGATCCCATCCTACACAGAACCATCTGCTCCTGAACTGATTTCTCACATACTCCATTAGGATGAATGACATACTTTTTAATGGGGGGCTGGCTTAGTTTTGGCACAGAGAATTTGGCATATGCAATCCCAGCAGAGGTGACCTGCTTGGCTAAAACACTTGTGGGGATGCTGCTCCATGGGGATTTCCTTGATGAATGGAGCCTTTGCTAACAGGACCAGTTATTGCAGTGCTGTTAATGTGCTTCTCTCCTTCCTCCCCTTGCCTTTCCAATTCCACCTCCTCTTCCTTTTCTCTCTCCCTCACCTACTTTTTTGACTCCACTTGCCCATTTGTTTCATTTTCTGGTCCCACAACCCCTACCTTTTCTCTCAGTCATAGGTGGTCAAGCCATGCTGCTGAACTATCCTACCCAGAGCTTGCAGCACTTCCTTTTAGTGGGAGATGGGAGACACTGCTTCTGGAAATCTCAAGTTAGAACAGCAAGAGGGAGGGGGTAAAGCTATGAAATCTAGAATTACTATTTTTTGAATGTGGTAAATAAGTGTGACTATTTAAGACTAAAGGTTTTGTTCTGAGATTTAAGGTAGCCTAAATTCTTCTTTTCCAAGCGTATTCAAAGCCATTAAACAAAACCATCAGAATTTATTTGGTCCAGTTACAATCTTACGAAGGGAGATAAATTCCTTCAGTAAGACAGGAGGCTGCCTGTCTTTCCTGTCCACAGAACAGAAGTAGTCCTTATGCAACCTCTTTACCTATTGCCAATTAAAAAACAAATACTAAGGTATTGCTGTTTGTCTTTTGTGTCAGTGTCTTCTACATCCCTGTAGAATATTGCTCTTTAAAATCCCTTTTTTCTATGCTTGAGAACAGTTGAGAGGAAGATGAACTTTTTCTTCTTGTTGTTGCTGCCTGTAATTATATGAAAAGGGAAGACTAAATATTGAACCATTAGGAGCACATTCTGCTCCTCCTCACACTTCTAAGCTAAAGGAGTTACTCTGGGGAATTTAAGACATATTTTTGTTTTGATGTGAAAAGCAATGCTCCTGGCCTGGTGTATACTGGGGCAGCTTTGGTTATATTCCTTTGCAGAAATTTTTGTGCTGTGCTGTTGCTTTTGTGACCATGTCTGTTTTTCTCCTCACCCCAAACCGTAGGGAGCTGGCTCGTGAAAAGGTGATGAGGGAAGTCAAGGCTTTGGCTAAGCTCGAGCATCCAGGGATTGTTCGCTATTTCAATGCCTGGCTGGAAGCTCCCCCTGAGAGGTGGCAGGAAAAGATGGATGAGCAGTGGTTAAAAGATGAAAGGTAACTCATGGGGCTCTTTTTAACAACTGAATGTGAGATTTTTTGTCAGGAGAACTAGAAAATTGGTAGAGGATTCAGGAAGATGGAGAGACTAAGAGAGTGGTGGTTGTTAACTTAGCCTGCCAACTTTTCAATTGAACCAGTTAAAATATATCACCCTTCTGCATAAAGTTCTTGATTTATGCATCCTCTCTTGTGTTAAGATCCTTCTTTCAGCTTAGGAACATGACATGTTTCTTAATTGAACTTGTGTAACTGAACCTTGCAGTGACTGGAAGGATTGCTGCTGTGATTCAGTTTCAAACTTTGGCATCTCTGTCTTCTTTGTTCCTTTCTACTGCTTTCTTTCTCTTCATTGTCTTGAGTTAGATGGACCTGATGCTGTACTCAATTTATTTCAGCAGAAATACGTGAGGGATAATCAGACTAACAGTTTGTGAAGCTTGGTAGATGTAGGTTAAAAATGGAAAATTAGATAAAGGAGTTAGAGAATGTGAAGAGAGAGGAAAAAGTGGGTGTATGTTGGCATTTGTAGAATGAGGCCTAATACAAGACTGCCGGGTGGTTTCATAATAACATCTTAACATGCATCACAATTTTTAGAATACAGTGACCTTTGTATTTCAGGCATCAAATTAACATTTCACAGCTGTAATTCTTCCAAGGCACTTTAAATAGTCCTTGCAGTGCATGTTCCAAAGGGCTGGATTTTTTCAAACTGAAGATGAGCCTGATTGCACATTAGGAATCCAGGCAGTAGAGCTTGTTAAATATTCCTTTGTCAACACTTTTCTCTCAATGAGAAAACGTTATCCTTGCTAAGACACAGATGCTAAATCCTGGTTATTAGTGATTCCCACACTTGGGTGGGTAGTCATTCCATGTTGCAGTTTGGCACAGGTGTCAGGAGTAGCAGTTGTTAAAATCTGGGCTTTTGGAAGTGCATTTCTAGTGGAGTGATTGGAATCTACTACAATTTCTCTAGTATTGATCTCTCAACTTTGTCTTCCAGCACTGATTGGCCACTCAGTTCTCCCAGCCCGATGGATGTCCCATCATTTAAGATCACAACAGAGCCATTTTCAACAAAGGAACACATTGAAGTTACTGCAGCTTCATCAGAGAGGGTGAGGTCTGTGGGGATACCCTGTGGTCAGTCAGATTCATCTGGAAGCCAGTTTTCCCCTCTAGAATTTTCTGACACGGACAACAGGGACTTGCAGCACTCAGAAGATCCACTGTTAAACCTTCAGGACAGTGTCCTCACAGGCTGTGATGCAGAAGACAGTACTATCAACAGTAATGAGCTGGGACACCCCTTGGAAATATGTTCTTCAGCTGTTCCTGTTGTACATCTGAAGGAAGGGACCTCCTCCTCTATTGTGTTTGAGGATTCTGGCTGTGGAAATGCCTCCAGTAAGGAAGATAAAGTTGATGTTTCACATAATGAGGGTCCTTCTGAGGATAAAGGGAAAAGTACAAAGGAATCTGATAACAAGAAATCTGCTTCAGGAAGCCCCCTCTCTGTTTCTCCTCCAAGGCCAACGAGTTTAAGCCTGGACCTTTCTAAAAACACTGCAGAAAAAGTCAAACCCACCTCTCCAAAGGTGTATCTGTACATCCAGATGCAGCTCTGCAGGAAAGAGAACCTTAAAGACTGGATGAGCAGAAGATGTGCTATAGAGGAGAGGGAAAGGACAGAGTGCCTGCAGATCTTCCTGCAGATTGCTGAAGCTGTTGACTTCCTGCATAGCAAAGGATTAATGCACAGGGATCTCAAGGTTTGTATCTGTAGGTTGCTCTGTGTGGGAGGAATGTGGCACTGGAGACAAAGCCTGCCAAAATAGCTGACTCCTGTCAGTGACCTCAGCATGGGTGTTCAAAAAGCTGAATCAATGTCTGTACAGTAATCTGGAGGTGCAGTGCTCCAGGAAATAAACATTCATCACTTGTTACTGCAATTAAAGTCTTTCTTACAGCAAGACTTCTTGTACCTGGCACAGATCAGTGGCACTTGTCCTATGGTATTTTTAATTCATGTTCTTTGTACAGGGTCATTCAGTGCTGAGCTGTGTGACAAAGCTATTTTGGATCCTGCTCTACTATTTCAAGTGAAGCAGATAATTGGCAGTGTGGAGCTTGTAGTTGGACTTGATCTGAAAAGTCTTTTCCAACTTAAATAATTCTGTGATTCTAATTCTGGTATTTTCATTCTTTCTATAGCAATAACAGCCTAAAAGGACCAGTGTTACTCTTGGTTAGAGAAAGTAAAAATGAAATATTACTGCTCTGGGATTGAAATGTAAACTGTCCTGGAGCAGAATTGTGAGCCAATGCCAGCAATCACAATGAAGCTTTCTGAAGGATTCACAGTATTTTTAATGTCTCGTAGCATGCAGACAGTGAGGACTGGGAAAGGTGGTTTGCACCTCTGGTGTTTAGTGTAACTGAAGTCAGGAGTAACTTGTACCTTTTCTTTGATTTTCTTCATGATCCTCCTATGCTAATTCCTAATTTTGCTGCAACTTAAAGCACTGTAAGTGTCAGTATGTGTTACCAAATAAACAAGTTTCATTGAAGAGCCCAGCTGAAGTTAGTTTTTTTAGGCTAGGCTCTGAGAAATGGATCCTTTTTGCCAAATGTGGACAGTTCTGTTTGTCTTTGCTTGCTTGAGGAGGCATTAATTAATACCCTACCTCAGTGGAATAATTACTGAAATGATTGTGGTTTCTCACATGGTAATTTGGTATCAGCAGAAGCAAAAGCTAAAAAATGCCATCTCAGATGTGGCAGTAAAAGGAGATTCAAATGCAATAATCCTCAAAGGATATGTCAGAGTTAGAAAAACTCCTGAACCCTTCCAAGTATTTTCTTTTCCCATCAGCATTAGGCAATTAACTTGAACCAGTTATATGACAAATCTTTAGTGCTTGAGAAACTGACCATAAAAGTAATTAAATCCCTGTACTAATATGTTGCTAGACATGTTAATTAATAACCTTAACATACTGTCAGTTGTAGCCCTCTGCAGTCTTCACTGAGCTCACTGCTCAGTAAACCGTACTTAGATCTTCACTTAAAACTGTGTTAGTCTTAATCAGCAGGTGGGGAGTGTTTTGTTGGAACATCTTAAAAGTTCAGTGCTGGCAGCAGTTTGAACACGAAATTTAATTTTGTTTGCTTGGTATAACCAACTTGGAAATGGTCTCTGTGGATGAGCAGCTTCCTCCTTCAGGAAACTTTCCATGCTTGTACAGATGTTATTCTTGGATCCCAAAGTTTATTTGTCTGTTACGTGTTAATTTGGTCAAAACAACAGCCAGTTTATTTAATTATTTTCTATACTTTTCAGAAGCTCCTAGGAAGAGATCTCATCTAATTTTGTAATTTGTCCAAGGGATTGGTCATGCAACCCTGAGTTGATGCCAGCACTAACAAGTGAATAACCTGCAAAGTTTCTTTGGCTTGGCCACAGGCAGAGCTCAGTGATTGCAGAGGCCAGTTCTTGCTCCCATTGACACCAACAAAAGCTGGTAGATCTGTGTGAAAACAAATTTCTGTGTGAGCATATTAAAAGACCCAAGAAGTAATCTAAATATTTAAATTAATAGTGCACATTAAAAATGCATTAATTAGGCTCCTGCTAATCAGAGATACTGTAATGACAAGATGGCAGGAATTTATGTGGGCAAGCAAAGAGGTCAGAGTTCAAATTCTTTTGAAGAAAATGAAGTGCAGAAACAAAAGTCTGTCTGTCAAGTGAATTTAGTGTTATTCCTAGGATAAGCTGTCGGTCATGCTTGGCAGCTCAAAAGAAATTATCAGTTTCACAGAACTGCAAGAAAAGTCTTGGATACATTTTGCAGCATTAATTGAATTAAACAGAGTATTTCAGATGTGTGAGAAGCTTATTGCTGCCTGTGAAAAAAAATGAGAATTCTTATTCTGACTGGAGAATATGGGAGAGAAATTTCTTTCTGCAGGTGGCAAGATAACTAAACTAGAGGGTAGTTATATTTGATTGTCCTCTCCTGATGATTGAAATCAAAACTGTGTGGTTCTGCCTTGGGCTTTTTCTTCTCCCAGGTGTGATCTTGATGGTTTATTTTTGCTGGTATTTTGGAATGGCAGAGTCCGTTCTCCTTATTTGTAGAAACTGTGTGTCAGCCTGTTCAGAGACAGTCTCTGTCCAGCCAGAGAAGTATTGAAATAAACTTTCTGTTATGAGGAGTTTTTCCCCAGGAAGCAAATCTTGACTTTTGTGTTAGTTGGAGGAGAATGGAGATCATGGCAGTGGGATACAAACTCCTCATGGAGATGTTTGATCCTTGAGCATTAAAATTCTGATACCAAGACTTTTGACCATGTGGGTGTGCACTGAGAGGTGGGTGCTCTGTAAATGCTCCAGGCTGTAAGAGCCTGGAGACTCTGTGGGTTTACAGGGAAGTGGCTTTTTTGCCCTCAGTGCACTGTGACTCCAAAGGGCTGGACATTCATCACAGGGAAATGCAGTGGGAGATAAGCCCTGGCTCAGAGAGCAGTTTCAGAGGCAGGATGTGGGCACTGTGGAACTGTTTCTCTAGTGCTTCCCTCAGAGCTGGCCATTGCCTAAAAACAAAAAACAAGAAGCCTTTTCTCTGTCTTGTTTCTTGTGCACACAGTGGGTTTGTCTTTAACTGAGGAAGTCAGATGGACTTTGAAATAGGTCAGCTTTGTGGTTCTTAATCTTGTGGAAAAACATCGCCTTCTATCTGTCTGCCTGCTCCTGTTGGAGGGCTTATGTCAGCAAAGCCTAGAACACCTTCTCCCAGCCTCAAGGGTCCAGGAGCCCTGAGAGGAGCTCCACCTGCCTCTTCATAGCTTGGCCCTGCACAGCATCCTTCTCCTTGCAGGATCAGTCTGTTCTTCCCCCAAAACTCTGTGTCTGTATTTGTAACCCAGCTGGAGTGGTTATATTTCAAGGGAATAATCATTCTTTTGGTGGGTGCTATCAGCCAGGAAGCAAATTTCTTGGAAATCTATCTGGGATGTGCACCACTGGCAAGGTGACATCTCTGTTCCAGTCCCTTTTATGAGTAGGTAAAGGAGAGTCAAGCCAGACCCATCACTATTATTGCCTTTATAAAATGCAAAGTTCTTAAGCTTCTATCAAAAATACACTTCTAATTCTGTTATGCAAACAGCTGTTCCCGCATTAAACTGCACAGTTACACTGAAAAGCAGACCTTGTTCATGTTGTATCTGTAATTTAACACTAAGATGACATGCTGTGTGCTAGTTAAGAATACAGCAAATGACTTTAGCACTTAGGGATTAAAATACAAAACCACAGGAGATGGAAGGGCAGCATGTGATGTGAAGGTGTCATGTGATGGGGGCTGGATAACTTACCTGTGCTGTTCCCAGCAAGGTTGATTTTGTGTGTGTCCCTCAGCAGACCAGTGTGCTGCTGGTAAACCTCTGCTGCGTGACAAGAAATGAGCAGTCTGAGTTTCAGGAAGAGACAGTGGTTAATGCAGGAGTAATTCCTTTTTCTTGAATAGTTACAATTCTTAACTGCTATCCTTCAAAAGTTCAGTGGGTATTTTTAACCGTGACAGCTTCTGAGTTATAGCCAAGTGTTGTAACCACTGTTTGTTACTTACATTTTCTGTTCTTTTCACCTTTGTTTTCTCAGCCTTCCAATATATTTTTCACAATGGATGACATAGTAAAGGTTGGGGATTTTGGACTGGTGACTGCTATGGACCAAGATGAGGAGGAGGAATCAGTTCTGACCCCGATGCCAGCCTATGCCAGGCACACAGGACAAGTAGGGACCAAACTCTACATGAGCCCAGAACAGGTTTGTGCTTTCTTCTCCAAAGCTGTATTTGGCAATGCCTGGAAGAGCCCTGAATTTTTGGGAGCTCTAAGATCAGGCACTCCTACTAAACCATTGCAATCAAGTCACTTAAATTCTTTCTCATCAAAATAGAGTTTTGAGCTAAATTGAATTCCAAAATGAATATTTAAGTACATATATTTGTTATAGCAAAATAGTGGCTAATTATTCAGACTGGATGCATTCATTTTTCTTGGTTTTAATGCAGTATAGGAAGGTAGCTGTAAAAGTTTCCACTTAATTGAGAAAGGACACAGTCTTTTGTGTGAGGTTTAAGTAAGGTGAAACATTGTGCTTTGCAGCACAGAGGAGCTGAGGATCAGAACTTTGCTCCCTGGTGCTCATTGCTGAAGTTTACCAACATTCCTGTGCTGCAGCTTTCAGCTCTGCACAGGGCTGGTGACTTCCACAGGTGGACTTGCCAGGCTGTTGTTTACTTCGTAGAGAATTGCATCCAGTGAGTAGCTGGATTGCCCTGACCCTGATTTTGCCTTCTCAGATCTGTGGCAACACCTATTCACACAAAGTGGATATCTTTTCTCTGGGACTGATTCTCTTTGAGCTGCTCTACCCCTTCAGCACACAGATGGAGAGGGTCAAGGTATGTGTGGTGTTGGGTTATCTTCAGTCTGAGCATTTGTTTAAAGCAGCTATTTGCTTGGTGAAACACTGGCAAGAGGTTCCTGTGCTGTTTTCTTTGGAGAAAAGCCTTGCAGCTAAGAGCACGACTTCTTTATCAACCTTGTACAGACCCCCTGAATCACTGAAAATAAACTGCAGTCTTTCTAATGTGTGCAGTTGAATTGAGGCTTTAATTTCTTTACAAAGCTCCTCTGTTGTCAAGCCAAGTAAGAGAAACTATTGAACTACGATATCCAAGAACTCAAGCAACAAATATATCTTGTGACTCTAAGTCTACCAGCTTGGTTTTCATTCACGAATTGGAACCATGCTGTGCATTTTGATTATTTCTTCCTTCATTTGCATCTGCAGTGCTTTTTCACCCAGAGCACTTGGTGAAAAATAGCTGTTCCTTTTCCTGTAGTGACTCTTAGCTGTGAGTCTTGCTCAGCTTCAAGCACCATCTTCCCATAACTGATGACATTCATTGCACCCCATGTGAATTTGGGATGTTTGAAGGTGCATTACAGCTCTTGCTGGGTGTTAAAATGTGAGATCCATCTTGCTCAGGATCAAGTTCATGGAGAACAGGGGCTACAGCCAGAAAGGTCTCTCCTCTGTGACAACCAGTGACCTATGCAGGAAAGAAGGAGTCATTAAAACTTGTATTTGTCATTTAAATGTCCTTGGGGGCGTTATAGTCTCAGGTGAAGATGAAGTGGGTTTAGCAGAGAGGTAAGAAACAACTTGAACAGCAGCCTGACCAAGTGCTTCATCTGTTGCATTCTCTTGATTAAAATGCTCTGGCTTTCAGTGGCAAAAGGAGTATAGTCTAGAGGAGGAATTGGTGTTTAATTTGAATCCCTGACAGTGAAATCAGTTTCAGTTTCTCTAAATCAGTTTTACTGAAACAAAATACCCAGGAATGAGCCATCCTGCATTCTCAGATCTCTTTCAGCAGTGATTACAGGCTTTGCCCTTCCAGTTTCTCTCCTAAGAATAGAAGCAAAGTAAGTAATCAGAATGAAACCTAAGTTCCATCTAATTCGAATTTTTTACTTCAAGAGAGTGTTAAAAGAGTGCCCTGACTTTCCAGGATTTTCACTGTCATTTCACTCTTTTTGCTAAAAAGAAACTGCCCTTTGATTGCCAGGTTCTGGAGTTTGGCTACTTCAATAGTTATTTCTGAGTTGTTGCACTGAGGTTTTATTGGCATCAGCCAAGCATTAGCACTGCTTGCTGAAGCAAAACATGCTCTGCCTGACCAAGTAACCCAGCAAATTGTAGGAATTTGTGACAACTGGCTGGAAAAATGCCCAGAAGTGGAGCGTGAGAGCTGCCTCTGTCTCAAGCTGCAAGCAGTTAGTCAGTAGCAGTGCAGTTTATTTCCAAATGACATGCTGGAAAACAGATCACCAAATGCAGACTGAACTGACAGAAAAGGACAAAAGTTTTCTGAAGCATTTTAATGTAACCTAACTCAGTTCTCTGGAACAGGAGCTTGACTATTGCCCATCCCTATTAACCTTATGCCTTCAATGGAGTAATAGTGAAATGAATTTTGATTTAACTTTAGAGCTCCTGTATTTTGTGCTCAAGTTTTTGTAAAAGGAAATCCTTCTAAAAAAATTGAAGTGCAAAATACTGTGCTTCTGGCTTAACATGGGAAAAACAGTCACTAGATGGAGCCAGTGGCCTGTGTATGAAAGAAGGACAGACATAGCCAACACAACTGTTTTTTAAACTGCTGATAAATCTTCCCATTCCTCCTTAAATGTTAAACGAAGACTGGTGCTTACATTGGTAATGGAGAGAGTCATTTCATGTGTCTTAATGCTGGTGCAGGCCATCTTGGGAGTTATGGGTGGTGCACAGATTGGTTGATTTGGTTCAGCTAAAAGGAGAAAATACAAGTTTATGTATCTGACTGATTTAAAACTGCAGGGATCACAATTCTTGTAGCACAACTCCTCCTGTTGCTGGCTCAATACCTAGGGAAACAGCAACTCACCTGTTCAACTGTTGTGATTTTTAACCACTAGAGCAACTCTTTAAAGCAAAGGGTTTTCTTTCCTGCAGGCTGATTTGCATAATTTTGAAGGACAGGGTAATACTACTAAAGAAAAATATTTTGGAAAAGTTACATGTCGTTCTTCATATTTTTGCAGACCTTAAGTGATGTTAGAAATTTGAATTTTCCACCACTGTTCACTCAGAAATACGCACAAGAGGTAGGTCCATCTGATGCTATTGATTGTAGCCTTTTCATTAATAATTGTAGCTTTTTTCCTTTGCTTTCCAATTGCTTTGCTGGTAAAAATGGAGAAACCAGGTTGCTTTCATGTTACTAAGATGCATTTCTCTATCCCAGTATTTCTCTACCTTTCAAAGCTATAACATTGCAACAATGAGCACGATGACACTTTTGTCACAGTTTTCCTCCAGAAATACATTTTTACCTGGCTTCCCTTTGTCACTTACAGTCATTCATTTCACATACATACTGTCATGATTTCCTGCAACAAATGCATATTCCCAAAGAGAAAGTGTAGAGTTTCAGACAGGTAAAGGAGAGGCTCTAGGTAGCACTGTGGCTGCAGGGGATCCCCTCCAGAACTGGACCTCCCAAGAGGAAAACCACATGAGCGAATTGTGCTGTGTTCTCATCAGTCAGATCTGTAAAGTGCTGTGGTTGCAGGAAAAGAGGAGGTGATGTACAAAACCTCCCCAGTAAAAAGCTGAGGTTCTCTCAGGTGTCAGGGTAGCTTCACCAGAGGCCAGATCAGGCCAGCCTTTCATGCTTTACAGCTGAAGGCTGCCTGGGAGATGGGGCTGTGCTGTGCTCAGCTGGAGCAGGACACTAATTCTGATGACATTTGAAACCAATATTCAAACTACTTGTATATTCAAAGTAAAAATTCTAATTTGCCACCAGAAAAATTCAGTGTGGCTAGATATGTGATGGCTTAAGCATGAATCTAAAAATTATGTATAAATTATGTAACTTATATTTAATTTTGATTGCAAATAATGTGAAGTTTTTTATAACTCTATTAAACCTTGAGTCCAATTTGGTTTGCAAAATCGTTTTCAGTCCTTGACAGTAAAGACACTTTAAGAGATGCACAGTGATACATTTTAAAATATTTAGTGCATTTCTAACTACTGAGCCAAATCACTAACACCCAAATAACTCAGAAAGCAACTGGGGGTATTTTCCACTTGTTCACACAGCCACAGCTGAAGCCAGGACATGAAATGAGGGAGAGTTCATGGATTGGTTCATGTAATATATCTTGTGTTTTCTTTCAGTACAACATGGTAAAGGACATGCTCTCTCCAAGTCCCACTGAACGACCAGAGGCTGCAGCAATCATAGAAAATCCTGTCTTTGAAGACTTGGAGCTCCCACCCAAACCCGTGCTCAGGCAGAGGTCACGGACAATGAGTCTATCAGGAAATAAACATTCCAGACAACCAAGCAAATAACTATCCTCAGGATCACTTCTTCCACTCGGCAGGTTTCACAGGGATTGTTCAGCAGAAGGATCCTATGATGCAGAATGTTTATCTTGGGAATAGTTTACTTCAGCTTTTTTTTTTTGCCATATTTAATGTATAAGACGTGTTGGACAGATTTTTGTTTACTCTGACAGCCAACCAAGCCCAGTAACCAAACCTTTGACATTCCATTTTCCTTACCTTTGCTCTCCTAAGCAGATGGGTCCAGCTGCTGTGCTTGCCAATGTTGTGCTCCATTGTCCTTTTTTGGGGGAGGTTCCTTGGGTTTTTTTTTTGAAGCTTGTAAATGTCAGCTTGCTGGGTGAGTGAGAGATCTGTAACATGTAAATAGAATTAAAATACTGTATTTTTATAGAGCAAATTACAGTCTCTAAGCCTAGTGAGTGTCTATCTGGATCACTTGCTCTTTGGTGAAATGAAGATGATTTTGAAATGAACTTTGACTCCATTTTTGTCCCTGGTGGGTAAACTGGGAATCTGCACTATTTTTAAAGCAAAAAAGTACCACAGTTGTACATATTGTCACTGTCCATAGCCTGTCATTAGAGGAAATCATTTCATATTTCTGCACTACAATAGATCTTAGGGAATGCATCTTATACGGATGAAGCTGTAGAGAAAGAAAAGGAGCTTTTTGCCATTAAATGGGGGGTTTTATAGGCAATGGTTGGAAGAGCCATAGTCAAAATTATGTACAAAAATGTTGTGATTCTGAAAATTTAAACCTAATTAAGTCATACGTGTCGTATGTAATCTTGTAGATTTGTACTTTTTAAAAAAAATCAACCGGTAGGCATTTGTGTAATCTGCTAATTTAACTGCCTAATGCCATGCTTTTATTTCTCACTGTAAATATGTTAATTTTTATTTATAAAATACAGAATCAATCCATTTGGGTTGGTGGTGTACAGGATGCACTTGCTGTAATTGTTGAGTGCATTGATTACTGTGACTTCTTTCAAGTCTAAATGATGTAATAAACTTTTTTTTATTTATAAGACAAAATAGTAGTTGCTTCTGTTGGAAGCCTGCATCCCTGTGTGCTGCAGATGGCAGCCCTGTGCAGTGGGAACAGGATGGGCTCTGCATTCCTGAAACTTCCTTTGCTTCCCTGTCTCACACTGGCCACAGCGTGTGATGACGCAGAACTGAATGTGCTGCTTGGAAGTGAGATAGGATGTGGGGAAAGAAGAGAGCTGAGCTCTAAACTGGGTGGATTGTGGAGGCAATCTCTCAGCAGAGAGGGGAGAAGGGATGATTCTTATGCTGTTAGAACTGTTCTTGTACAATTGTAGTTTTCTGTTTTACAGGCTTAAATTTGTTTAAGTCTCTGAGATCAGTTTCCTAAAAAGATACTGGATTCAAATCCTTCTGGGGATTACTGCACTGTGGTGTGACACTGTGACCAGCAACTAAACCAGCTGACACCCTGCAGCTTTATGATAAGGCAGAAGTAGGTAACAATGATTGTCTTCCATGTCCTCGTGGTTAACTCCCCTCCATACTGGCTTGTCCAGGTGAAACCAGATTGCTGCAGTGAATATCTGATCAGGAACAGGATTTGTGTTCAGCTGGGTTAAAGCAGGAGAGTTAAGTGTGTCCTCTTCCCTTGGATGTCCCTGTTTGCATCAGCTGGAGCTGCCCAGTGAAATGGCCACATCTGGAGCCTCTTTGCCTTCCTGCCAGCTCAGTGATTACAGGTGGAGCACAGGAAATGAGGAATCAGGTATTTTTGCTTGCTGTATATCTGGATGTGGGTAGCTGTCTATTCCAAGGGCCCTGCAGCATTTCAGTACCAGAACTAGTATATGTGTTCACTCCAGGTGTGTCTGCATATTCTGGGATGTTACACCTGCCCTCAAAGGCGTGGATGAGTCCTCCCCTGCCCAGCCACAAAAGCATCTTGCCATGCTCAGCTCTGAACTGCCTGGTCAGTCTTTGCTTCTCTAAGCACTGGAGTGTGTTGTCCCTATCTTTGTCCTTCATTGCTCCAGGGTTTGACAGAGAAAAGCTGTTCTCTAATCTGAGAGGTTTTCCTCTGAATGATGTGTACTTTCCTACCAGCTGTTTTGTGGAAAAACCCCCAAACTGCAATAGCTGTGAGCTCACAGCCCTGCAGAGGGGCTTTGGCCTGGGGTTCTGCTGTGCTGTGCAGCATCAGGGTCCTGCCTCATTCTTTCACAGGATGTTGCCTGTCCCTCAGCTCCCTTCCTCCCCCATAGCTCTTGGGAATGAAACCCCATTCCTTGTCCTGTTTCATCAAAATGACCTGTGTGGCAGCAGCAGGATTCCTGCCCTGTCCCCCTTTGTGCCCACGGGATACTTCCCCCAGAATAAGGTGTAGTTACTTACCACTTCCATGTTGTTGCTGGAGTTGTAGGGTCTGGGACACCTCACCCTCTCCCTGGAGAGTCATTTCACAGGAGTACCACTGTTGAACCCAGGTCAGGGCTGTTTTTTCTAACAGGCTCTTGAGAGAGAATTCCTGACCCTTGTGCTGGCATCTTCAGTAGCTCAGCTGCTCCAGGCAGGTCCTACTGCATTTTGCTACCTCTGAGGACAGTCCCCTGCTACCTTTTCAGAGCAACCCTTAAGTGAGGCACTGGTGGCTTTCCTGCAGGGAGCCAGTGCTGTTGAGAAGTCCAGACAAGCACTTGGGAGTAGTAAAAATAATAATTTCCATTTATCATGTTTTTTTTATGTCTCTGTGGTAGATATCGCAGTGTACACACAAGTAATAATTCCTATTCACATCCCATCTTCAGATTGGTGTCAGCCACCTGTAGCTTTGAAACCACAGTGCTCCTGGTGTTACAGCAAGTCTTTGTCATCTCCAGGGGTCTGCCACATGGAATGTCCCCTTCCAGAATTAACCAGGAAACCCACAGATCATTCACAGAAAGCCACAGAAAGCTCTGGATATCCAGATGTTGCAGATGCCAGTGATCTGAGCCCTAAGCAACAGCCCAGGCTGCAGAGTGGTGCCTCTTTAGGAAGTGAGTTCAGCTCTTTGGCCACATCCCTCCTCTAATTCCCATACACAGACTGGCACATGTGGAGTTATTAAAACTGGTCAAATCTATAATGAAACTTCGAGATGAGAAGCTACAGTGGCTTGATAAGAAACACTGTCCCACCTGACACAGATCACCAGGATGTGCACAAATGTTAAGATCACCATACTGGTTATACCATACTGGTTTGGGTTTTTTTACCCAACATGAAGATTGAATTTGTCTTGGGAAATGCTCATTAGAAAAATAATTATCCAGGAATGAATTAGTTCCATTAATATAACACATTGCCCCTAAAATATCTGAGTTCCTTGTTATTGAAACAGTGGAAGGTGAAGAAATGCATCTTTGTTGTATTGTCCCCAGCTGTAATATTCCAGCCCCTCCTTCCCCTATTTTCCTACCCTTTTTTTCTTTCCATTGGGATGTGCTCCAGCACTTTCTGTATCACCACCTCCAGTGACTGACCCCGAATCCCTATGACTTGGGTTTTCCCTTGGGGGCACCGTTGGGCACCGTCACGCTGTATTCCAGGTCTGGAGCAGTCTTGGCAAAGGTGGCTATGGAAACCATGTCCTCCCCAGCGTCCACCTGAGACCTCCGCCTGCAGACGAGCAGCTTCTTGAGGGCGTGCTGGAAGTCCCTGTTGAGGAAGGCGTAGAGCAGGGGGTTGATGGTGGAGTTGCAGTACCCCAGCCAGGTGATGATCTTGAAGGTGCCGAGCAGCACCGTGCTGGCCGAGTCGGCGCCTCTGGCCGCCAGCCAAACGTTCAGCACGAAGTAGGGCAGCCAGCACAGAACAAACACAGAGATGATGATGCTGATGGTCCTCGTGGCCTTGTTCTCCAGCTGGAGGTGGTTCTGCCTCTTGCTGTTGGGGTGGTAGTGAATCTCCAGCGTCTGGGACATGATGCGGGTGGCCTTGAGGCGGGAGGCGCGGTAAATGAAGAAATACATGCTGCACATGACCGTGAAGGGAAGGAAGAAGGCCAGGGCTGAAGCCACAATGGCAAAAACCCAGTTGGTGACGAAGATGCATTCTCTGCCAGCATCGAAGTCCACCCCGGGGATCTCGTTCCAGCCTTGCATGACGGGCAGGAAGGAAATGAGGGAGGAATACACCCAGACCGTGCAGGTCATCACGATGCATCTGCAAAAGGAAGGAGATGCGGAGGGGAGAGAGGGTCTGAGTAATTTTGAGTTGAGAACATCCAGTACGATTCAATCCCCATGGTAACCTGTGTGGGATATCGCTGCTGAGCAGTCCAGCAGGGCGTGGAGAAGGGAAAAAAGCTGGAGTACAACAAGTCCAGACATGCATATCTCTAGCAAGTGGGTAATTGGTCTGTGGTTGACAGAATTGGGGTCAGCTGAAGGAGTGCTCAGAGCTGGCTGAGAAAAGATGAGGAAAGGTTTTTCAGAAGATGTTTGTTAGTGTTTGAAACAACAGCATGTAGATTTTTTTGCTTTCAGCTTTAGTTATCTAGCCATTATCTCACCCTCTGGGGCCTGATGGGGATGGAGCTGATGGACACCAGATGACAGAATCTGCAAGGGGAGCCACACAGCCCCCTCCTCTCTTTGCCTGTGATCCACAAATCACACACAGCAAGAGTGACAGTGGGAAAAACATGCCTAGAAGAGCCTGAACCCACTTTGTAAAGCACCCCACTGTTGCAGTGTCCTCTCTGCCTACGCTGAGATGAGTTTCCCCACCCTGCAGTCCTCATTTCAGCCTTTCACATAAAATCCTCACAGGAGCTCAAAAACTCTCTCTGTTTTCCCTGAATATCACTGCAGAAAAGATGGTGAGTTTAAGAGAGGGAAGGCTACTGTAAGAGAGGGAAGACATGCATCCTTCTGTGTCTTCTTTCACCTTGTCCTTAGAAGTTCTTCAAAGTCCTTCCCCATCTCTGAAAATGTTTAAGCCCAAGGCTTGAGCAAGCTGGTCTGGTGGAAGATGTCCCTGCTCACAGCAGGGGTATGGAATAAGATAATCTTTAAGGTCCCTTCCAACCCAAGCCTTTGATTCTGTGATTCTGGAAGTGACTGCACAAGGAAAAACCTGTAGGTCCAACTCAGCCCATGTCACTGGTTTCTACCCCATTTTGCAACCCTTCCTTAGCTCAAAAAACATTCTCCCAGGAGCATCATCCAACCCTCCTCAGCTGCATCCTCCTTGTCCTCTCCTGCAGCACATTAAGCATTTTCTGCAGGTGGAAGTTCCTTTTGGCACATCACTCTGCTTCTGGGCAGCAGCGGTCAACAGCTCGTTCAGCCTCAGATCAGTGTAGCCCATGGCCAAATGACAACCTGGAGGGACCCAAAATGAGGAGAAACTGCACTCACCTGCCACGGGACATCCTCCTGGAGTAGTGGTAGGGGGTGACCACGGAGCAGTACCTGTCCAGGCTGATGAAGCACAGTGTGACAATGGAGGCAGTGCAGAACATGACATCGAAGGAGATCCAGACTTTGCAGAACAGCTTCCCAAACAGCCACATCCCCGTCACCTCGTAAATGATGCTGGGGGAGAAAACAGCTGGAAATCACAGCTAGAAGGGCTGTTTGTGCAGCCCATGGAGGTGTATAAGGCCAGGCTGGATGAGGCTCTGAGCAGCCTGGTCTAGTGGGAGGTGTTCCTGCCCAGGGCTGGAACAAGAGGATCTTTAAGGTTCCTTCCAAGCCAAACCATTCTGTGACTGTTTCTTTGTGACTGTGTTGAGGTAATGCTGTATTTTATCACACAGGTACTGAAGATGGGCAGGCAGCTTAGACAGCAGGGGCTCATCCTCAAAGCACAGCCCAAGAAAGGAACACCCCACAGCTGGAGCATGGCTGAACAAGAGCAAACCTATGCTTCTTGCAGCCTAAGTGCCTTGAGAGAGGTGCTTTGCCCCCCAGATTTACATCTGCACAGCTTTGTTTATCACAGCGTTTTCCCAGGGCTTGACACAGCACAGTCTTTTATGATTTCTCCCCAATTCCTGGGGCGTGGAGCATCTCCAAGAAACTCACTTCACATCCAACTGAATGCTTCAAAGCCAGAAAGGATTTCCACTTTTGATTTAAAAAAAAATACAAAACAACACCTTCCTAGGAGGAAGCCCATGCAATTTGTAAACTATGTGGCTCATAAATGCCTCAGCAAGGTAAACACACCAGTAAAAAGCAGATATAGCACCAAAAATATTTCTAACAAAGTCAAGAGGGGTCTGTGAGAAGTGAGCAGTGAAGGAAGGAGCATATGGCAGCTGTAGGAAGGCTGATGCACGTCTCTTTAGCATTCAGTGAGATGCCATTTGCTTCTCCTTTCTCACTCCAGCTTTCTGCAGCTCCCCAGGCTGCTGAAATCACCACTGTGAGTGAATTTGATGAGTAACTCCCTAGTCCTGCAAAGCTTTAATTATCCTGTAACTTCCCAGCTTGCTGGTTAAATGCAGTGAGATCAGGGCTGCTGAGCTGCAGTGCTCAGGTGTCCAGCAAGGGATTCAGCCTGATGTCAGAAAACGATGCCTGATCTACATCTCATCAGCACCAATTCACTAAATGGACTTGTGAAGGGTTGTTCCAGAGCACAGCAACTACTGTAGGTGGGTGCAATGCTGCTGAAGGGTCCCAGCCCTCAGCAGCTCTTTGTTAGGTGGGATCCCAGGCAGAAATCCAAGCAAACTACAGCAGAGCTTGTCCCTGTACCGTGGGCAGCATGGAGGATCCCACAGCACACACATGGAAAGGTTTCATGGCTCTTTTACAGAGGGGAAATGTGGCACTAGAATTGGAGCACGGGTTCAGTTCTGGACTTTGGTGCTGTTTTGCCATTCCTCAGAGCCCTCCTTATCCCCAGAGGTGCTGCAGAGCCTGTGGTGTGCCCTGGCCTCCCAGGAGGAGCTGTGCTGCTGTCAGGACACCCTTGCACAGAGATCCCAGGTGAGCAGGTGCCCAGTTATCACCTGTACACACCTGGTAGGATGCACCCGACCTGCAGATGCTCTCACAGCATGGGGTAGTGGATACTTGACCCCTCTTCTCCGAGGTAAAAAGTCTCTGCAGGTTGGAAATGATGCTGGATAAGAAGGAGTAGTAAAAGCTCAAAAAAGCATACAGTGAAGTCACTCCTGCCTTGACCTTTTGCTTGCAGAGGAAAAGAATAGCTGGAAATATTCAGCCTGGAAGTGAAAGACTGGCTGGAGTACTCAGAGAACAAGCTAAGCTCAGCTAAACCACTCCTGAAAACCAGCCAAGCCAGGAACAAAACAAAAGCCTTACTCTTATGAAATGTAGACGCCAAGTGACAAATTTCTTTTTCCCTTCTGTCACATTTTCCTGAGCCAAACTGCCTCCTAAGATCATTTCTTTTCCTTCCCTTTGGCACATAATAACCTGCCAACTGAGGAGCAAACTGAAATCCAAAAGGGCAACACTGATGTGAAGCCAGAACAGTGGGAAAGTGTGAAACAGCAGCCACTGTGCTGGCAGGGCTGGACAGCACTGATAGAGCCAGCAGGGTCCAGAGGCCCACCAGGAACTGGCAGGTCTCCCCACCAGGCAGCACCAGGACATTCAGGAGGGGCACAAAGCACCAACCATCCTCTGATCTTTGCTCCCCTTCGTAATTTTTGTTGTTTAAGTAAAACATCACTAAATTAGATTTAAAATAGATAAGAGGAAGGTGGTTTTCACAGTGAGGATGCCCAGAGATGCTGTGGCTGCCCCATCCCTGGAAGTGTTCAAAGCCAGGCTGGATGGAGCTCTGAACAGCCTCGTCCAGGTGCTGTGTCCCTGCTCAGTGCAGGGGCTGGACTAGATGGTCCCTGAAGGTCCCTGCCAACCCAAACCACACTATGGTTCCATGATAATTTCAGAACCTGAACTTAAGATTTGTTGAGCATAGAATTTAAGTTAGCAGTAAATTTTATTTTTTTTTAAGAACATCATTAACTGATTTTTTTCACCTGGTACCATGAACTTTTTACTCAGTTTGTAATTACTTTTTGGGAAAATATTCTTCAGTGTCAAATTCAAAGAAATAGGCAGCCCCATGAGAACTGAAGCCATAGGAAGCCCCATAGAACGTGAAAATAGTTCAGCTTCCTCATATTGCCCCATGAACTCAAAACAGGGTGCACAGGGTGCAGTTCCCTGATTTACACAAACTTATGGCTGCTTTGCAAGACAAGACAGCCAGGATCACAGGTCAGCTGCTTTCTGGTTTTGTTTCACTGTTTTAGCCAGGTAATGAAGCTCCCATAAATATAAACCTCATGCAGGGACACCTGCCCACTTAAGTGTCTCTTCTTCCATGGAATATAGGGGAAGCCTAAATTTCTCTGCTTATCCTGAATAAATTCCTTACATTCCATCTGCAGGGCTAGTCCTGGAAGAGGGGGCTCAACCACTGGAGCTCCATGTGCAAAGCTGGAAATCAAGTTCAGGTCAGCAGCCAGGGTCTCTGTGTGGCCAACAGGAAAAATATCCTTGGGAATTGTGTCTGCAGGAATTACCAGGGCATCCATGACACAGAGCAGAGACAGGGAAGCACATTCAGCCACCAACCCACAGTTCGGCCCTTTGGAAACCCCAGGAGATGAATCCCAGCCCTTCTCCAGGAGCAGATGCAGAGCTGGGAGAAAGGACATTTGTCCCCCTCTGCTCACACCCCAGGGACACTCCTCACCTGAAGGGCATCACCAGACAGGCCACGAGGAAGTCTGCCATGGCCAGGGACATGATGAACATGTAGGTGACCGTGCGCAGCCTCTTCTCCACCACGGGGCAGAGGAACACGATGGTGTTCCCCAGGAGTGTGGCCACGTCGATGAGGGTGAGGACCAGCCCGATGAGCACCTCCTGCAGCCCCACCCCTCCCCTTGCAAAGGAGGGGGCAGCAGAGGAGAAATTAGAGAGCCAGGTTTCATTACTGTCCATCAGCATCTTCCCACTGTTAAAATCTGAACAAGGCAAAACGAGAGAACCAGAATTACTTTAATGACGATTTGTGGGTGTGTGAAAGGAAGGACGGAAATAATATTTAATGCTTCATTTGCTCCAGGAAAAATCCACACACCCTGCTGTGCCTGTGCCACCACTCTCCCGTGGTTAGCAGCCCATTAGAAGTGTCTGAAATCCTGAGGGTGAGGATAAATGTGCAGCATTGACTGAAGTCCTTCACAGCAATTAAAAGCCCTCCTGTGAATGAAAATGCATCATCAGATGAGGCATGAGACCAGGAAAAAAAAAAATAGAAATGTACTGAGAGCAGAGAAAGGAAAAGAAAACAACTGAAATAAAAAATTAAAGCAGCTGGGCTAAATCCCACTGAACAGCATGCCAAATCCACATAATGTGGGGGCTGGAACTAAATGATCTTTAAGGTCCTTTCCAACCTAAACCATTCTGTGGTTCTATATTCTCATTACCATTTCTGCCACCCCCAGAGCAGCTGGGGCTGCTTGCCCAGGCTGGCTGCTCCCATAACCCCACTGTTCAGTCCATGATGTGCCCTGAGTTGTCCTGGTGCTTTTTCAGACTCTGAAGTTTAGAGGTTTTTTATTACCTGCAAGTCTGAATGGCCAAGCAGGGCTGCCAGCAGCTACACAGGCAGCAGAATCCTGGAATCACAGAATGATTTGGGTTGGAAGATCATCAAATTGAGGTGTCTCAGGTGCAGCCCTGACCCCAGACTCATGTTCCCTCTGTGCCCAGATGGGAGGTGATGCTCCCAACTCCTTAAGTGGGGATTTTTCCAT
Organism: Trochalopteron elliotii; assembly: GCA_024734555.1. NCBI lineage: Eukaryota > Metazoa > Chordata > Aves > Passeriformes > Leiothrichidae > Trochalopteron > Trochalopteron elliotii. The sequence continues at coordinate 1,023,922 of JANPWX010000324.1, forward strand.
TGAGGAAATCCACATGCTTGTGTCCACAGTTCCCAGACTTCGACCAAGTGGTGTCACAGGTAGGTGGGAAGATGGGAATGATGCTCTGCAAAAACTCCAGCAATTCAAAGCTCACTGGTGTAGCTGAGGGAACACAAAGACAAAACTTGTGGGGAAAAGAGAATTATAGAAATATTCCCTGATGACAAATTGCTATATTTAAGTATCATCACTTCTCCTGTGACCAGGATCTGCTCCACAGTACCCTCAGGTCAACCCCACACCTCCAAGGCATCCTGCTGAGTGCAGTGTGAGGGTGGGCCTGGATAACATCCCTGTAGCCCAACTTGCCTCATCTCACAGGGGCCAAACTTTGTCTCAGGAGGAGTGTAAGAACAAGGCAGCAAAATGTTCCCAACATCTCTTTGTCCTTCCTGCAGCCTCTGATCCAGAATTACCTCTTAAGATGGTTTCAGTTATTTCTGAATCATGAAATTGTCCTGCTTCCCCTCTGGCCCAGCAAAGTTTTAGCATCCATGACCTCCTATAGCAACAACTTCCACAGCTCAGCTCTGTGTCCTGCAAAGCAACAACTCTTTTTGCTTGTTCTGAGCCTGTCACCAGCCAGCTTCACTCAGTGCCTCTGGTCCTTGCATTGGCAGAGAAATGACACAACCCACCCCCATCCACTCCCCCAGTGCCACTGGTGGGATCTTCAACCCCTGTCACACCCCACCAGCTCCCTCCCCATCTGCCAGTTTGCTCATTCCTCACAGGGAAGCAACAGAGCATTCCTGCCCATCCCTGCTGCTCTTCTGAGCCTCTGAGAAGTACCAAATCTCCAGACAGTCTCCAAGAGGTGCTCTGTGGATTTACCTAAGGGCATGGTCTCTGTTCTGTCCTGCTCCCCTTTCACCACCATCCCTGCCATGATTTGCTGATTTGAGTGGCACTGAGCTGACTCTTCCACTGGGCTGTGGCCATCCAAAGGTCTTGTTCCTGGGCAGCAACAGGAGCTGAGAGTCTGCTGCTTTAGATGGGAAAACAGCATGAAATTAGGAAATTAAGTCCTCTCCATCTTTTCAAAACCCCATCATTTCACAATTGAATTCTTTCTTCCACTGTAATGCTCAGTGAGTCTCATAAAAACGTTTTTTCACTTCATTAAGTCAGACATTATCCTTCATGCCCTGGTTAAACTTCCTTTTGCCTGTAAATATCACCACTTCATGATTCACCATCCTCCCAGCTGAAGACTTCTAGAACCCCACACATCCCAACCCCTATCCCTGCACAGAGCATCACTGACCTCCTGAACCCACCTTGCACCTGAATGTCACCTTCCAGACAAGTATTCTTCCACACAGGGAACTTCCTTCTTAACTCAGGACTATTACATTTCCTTAAGAGATCCCATCATGAGGTACTATATTGAAAACCTTTCAGAATTCCAAGCAGCCTACACCACCCAGGTGTTTCTTTTCCACCTGCTGACTTCTTCCAAGCATTCCTATACAACTGTGAAGCGGGGCTGCATTTTCTGAAAGCAATAGTGACCTTGTTCTTGGAGGTAATCGTGTGTTCATGCACCTACTCATCCTCCAAAATCCTCAGCTCTGTCCCCTGACTTCTGTTTATTTGCTGGATTTAGGGGTTTCCTTTCTTTCAAGTTAAAAATAAAAAAATGAAAAACAAAATTAAGAGAAGACTCAAGCTGTCTAGAAAAAAAAAAAAGAAATAAAGAAGGAAAGCTCTTCCTCACTGGAGCTGGGAGTCACCAACTGAGACTTGGAGCTTTCCTGCTCCTCCAGCTCTGAGAACAAGCAGGTTTTTTGGACAGCACTGGGCCAGCATTGCTAAAAATCTGTAGGGTGTCTTAAGTGCCTCAGTCCTAACGAAAATGTTCCCTGGACAACACTCCACATCCTGGTAACAAACACCCCGTAAAAATAAAATTAAAAATCCAGTTTCCAGCTCTCCCATAACTGACAGGAATGAGGATAATCTGCACCATTCTTTCTAACATCTCCACTGAGGATGTCATCAGACTGGATGAGCTCCTGTGGAACAGTTGGATTTCAATGCAGCCACATTTCCTGGCAGAAATAACTGTTCAGGCCATTCTCCTCCCTGCATGTTCCACACAGACAGCTCAGGGACCAGCTGGGAAAACCACATGGACCACTAAAAACACTTGAGTACAACCCAGTGAACCCCAGATTCTCCCAGGAGAGCACACAGCATTAGGATAGGCTCCTAAGACATGAACAGCAAAAAATCAGGTTTGATGAAATATCTTTTTTTTTTTTTTTTTAATCTATGTCGAATTTTAAAGTTTAAAACATCCGCTCTTCAGGTTTTTTAAAAATCACTGTCACAATTTTTGTTCCTTGGTAGATGAGAATGATAGGTGAGAATTCTGGATTAATTATTTGGGGTTTTTTTTAGATGTAGCACTGAGACAAGAAGGTTTTGAAGTCACACCTTCCTGCAAAGAATGACTGTTCCCACACAGTCATTAAGTTTGTATCAGCGTTAGAACGACTCTAATTAAAGCAGATCATTACTCACCGTGCTCTGTGAACAGACACCACTCTCAAACTTTGAGCAGAACTAGGACACGGTTATTAGAATTCCTCTTTCCAAGTTCTCTGTGCTCCTCAGGTACCATCTCAGCCACCAGCCTGGGTTAAAAGGTCTTCTCGAGTGAAAAACTCACAGCAGGCTCCTGAGTGCAGGATACATCCAGGAGTATGACAGTGCACAAAAACAGCAGGCAGATGTGCTCACACTCACAGAACACCACAGAAACACTCTTTTGTCATAGTTTTTTTTTCATTTTATCAACACAAAGGCAGAGGGACTGGAAATAAGGCTGTCATTATTTGACATCCATTACTCCCACAATGAAAACAAGGCATGATGGATTCTTGAAACTTCAGGTTTGAACCTTGAACTCTAATTAAGGGTGCAGAAAACAGGACCCTGCTGCTCCTGATCCCTTTTAAGGATCCCCAGGCAGAATCCCTGTAAGCTCATCCACAGTGTCTGTCACAGCCCAGGGTGGATTCTGGATCCTTTTGCCTCTGACTGAGAAGCCAACCCTTATCCAAAGTGTGCTAAATTAAGTAAGTTAACTAAGAAGTGCTGCTCTCAAACCACCTGGAGAATTGTTAACACAGGAAAGCAGGGTATTGGCACCATCTTGACCTCTCTGTGGAAATTACTGGGACAAAGCAGGATATGCAATCGTTCCCAGGGATGCACTTCCTCAGCTTAAAATATTGGAGCTTTTAAATTCTCCTGTGAGCTGCAGCAGCCCATGTGGTTACCCTGCTGAGATAGCCCAGAGTCTTTCTACAGTATCAATTTTTCAGTCTTTCCTGTAAAACCAAAGGGATAAATGCCCAGTTGTACCATGATGTGGGATCTTCCCGGGTTTCCTGGGGATCTCAGATGCCTTAGGGTTTGCACTGTTCTTTTTTGGATATTATAGTTTTACTTCCTTTCAAAAAACTGATGGGTTGGATTCTGCTCTGAGGCTGCCTGAGCAAAGCAAATCCATCATTTCACTTCCCCTTTCATATCCAGAAAGTTTGACCTAATTTATTCAGCAGACAAATCCCAAGCTAAAGGTTAATTTCATCAGTAAAAGGCATATTTTGATGGCAAGGGAAAAAAAAAAAACCCTCTGCAATCTGAAGGCTGACTGCACTTTAAGATTTTAGAGGAATGATGAAAACTGGAAATACATTCCTGGGAATACATTTGCTGGCAGGCTCTGCTGAATCAGGAACAAACCATGGCAGCAGGGAACAACACCTGCCCCAGGAGTTTACCTCACACACCTTTCCCTCCTCCTCTCCATGAGAAAACTGCCACGGCTGAGGGATTGTCGAACAATGCGAGCAATTTGTTGCACTGTGGAAGGCTGTGGGTGGTGTTAAAGGAGGGGGAGGATGCCTGGGGATGCTTCCACCAGTACGACACGCACTCGCGGAGGCCGTGCAGGGAACGAGCCTCGGCACTGACTCCCCTTCTCTCCCCCTCCCTCCCTCTATCCAACTTTCCCGTTGGAAGCACAGCATTTCTCAGGGCACGATTCCTTTCCACCCCCAAACCAGCACAGAACGAGTCCTACAGCCTCTCTGACAGCCCCGGGGCTGGGAACACAGTAAAACACAATACCCTTACCTTCGGAACTGACGGCTGAAGCAGCTCAGCGGTGCCCCCGAGCCCGGACCGCTGTGCTTTCCCGGCTGTAGGGTACCAGGGGCTCGGGCCGGCTCTCAGAGATCCCGGATCCCTCCCCTCGGAGCTGCTCCCAGCCTGGCTGAGTGGAGTTGATGGTTCCTGCCCCGAAGCAGGACACGGAATCCTCATCCGCAGCGGTTCGGGGTCTCCCCTCGGCAGATGTGAACCCTCCTCCACAGCCACAAAAAGTCTCTGGCAGTCGCTGCCTGCTCCGGGGAGAGAGGAGGGACCGGAGCGACATCACAGCAGTAAAACTCCAGGCGAAGTTAAACCCGAGCTGCAAACACTGGGGTATCACTGGCCTTAGGAACTGAGCCGGGGGGGCAACACCCAAACCCTGGGGAGGCAAAACCCTCACCCTCTGTGGAGCAAATCCCCCAATCTCTGGGGTGCAAAATACCCCACCCCTGGGGTGCAAAAGCACCCAACCCTTGAGCGCAAAGACGCTACACCCAGGGTGCAAATCCACAGCCCCGGGGTGCCAAATCCACCCTTCCTGGGGTCAAACCCGCCAAACCTCTGAGGGTTAAAGCGCCAACCCCCAGGGCAGCAAATCCCCCAGCTCCAGGTAGGGCAAAACGCCGAGGATGCTGTGGAGCACATCAGCATCAGCCCGGGGCAGCGGGGACCAGCCCGGGGAGGGGCTGCGGGTCCTGCCCGCCGAGGGGATCCGGCTTGGAGGTGGGGAAGAAGAGGAGAGAACCCTTCCCGAGGGGGAGGCAGCGTTTGAAGGGGGTATCCTTTGGGCAGAGGGCTCAGGACGTGCCTCAGGGGAGCCTGCGGTAGAGGGGATCCCACCCGGAGCGGGGAGCAGCAGCCGTGCCCGTGGGGAGCCCTGTCAGGGGAAGGGGTGTCAGGATGTGCCCGGGGATAGGGATGAGGATGGGGATGAGGATGGGGATGAGAATGGGGATGAGGAAGGGGATTCCGCCGGCGGCACTTACCGAGGCAGGCGGCGGAGCCGCCCCCGTCTCTCCTCCTCCCCGCTGCGCCCGCTCCTCCCCGCTCCAGCCGGGAAAACCTTCCTTCCCTCCGGGAAACGGGGCTCCCCGTGGAAACCGAGCTTTCTTTTCTCCTCCTTTCAAACCAGCCCTTTCTACTCCCCTCGGCAGCTACAGGCACACGGAGACCTGATGCATGAAAACAACAATAAAAAATAAGAGGCGTTTCGTGGGTTTGGCTCCCCTGCTGCCAAACAGGGCGTTTTATTCACAAACTAAACCGAAAAATCCGAATAATCTCGGGCTGGAAGAGGAAGCTGTGGCACGAGGTTGGTGAGGTGTCACCTGCCCAGCCCCTCCCTGCCTTGTCCCCGAGTCTGAGTGGGGTGGGATGGGATGGGATGGGATGGGATGGGATGGGATGGGATGGGATGGGATGGGATGGGATGGGATGGGATGGGATGGGATGGGATGGGATGGGATGGTGGGTGTTGGATTTTGGGTTCTTTAGACATGTCCCTGGTTGAATTGGCTGCCTGGAAAGGACCATTCCCTCTCCCCAGCTGCAGGTCCGGGCTCAGGGAGTGACCGGCACTTCTCGGGCTCCTCGGGGAGCCGCTCAGCTGGAGAAAAGGAACTTGGTAAGAAAAGGTGTAAAAATGTGGTTCTTTGAGTGCTG
>JANPWX010000324.1:1030174-1060977 GCA_024734555.1 Trochalopteron elliotii
GCACTTTATATCAATTATATTTTGTATTTTATGAATATATTAAAAGCATAATAAATATAATAATTGCAGAAACATGAAAAAACTTGTGATTTTTAATAATATCTAGTTTATGGTGTGGGGGTTTTTTTGTTGTTGTTTTTTGTGGGTTTTTTTTTTTGTGTGTGTTGTTGGGGGGTTTTGTGTGGTTTTTTGGTGGAATTTTTTTTGCGGTTTTGGGGTGTTTTTTTTTTGTTTTTTTTTTTTTTGTTTTTTTTTGACAGACCTTTCCCAAAACATACTTTTTCATAGACTCATAGAATCACAGAATGGGCCTTTCAGGGTCATGCAGTTCCAATCCCCCTGGCGTGGACAGGGACCCCCAATCCTTTTTGTCAGGGCTGCTCTGGGTCTGTTCATCCCCCAGCCTGGACTGATAATGGGGTTACATCCACCCAGGTTCAGCACCAGCACCTGGCCTTGCCAAAACCCCCATCTCCTCCTCTATTTCCCTTGAATTCATAGTACAAAAATAGTCCAAAAACCCCAAAGAAAGCTGCCTCTTTCCCTAATTAGCGTTAATTACCCATTCCCGGGGGCTGAGAGGGGCCTGTGCCACTGTCTGTGGTACCAGAGGGTCACACAGCTGGGTCCTGGCTTTCCTTTTGCCCGGCCCTTCTTTGTCCTCCTGGACAGCCCAGGAAGGCTGTCAGACTCTTGTAATTGAGTTTTTATGGAGTAGAGAATAATAGCAAAGGCCTGCAGCTCTTCCAAAATACCAACCTCAAAAGAAATGGCAAAGGAGAGAGATAACAGCAAGAAGAAGTGGTCTGGACAGAGTGCTGCACATGCTGTGTCAGCCACTCATGAGAATGTCATCTGTGATCATTTCACCTGCAAGCATGTCACAAACCATCAAAAAAACATGACAAAATTTAACATGTACTGGAAATTTGAGGATACTGTCAAGCAGGGATTCCTGGGATGTCGTCTCATGGGTTGCTGGTGTTCTGGTTTTACATTATGTTTTCAGTGCTACCTGGAAAGGGAGGAATGAGGGGAAATGGAGTTTATTTACCTTTCTGACCTTTACAACAAGGAGGGTGATAGGAAATGTACATTTCAGAGCCTTTTCCATATCAAAAGCAGCTTGATCTTAAAAAATTTGAGAAGCAGTAGAGTTGTTTATGCAGACACTGGGCTACAGCTCTCTAAACTGGCAAATAAGGTGGTGCAGGGGCTGGAATACTCAGGAATGCTTTGAGGCTTCGTTTACACTTGGAAAGCATTGTTAAATCCCTTGGGAAGGAGGGAAGGAGCTCAGACCAATGTCTTGTATTGGCAAGTAGAAGGATACAAGGAAACTTGGTGGGTTTTAGACCTCATGACTCAGCAGTGGAGATGCTGCCGTGGCAGATGATGACTCCACCATGCACAGAGATTTACAAAATGCACAGAGAATAATGGATAAAAAAGGGCCTGGAAATCACATGACATTGGGCAAATAGGCCCAAAGAAGTGGCACTTTTGGTGTTTTCCTTTGTCTCTTGAGGGGGAGCCTGTACTGACAGCACTGCTCCTCTCCAGCCCCGTCTTAAGGCGGCAGCATGAGAAGAAGAAGGAAGAAAGGAGCATTTGCTTTCCTGTCTGTCTAGGTTTAGCCAGGTGTGAAACTGTGCAAACAGTTGTCTGGACTGTTAAACAACTCTTTCCTAACCCTTCTGACTGTCAGGTTTCTGAGCAGAAGTCTCTGGAGGTGCTTGCTGGTCACTTCTGTGGCAGCCCCAGGGCACAGAGGCAGCTGCCTGTGAGATGTGCTCAGTGCCAGGCTGCTCTGGCACGCTGCACTTGATCCCTGTGGAAGTGCTTTAGCCATCAGCCCAGGCACTGAAACTCCTTGGATACATGATCCCTGCTGTGCTCCCTGATTGTGCTTTCCAATATCTTATGTGCTTTAAAAAAAAAAAAAAAAGTGCTTTTTCAGTATCTTATGTGCTGCAGCGTCTGCAGCATTTCTTGTGCTTGATGAATTCTGCCTGACAATTTTCTCTCTCCTTCATCAGGCCCCATATATTTATATTTTCTTTTTCAGGTGGGATTTGTGATCTTTCTATTTTGACATAATCACTCCTAAAATGAGGGATTGCTCCTGTTGCCTGTGGCAGGTTCAGCTGTTCTGTGCTTCTTCCACTTGCACCTCAGACCTCAAAAGTGGTCTCTCTTCTTTCCAATGGATATGTAGGGGGTATAAACTCCTATTTTTTTCTGTCTTAACAGTATGCAATTTATATTCTGGAAATAAATAGTCCAGGTATTTCCACTACCTTCCAGTAATGTTTATACAGATACACTTTTAACTCTGCAAATACCTCCATGCCTCTGGGTGTGCCTCAAGCTGAACTGCAGCCTGTGTCACACTGCTGAAAAATCAGGATCCTCCCCATTATCAAGGGAACTAGAGAGACTTAAAACATTCTTGGTGAAATCCATGGGAATTACCAGAGTCTGAGATGGTTTATTAGACATTTATTGTCATCGCATCCATTAATTCAAGGCAGTAAGAGGGATATAGTTATAGAATTATAGAAAAGATAAAAGAAAAACAATCCTCAAAATTTAAACTGGCTGATGAGAGCTGATGTTTGTACATACCAGGAATTTTGAATGGATATGCTCAATGGTTCTGGTCTTAAGGTCAATTTTGGATCATTGGATCAATCCCACTTGAAGAGGAAGAAGAGCAATCACACTTTAAATCTTCAAAACCCAAACCCTAATAATGCTGTAGGCATCTCCCAGCCAGGTGTGGACCTTTTTTCTGTCATTCTCCATGAGTTTGCCATTGGTACAAACCAGCCATGTGTGTTTGCCAGAGGGAGCTCTGGTCACTGTCCCCAGAACTCTGCTGACAACCTCGTAACTGCAGGGTTGTAGGTACTGAAGTGAGTTAATTAGTATGTGAAGTTTTGTGTCCAAATTCTGCTCTGTCATGGATTTTCCCTGGAGCTAGAGAAGAGTTTGAGGCTCATAAGCTCCAAAAGCACATTCAGACAAAGAAATGACCCACCTCTGCCTTGTGACTTGCCACGGTGACAACTCCTGAGTGCTCTTGAATGTTCAAGTTGTTCTTTGCAGTTTCACTTCAGCCACTCTGGTGTCACTCCACACAGGAGTGAGCAATTCCAGCTGAACCTCCATCACTGCTTCGGGAGACCTTGGGCATTTTGATGCCTTAAGTTTCAGCTTTCATGTTTTTCAGATTCTGTGCTGCCTAGGGGTGCAGTTCTGAGCCTCATATTAAGTGTTAGTCAGCTCTCTTCACAGAGTAGGTAGACAAAATAAATCCTTTTCCTGCTGAACACCAAGGACAATTTTCAGGCCCAAAAGCATAAACAACAGTGGGCTGGAGAGAGAGAAACAAGAAGGATGGGACCTCACAACCTGAAGCTGTAATTGGACAATTAAACCCCAATATACAAATGGAACAAAACTTATAAAACTGTCAAACCTCGTGAACAGTTGTCCATTTTGTGACCATTTTGGGTCCACCTTGGGTGTAGCCCTGGCCAGGCTCTTGTCCTGCCCAAGGTGTACCCTAAAGGCCTTTCAATAAATATCTACTTTATTCTCTAGCCCTGTCCAGTCTCTGTTCCAGGTCAGTCTTCCCAAGGCATCAATTTCATCCCATAGAGGGATAACAGATCTGATACTGCCAGATCACTGTCCTGTTACACCAGCTGATAATCCAACAGAGAGACATCTCATAATTCAGGTAGAGGTATCCAAGGCTGGCAGGGAACTGTCCCTGAGTTTACTTGGAAGCGATAATGATTTTTACAGTAGGACCAGCTGTCAGACATCGGGAGACTCTCTGGGAACTCTGGATAACTTTCACTGGAGTGTGCACACATCTGCTACGTACTCTCATGGAATTGTCTGCTCACATCTCTGAAGTGGCTTCTTTATCTCCCTGTAGCTGTTGGGCAGATGACTTTTATTTGTGTGGGAGATTTCCCCAAAAATTTGATGGCACTTTTAAGCAAAATGTTTTTCCCTGCACAGGGCATGTCCCAGTTATCAGATGGTCAGGGTTTCACCATGGTCACACTCCTTGCCATCTTTACCCCACGGCACTTTCACCTGAGGCTCGCCATGTTGTGCCAACTGAAACCCTTTGTCCAGAAGGAACCTTGGTATTTTTACCCTTAAACTGAAACACAGTGAGGAACATTCTCCAAAGTGCTCTCTAATTATGGGCTCCTTCATTCCTAAGTGTGCTGGCTGTCTGTGCTACTTACCGGCCAGCAGTAGTTACCAGCATAAACAGAAAGTTTGGTGGGTGTTCAATCTCAGTTTGTAGCGTGGTCTGAGGGCTGGAAGGAAGAGCGGGCCCTAGGCGTGGGTTGGAGAAGTTTATTCCAGTGGAGTCCACATGCTAGAGCAAGTTTTGGGCCCTGGTTCTCTCCTTAAGTACCCAGGGCACAGCCTGGGCAGGAGGGAACTTGGGGCCAATGAGGGGGAGGAAGGGGGTGGTTCAGAACAGGGGTGCTTAGCACAGGAATGGGAAAGGTGGGTGTTTGAGCACCTGGTCAAATGGGACAACATTTCTCTCAGGTCCATCAGGGTGATTGACAAGGTGCTCCTTCCAGGGTGATACCACATGGAATTGGGGGTGGGGGGCGTTGGAAGGGATGTACCAATACAAACAACTAAACAAAATACATATACAGCTTTGAAAATCCTTAATCATGCACTGCAACACCTAAGCATCCAGACTGGGCTGGGCTTGCAGCAGGGTTGTACAACTGAGCTTAGTGTGGGCTTTGAGTTCTCAAAGACCACCAGAAAATCCAGGCCCAAGAGGTATGAAAATGCTCAAACTGAGTCATCAGAAATGAGTGGCCATTTTTTAAGCCTTCACTGCCTGCCAAAATCTGCACAATGACTCAATGTCATGGTCTGAAGCAAAACCTCTGGTTCTGTGTGTTATCTATTAGACCGTGTCGGATGTGGGGGATGGAAAAAAGGATAAATCTAGTCAGAAATGCCACTGAGTAGACACCAGAGACCTGTTGCAAACACCACCAAGGGGAGTTGCAAAAGCTTTTGTTGATCTTAGAAGAAAAGACACCATTGATACACAAAACAGAGTCCTGAGAGAGAGGTGAGCACTAAACACCCACAGACAAAACCACTGGAGGAAAAACTCAGGATATCCTACATGCTGTATCAGGACAGAGAATCTATTTGAATAGCTGCCATATTTTAATTGCTTCCAACAATCCTGTTTCTTGGCTCTGTTGTGTATTTCTAACAACAGTGCTGAAATTATTGTATAACTCGGAGAAGAAAAAGAGAAAGTTATCATCAAAACCACTTGTCAGGCTGAAAATTTTCAAAGAAAATTTTCCTTTTTATTGCTCTCCAAATGAGCTGGACAGGGGCTCTTTTGTCTTGTGCTGTAAGATCTAATTATATACATACATAAAAAAATAGACAGCACTAACCATTTGTCTCGCATGACTCACCACTCTCTTTGCAAATGTCATAAATGCTGGCAAACAAACTACAATCACATATTAGTGTCTCACAAGACTGCCTGGCTCGATTACAGCCTGGCAAGGATTAGGCTGAGTAATTGGGAGAAGATGGGAGGAAGATTTCACTGGACATGTGGGATTACTGTGTGCTGGAAGCATGGCAGGACACAAACCACTAAAAGACAAACCAGTGCCTTCAACAGCAATCCCTGTTGCAGGTTGATACCACTTGTACAGCCCAGAAGAGATGAAGAAACAGAGCTTTGATTTTAAATAAAGGGCTGTGAAACCCTTTATTCATTTATCACTTGGGCCTCCTGTTTTAAAGAAAAAAAGGGGATCCCTCCCTGGAATACATCTTCATGGCCACCTCCTGTGCAGGAGCAAGGCTGGTGCCTGGAAGCCCTGCCCTGGACCAGGTGGTGGGAGGAGGGTTTCTGCTACACTACGGTGAGACCCTGGACACCCTCACCAGGGTGCACAGTAAATGCATTTTATTTCCTCACAAACCCCACTGGAAGACTATTGAATTTCTCGAAAAACCAGGTAGAATTAGCTCTGCGAGGGTTCAATACCTCTGAGGGTGTCCAGCACCTCACAGAAAATGGCTTAAAGAATTTAATGAGATGGCATGATTGAGTATGTCTTGAAAAAGAAAAAAGGTTTTAATAAAAGAAGAAAATAATACAAAAACAAAGAACAAAGCTGGGCACAGTGTAGGGACAGGTCCCACACATCTCCTGCAACACCTCAAGAATGCACTGAGAAGCCTCATGGTCTCTTTTAAGTACTGGATGATTTAGGTGGTTTTTTTGGCCAACAGCCCAATAAAGAATAGCTACTTTTTTGAGGAACAGGTAAAGAGACCCATCAGTGTTTATGTCTTGGCACTGAGCCAATTACCGTCAGGAGAGCAAAGAAACTTCCAGTGTTCTTCCTTTATAAGGTTTTGGGGTGAGTCTTAAACCTTCCCTATGTGGAAACATCTGTTCAGGTGTGGAAATGCATTCCTACAGAATACCAGGGTCCTCTGTGTTCTACAGCACCCCTTCCTCTCTGCCCTGGGGCTACACCAGGTCTGACACCCCACCTGCAGGGCTGTGTCCAGCTCTGGGACCTCCAGCAGGATGGGGAGCTGTTGGAGCAAGCTCAGAGGAGGCCAAGGAGATGTTCTGAGGGCTGGAGCATCTCTGCTCTGGACTCAGGTTGGGAGAGCTGGGCATGTTCAGCTGGAGAGGAGAAGGCTCTGGGAAGGCCTTAGAATCTCTTCCAGTGCCTAAAGGGTTACAAGAGAGTTGGAGATGACAAGGCCATGGAGCCACAGGACAAGAGAAAATGGCTTCAGACTGAAAGAGGGCAGGGTTAGATTGGATATTAGGAAGAAATTCTTTACTGTGAGGGCAGTGAGCCCCTGAACAGGTTTACTGGAGATGTTGTGTCTGTCCCAAGCCTGGGAGTGTTCAAGACTGGGTTGGATGATGCTCTGAGCAACCTGGTTTAGTGGAAGGTGTCCTTGCCCATGGCAGGGGTGTTGAAACTGGCTGGTCTTTAAGGTCCCTTGCAACCCAAACCATTTTATGGTTCTGTGGTTCTATGCCTGTCAGGGCAGAGCAGAGCCACAGAGGAGTGCCCTGGGCCGAGCAGAAGAGGAGATCATAAAAGTAAGTCTCAGCCTCAGAACATCAGACACGATGGATCTGCTATAGATAGGCTTTAATAAGTAGATAACTTTTTTAAAGATCAAAGTTATTTCTGAAACCCTGGAGAACTCTGAGGCAACTCATCCTTTCACAGTGAGATGGGCAGTGAATTTGTGAAACACAGTTTCTAAAATGCTCTTCCTCAACTTCCATGGCACTGATGCCAGGACCTGTCCCAACAAGAGTCAGTCTCATTTCAGTTTTACAATCCCGTTTGAAAATGCATCCCCTCGCTGTTTAATCCCTGAAGCACAGCACTCAGTCCCATTCACATGCACAGCATTTCCTGCCCTGGCTGGGCCAGGGACGACTCCTGAGCTGTGAAATGTTTGAAATAGATGAAATGTGTGCAATGTGTGAAATGAACTATGTGCATTCCCCAGCTCCTTCGACGTGCCTGGAGCACAGATTTTATCTCACTGGGTGACATCAGGGTAGTGATGCCTGATCTTTTGAGAAGTTTCACAGTAAAAAATGACAAATCAGGACGAAATACTCATGTGGACAGGGAGATTTTGGGCAGGAAAAGAACTATGCTCTGACTGTTTAAATGTGAGACCATCATATGTTGCGTTGGGAAATTGTGCTTTTTTCTACAAAAAGCTGCATTGTGCTTTTTTCATTTGACAAGTATATCTGTGGTTTATTTTTAGCTTTAATTAGGTATTCTTTCAAATCTTACCAGTGCCCACCCAGAGCAAATGGAGTGGCACAAATACAGACATGATGTAGTGTAACTTCTGCTGAAGAGCACAGCAACAGTAAATTAATAATCTTCTCTTTTTCCCAGGCTTTTCATCTTGAATCCAGGAGAGGACTTGTTTACTGATGTGATTCATTAGTTGAAGAATAAAATATTGTCTGGCAAAGTTAATATTTCACATTGTATTATGGATTTTCACTTGAGGATCTAAAAATTATTTACAAGACTTAAAGCTTGAACTAAAGTTTTTTTTTTAATTTTTTTTTTTTTTTTTTTTTTTTTTTTTTTTAGCAAATTGTGGCTGCCCTATCCCTGGTAGTACTCAAGGCCAAGCTGGATGAGGCTTTGTGCAACCTGGTCTAGTGGAAAATATTTTGGTTATTTTTTAAGAGCATGATTGCCCCTCCCCCATACCTCCCATTACTTTACCTATCAAAACTTTTACATGCAAAATCATAATTACAGCTACAAAATACTTTAGAGCTGTATAACAAAACATCCCTCCCCACTATACTTTTACTAAGTTAAGCAACTTGCATTTGCATGTAAAAAACATCTCATTGCTTGTCTTTTTAAGCTTAAGCAAAGCTGCAAAACACCTCACAGCTCCATGGGTGGAAAGTTGATGGGAGCAGGCAAAGCCTTGCTGCTCCAGCGGGAATGGTGGGATAATTGCCCACGGTTGTGCTGAGAGTGCACACCTGATCTGAATGTCTATGGGAGGGTTGGTAGAAACGAGGACGTGTTGGAACCGGCAGGAGGAGGAGGAGCATGCTGCTCCTCTGTGATGGGAAATCACTCTCTGGAAATGGTGCTTTGCTCCGAAGATAAGTAAGCCCCAGGGAGATTAAAGAAGCATGTGTCGGAAATTAGGTCTTACTCTCCAAGGAGTTTTCTTTTGGTGTGAATATTACTTGGTCATTAAATCTGGATGGCAGGAGAAGGGATAGAATATGAAAGCAAGGCCAGGGAAGGCAGATGAAAAAATGGAATGGTCTGGGGAGCAGCAAGAATCACTGCACAGGTTGACAGGCTGTTAAGGGCACGTGTTCACGCTGGCACCTCTGCTGGGGATGTCCAGCTGTGCCCAGCTGTGCCCTCTGCCACTCCACAATTGCATCTGCTGGGTCTTGGAAAGAGCAGGAGAGAGGGAAACTCATTTGGTGGGTTATGAGAGGAATGGCAGACTTGTCTTTACAAACAAGCAGTGGGTCTGCTGGTGGATAAAACTAGCACTGACAAATAAAAGAAGCAATGGGAAGGATTCCACTGATTGATGAATGGAAAAGATTTTTGCCTTTCCAAACAAACTACAGGTTTGCTGAAAAATGAAATTGGATATTGAAAGATGAAAGAAGCAATGGGAAAAACCCATAAATTCCATAAGAATTAAAAATTAAAAGGGGGATTATACATTAAAGGGCAATTTTAGGTATTAGGCACTCCGGGAAGTCTGTAACTCTCAAATACCTCAGCCAATGGGGAAAGAGAGAGGGAAATGCAGCTTGGAAATTTGGATAAATAGGAGGCTGCATCCTCCAAAATTCGAGAGACCCCAGGGGAAATGCCCCATGGCCTCTCCCTTTATTCGAATAAAGTAAAAGGACTCCTTGGTCTCCTTTTTTTGGGCATAAACCTCTGGAGTTTGTGGATTAATTTTCCTAAGAGTTATGATATAGAAGGGGCTGAATAGAAGAAAATAGATCTTGTCTTCTGTGATGATGAACTACTCTGAGCTGGGTTACACAGCTCTTCAGGGGCAGGACAAAAATCCATCTCATCAAAACCTCATCTCTTCCAGGAACAGATATAAAGAAAGTGGGGAAAGGAATGAAAATCTTCATCAGTGATGAGGACAACAGAAATTGGGGTGGGGGGTGAGAGTGTGTGCACATTGCCCTGCCAGAAAACCAGGCCCACCCAGCAGATCTCTGTATCATCTCACTGCTTTCTCATATTTGCTCTTTTGCCCCTTTTCCCCTGTTCTCCCAGGTCAGTAATTCTTTCCCAGGGATTCTCATAAAATGGTGCAGCAGGAGCTGTGTCTAGCCAACAGCTTAGGAACAAAATCCAAGAATGTATTTCTGTTGACAACTGTGTCAGACTGATTCCTAAGGACCACCAAACCCCTCCCCTCCCAATAGCAATCTGTCTGCTTTCCACTGCCTAGTCTGCAATACCAAAACTTTTTTTTGGTTGTTCTGTTTTTCACGTCTGGCTTCACACAAGCCAGGCTCTGTTTGTTTATTTGACACTGACTTGTGCTAGATAAATAAGACCTATGCCAGATAAATACAGGCTGGATTAAACGAATTGGTATCCAGCCTATTTATGTTAGCAGCTTGACTGAATCAGTTTTAATCAAGGTAAAGAAGTAAAATCTGAATATAGAAAAGGAACCCGGTAATAAACAAGAACACAGGTTATAAGTTGCTTTTGTGTATTTTCTTCTCTTTGCAAAACTATATTTTTCTGACCTTTATGATGAAGTTGCCACTCACCCCCTTTAGATCTGACACCATCCATAGCCACAGAGCTGGCATTTCCCAGATCAGGGACATCCACAAAAGCAGATGAAGGTCACAGTGACCTTCAGGCTCACCTGGGGGAGGCACTGTCATGTTTGGGTCTGACTGTGAGCAGTACCTGGAGCAAAGCTTTTCTCCCTGCTTTTGATCACTCAGCCTTTGCAAATCTCCCCTTCCAAAATCAGGAGAGGCAGCCCAAAGAAATCATAGCTGGCAGAGGATCTCTCTGGGCAATGAGCTGGAAGTGGCTGCATTTTACAGAAACTCATAATCAGAAAATAGAGCTTATCTATCAAAACTGTGGCTGAAGCAGAGTCCTTTGGCTCTGAAGGCTGAATCCCACATTATCCCAGCAATAAAATGAGGAAAACAACCTGACCTGAAGCCATCACCACGGACAGAACAGATTTCCCCAGGCAGCAGAACCAGGGTTCTGCTGTTTCAGGGTGCTGCCAGTTTCAGGTCTGATGCTCCCAGTGATGGGCACTGAGAGGGGAGGATCTGAGCACAGCTCCTGTGAGACTGAATTTAAAGCATTTTACATTATCTGCTACGTTAACTCTGAGGGATAAGTACCTTCCTGCAGTCTGGAGATGAGTCTGCAGAGGCAGACAAGGTGATGGGTGATGTGGGAAGGCAGGAACACTTTCCACTATCCCAGGTTGCTCCAAGCCCCATCCAACCTGTCCTTGGACACTTCCAGGGTTGGGGCAGCCACAGCTCTGAAAAAAATCATCCAGTTTTATGTAGATTATTGCAGAAGATTAAGATGCACATGAAGATGGTTTCTTTTCTAATCGTTTGGTTTTTTACTTTTTTTTTAATATATAGTTCAAGTTGCACAGAGCATTGATGGAGAGTACTGTACCCTGTCCCTTTTTTAATGAACACCCAAGGTGTGCCAAAAGGCTGCTCTAATTAGAGCAATTTTAGTCCTTTCCAGTGAGACCACTGCTTGGAAAATGCTACTCCATTAAATAGAACAAAAAAATATCACACAGAACCCCACCCACCCCCCAAAAAACCCAAACAAAATATAAAAACAGTTGTTGGGGAACAGAAAACAAAAGAGTTTCTGGCAAGAGAAAACATCCCCATGCAAGATCAGATTCCTCACCACTGCCCAGTTCAGACTTTTGCCTCTTGGTACTACATGATGTTCTGCTAAAAACCTTTATTTTTTGGTAAAAGGAAATCCTGGTTTTCTGGCTTGTGCTTGTCACGATGGCCCCAAGGGAGCTTTAAATATTCATTTACTCTACCAGAGTTCAGAAATACTTAGCTCAAGCCAATTAAGTTTTTAATTAAAATGCATTAGAAGGAGAATCTTGCATATTAAATTCTCCTTTTTTTCTTTTTTCTTTCTTTGAAGAGGCACAGCAATCAGAAGAGTTTGGCACCCCCTGCATTACAACGAGTTGAAGCCCAAAAACATTTTTAACCTTGGTTGTTGAATTTCATGACTCACAGAATTGAAGCTCACAGAGCAGAACCTTGCAATTCCATTTCCTTCTCCCAACGTGCTGATTTATGTATTGACCATATTCCCCAGCTTCCTGTGACAGAAATGCTGTCATTTTAAAAACAAGCAGCGTTTCATCTGTGAGCATCGTGCTTCTGTGGCTTGCAAGGCCAATATCTGCAATTCTGTTAATGTAGGAGCTGCTGCAGTAATTGATCTGTGCCAGCAGCCACTGCCACTTGAATGATAAATCCATGTTTTAAACAAACTGGTCTAAAAATCTACAGTGAGTCCAGCAAAAAAAAAAAAATAATAAAAAAAAAATGCCTGGAGAGAGCCAATAAAGAAAGATATGATAAAATAAACTGTTACAGAGCCTCCTCTGTGCAATGTCTTGGGAGGGGACTTAGCTATGGGGTGTCTAGGAGAGGTGACTGATGATGTTGGTTTTAATCAAAATGAATCTTCAGTCTTCTTGTTGTTTTTTTTTGCTTACACAAAACACACAAAATCCCATACCACTGGGACAGCAGGATAGAGAAAACATTGCCATTAGTGGGATGAGCCTGAAATCCAGTTTTTCATGCTTGTTATTAGAGATAGGAAAACTTATTTGCAGTCTTCATAAACTTGATTTCATGTAGGGCCGCTGATGTATTTTGATAGAAAATGAAAAATGCCACTAAAACACAAAAAATGCTTTTTGTTTGGTTGGAAAACAAATTGTGTGCAGTGAAAAACAACCATCTCCAAAGTAAAGATGGGAATATTTTATAAGGGTGCATTAATCTCAGGTGAATCAGGTTTTTCTCTAAGGACTATAAGAACAAAAATAAAGGGAAAATTCAGGGCTCATATCTTTTCAAAGGAGAAAAATGTCTGTATTTGAACATTTTCTAGGCTCCTCAGGTGGAGGCACCTGGCAGCACCTCTTCACTGGCTGATGGTGCAACATAAAATAATGAAAATATTTCACTGCAGAGTCAGAAGTGTGTCCTGAGGGGTGGGAGAATGGGCAACAGAACCAATGCCCACCCAAAACACCACCCAAGGGGCCCAGGAGAGCCTGTGAACTTCCAACAAAACAGAAAATGTATTGATTGGCTTTGAGCCTAGGATTAAACAAGCTGCAGTTCTCCATGTATAATTTGTAGGTGACAGTGTCACCCTTGGCATCCTTCTACCATGATTCACCCTCATCCCTGCCAGGGATAAATGTGGAATAAAAAAACTGTGGCGAGAGGCAGCCTATATTTTTCATTTCATACCCTGACACATGAAACAGAGCCTGTTTCAACTCAGTGCTTGGGTTTTAAATTTACCCTTCCAGCTCTGTGTTTAGCCAAAAAAAGCCTTTTTGAAAATATTTCGTTTTCTGTTGTTCACCATCCTTTGTCCCTTTAAACGGGGCCCCACTGGTACCTTTCTCAAGTTGGCAAGAACACTGGGAAGTAGAAAACTCAAAGAAATTTTTATTTCTAGATTGACAAACAAATGTTTCAATTTCTTTTTTTTAATCTGATAGCAGCTAGGAACTTGATTTTGGTGAACAAATGAACAGAGTTAACTTTTCAGATGATCTTCCACAACTATCCAAGTGTTATCCCCTCCCAGACCCTCACCACCAGATCCCAGCACGAGGAGTCAGCCCTGGCTGAGCTACATGGAAAAAGTCATGAACAGAACAAGAAATTTCCTCATGCCTATGAAAATGGGGGGAGCTGCCTGACTTCCCAGGGAAGAGCTGAGCTCAGCATCACCTGATGGAAATGTTCTGCTCTTCCCTCTTCCCACTGTGTCTGGATCACATTTCCAACATTCTCCCTTTGCCTTATGGTGGGGTTGAAGGCACCAAACCCATGCAGGTGAGTGCCTAAAAGACAATAATGCTGTTGGAAATGGATTCTCTGAGTATTTCTGGCCATCTTTCCCAAAGAGCACCTTGCTGCCACACTCAGCAATTTTCCAGTGCTTTGCAAGCTCCTGGCCCCAGCAGTCCCTGCCAGCCCTGGATCGTGGTGGGAACTCAGTGTGAAGAGGAGCAGAAGGGTTTGGAGAGCATCCCCTATCCAAGCCTGGCTCCCAGACTCTGGTCAAGGCCAGGTCCTGTTTGTAATGTCATCAGTACCAAATGTG
Source organism: Trochalopteron elliotii (assembly GCA_024734555.1). NCBI lineage: Eukaryota > Metazoa > Chordata > Aves > Passeriformes > Leiothrichidae > Trochalopteron > Trochalopteron elliotii. Next base: position 1,044,220 of record JANPWX010000324.1, read on the forward strand.
AGTTATAGATGGAATTAGGTCATGTTGCAGAATTCCTCAGGGAAGGTGGACATGATGTCTACCTAGGCCTTGAACTACCCGAGTTGAGGCCTTAACAGAGGCCTGAATGAGGCCTTGAAGCCTGTGACGCAGCTAGAAATTCCTAGCCAAGTGTGGCGCAGTTAGAAATTAGCAGTTAAGGTGTCGGGAAAAGATAATAGGGTTGTGAAGGTCACTGAATAGATTTGTTAGTGGGCACGTGATAGCCACCTTAAGAGTTAGTAAAACAAAGTATGATGTCGTCCTTCTCTCTGCTGTATACCAATAGAGAGCTGCTGTGAATTGTAAACTATATGGAACTGTATAAATGTAGCCATCTTAGCTGAATAAAGTAGAACGTAGCTATTAACCATAGTGGCTCGATCTGCGTTCTCTCTATACTCCAACTTCCTTTTTATCTCAGGCCAACCCTGCAATAAGGTCATCCCTGAAGAACAATCAGAATCCACTTTCTCTGTCAGATGATCAGCTCCTGTTAAACCCTTCCTACCAAAACCACAGGGAACACATGGATTTCCAAGCCATAATTTGGATTTGTGTACTTAAATCCCTTTATGGCATAAAGGACAAAAGCGACAGGGACACTTTGGAAAGAGACCCACATTGAAAAACATTTTAAATGATTAAAAAAAGGTTAAAAGTTTTGGTTTGTTTGGGTTGTTTTTTTGGGGTTTTTTTTTCCCTGTAGGAATCCTTTACCAAATGCATCTGACATTGCCTGCCAAGCGTGGTCAGCCAGGGATGAACAAACACGGGGGAGAAAACTGCTGGAGCCTGCAGGGCTCCTGTAGGCACTCAGAGAGCTGTTCATAAAAACAGCAGGAAACTGCAGCAGGGCTGACCTACAGCTCTCTGACCCTACTCCTCTGTGGCACTTAGGGTCTGCCTGTGTAATTGGCACATCCTTATATATATATGTATTAAATATAATAGATAGATAGATAGATAGATAGATAGATAGATAGATAGATAGATAGATAGATAGATAGATAGATAGATAGATAGAGGGTTTGTTTGTTTGTTTGTTTGTTTGTTTGTTTGTTTGTTTGTTTTGAGGTTTGTTTGTTTGTTTGTTTTGAGGTTTGTTTGTTTGCTTGGGGTTTTTTTGTTTTTTTTTCAGGCAACGGCTGAAGCACCCATCACATCTTGGAAATACCCAGAGGAACCAAGCCATGAGTCTGATATGTGGGAAATGGATTTGTAGTGAATTCTCAAAGCCTGACAGAAGGCTCACATAATGTGCATCTGTATGCAAACCTTGAGATAAGAAATGCTGACATAGAAATGCCATGGAATAGGATGGACATTGCTGACAGAGAAATGGAACTGGAAACAAGTTTCAAATGATGGCCTTGCAAATAAAACTAGATACTTTGGAGAAATAGAACTATGAACGGTGCACTGTAGTAGGACCCACAAAAGGTGATTTTAGATGATTGGCTTTAAGGCCAATTAACAGCACTGTGTGGCAAAAGCTGATATGCCAAGAAACACTTACAATGTATTGTAATTAGGAAATAGGTGGCTTCTGATTGTGACATCCATATTATCTCACCCTTCACATGAAACGAAAATTGAATAAAAGTTTTTAAAACACCTCTCAGGAGCCCCATCTCTGGGTCAGAAAAGGGAATAATCTGACATGAGTAGGGATGCATCAAGGATTTAAACCTTCCTACACTGTTCTCACCTGTCCTGAAGGTGTTCTTGGAACTCCTGACAGGAGCCAAAGTCCCCAGTGAAATCCCTGTCCCTCCTGGTCCTTACACTGTGCCCTGTGAGACTCCAGCTGGTGACCTGCTGCTGCTGTGCCAAATTCTATCCTTTTTACAACACAATCCCAAGAAGGCAAACCCTTCCAGCAGTGAAACACACCTGTGTTGGTGGCCATCAGTGGTGCACAGCTGGCAGCAAGTGCTTCTGCAGTAAAAAACTGGCCTGAAGGCCAGAAAAACCCTGAGAATAAAGTTGTCTGAGCTGCACTGGAGCTCCCAGCTCAGCGTTAGACAAAACTACCAACATATGGCAGCCTCACAAAACAACCCAAAACTTACTGAGTTTAATATTTTTATACTCAATATGGAAAGATGAAGTTTCATCTTGCCCTTGGCACAATAAATGGACTGGCTGAAGAAAGTGCTTTATAACTGCAGAGTGCCCAGTGACCCATAAGAGGCTTCTGCAGCATCTGGGTGCTGTATCCCTGGACACGGAATGGGAGGGAAAATGCAAATTTCACGAGTTGCCAGTGGAGATTTGTGTTCAGCTGGTTAAATCTCTGAGCTTTCCTCACCAGAAAAAGTGCTGCTGGTTATCACAGCGTGCTGTGCTGTGTGGCCAAGGCTGGCAAAGCAATTCCTGCTGACCCAGAGGTGAACGGCATGCAGGCACTGCCGGGATGCTTCTGGCATTAATGGATCTCACCACTCCCCATTTGGGAATCCAGCAGTTAAATATGCTCCATCCCATGCTGTGTCATGCATGTGATTATCCTTTCTCAGCTCTCTGCAGCCTCTGCTGCCAGAAAAACTCCACAACGACAGTGCCTGATGCAGGCTGGAAGAGATGGATGTTTATTGTTGTTAAATATCTCTGAATAAATGTCTGGGGAGTATCATAAGATGAGCAGAGGTTGGCTCAGAGCAAGAGGTACTGTACAGAGTAAGGTGTGCAGCCAGAAGGTTCCAGCTGTTAAAACTTGAATTTCCAAAACAGAGAGTTTCCAGGAGCATGCTTGAGTGTTAAGCGAGGAGATAAAAAATTTGAATTAATGAATGATTTGTGATGGAAGGACAGCTGATGGTGGCAGGGTGCAGGAGGTCTGGTATGATGCACAAGGGATTGATTAGGAGCAGCTGTCCCTTGGGATGCTGGATTTCTGGCACATGGGGTGCTCAAGCTGTTTTTCTTGCAAACACAGAGTTGTGCCTGCAATCAGGCTGAGACACACACGTGTACACACACACACAGAGGTACATCCACACAGGGCTGAATAAAAAATGCTCAAACCCAAAGCCTGGCCACAAGGCTGGGCAGCCAGATCTGGCTTTCATCCACAGGAATTGTCACTAATCCCCTACAGCAGCTTTGTCTTGGTGAGTCATGGGCTAAGCAAGAATTCAGTTACATGGACCACCCTGTTCCAGTGCTTCAGCTGATTTCCCTGGCCCTCTGATTTAGTATCATAGAAGTGCCTTCAGGATTCCTTTCAAACCCATTCTCCATGGTCTGGTGAAATATGGAAACAATACAATAATTAAAGATAATTTTTAAAATAAAAAAACCCAACACAAAATTAAACAATCTCCCAGAAAACAGCTTTCAGTGCTATCCCTGCCAGACAAGACTATTTATTATTCATATTGGTCAAAGTCTTGAGTGATCAAGGGATGAAGGAGTGGATTTCTGCCTTCTCTGAGGGAAAAACACCCCAACAAACAGTGTTTGAATAAGAAAACATCTATTACAAGGATGTGCAGTGACTGTGGAAAATGTGAATCCAGGAGCAGCTTTATGAGGGGTGACTCAGACATTGGTCATCCCCCACAGAGCAGGCAAAGCAGTGAGGAAGAGAGTGACAGGAAAGCACCTGCATTGCAGAGCCGATGTGACTCAGATGAGAGTTTCCTCTCCAGCCTCACAGATTTCTGTCCTGTCCTGCAAGTCCCATCCCCAGGAGCATCCCAAATCCACCCAGTCTGTCTTTTCCCTACCTGCAGGCCTGGGATTTTGGGGCTCACACACTCAGGAACTTTTCCCTTCCTTCCCTGAGGTGAAATTTTGGGGGAAGAGAGAGTCCCCCTTCAATGCAGTTTTCATTCAGGGTGAAAAACTGGTTCTGCCACAAAACTCTATGAAAATTCAGGTGGGTTTCACCAAACACCCCCTGCTAGCATGGTTAGGGTTATGTTGATTAAAGGGACAGCTGACTCTGTCCTGAAAAAGGTGAAAAATCAAATTAGGTCAAAAATGGGTTACAATTTTCTAAAAGCCCAAGTATTCTCTTTTCTCCAGTTCCTCTGTTTTTCAATCTTCTTCTTCAAAAGCTAGAAAAGTGCCTGTGAAAGGAAAAGGCCTGACTCCAGTACAAAGACTATTCCCACACTTCTTTTAACCTGGAGCAGCTTGTTCCTGAAACCACAAAACACCCCAACCTTGCACTCACCTGACCCCCCACACCTCACTCCCAACCAGGATGGGCTGGTTCCCACACCCTGCAGTCCTTCCCTTCTGCCTGGGCATCTCCAAGTTGTTCTCCATCCCACAGAGCCACAGCACCAATGCTCTTCCTGCCTCACCAGGGTGACCTCCAGAGAGGACTGGAGTTAGACACCTCCCAAGAATTACAGAAATGCTGCCTGGATGTTTTTCCTGCAAACACAATATTGGGATCAGAAAGAATTGTATGAAAAACCAAAGCATCAGAGCTGGCATTTGTCCATCTGGCTTGCACAGCTCCATTTGGATTTAAAAACCCCATTTATTTTGTATTAGACAAACAGGAAACTGGTACAAAGCAACACCTAGCATTTCTTATATGTGCACTGGCTGGGTTTCAAGGCAGCAGTGGACAGGCACAGGCTCAGAGGGAACCTAATTCCTCAAGCACATCAGCTGCTGCTCAACTCTTCTCCTACTTTGCACCACTTCTTGATTTCTTTGCTGGTCTTGAAGCAATTTTTCCCACCCCTCCAAAAGCCTCAGTGGGGTGAGCAAAGGTTTGGGGCTCTGTTTTGAGCCAGTGCCCCAATTTTTGAGGGTTCTGTTACCGTGCCATCTTTACTGCGCTGTCACACCTGGCACTCAGCACCAGTCTGGGCAGCAGCATCCTGAACAAGCCTAACTCAGCACCAGCACCTTGCAAAGCCAGGGTGAAGCAGAATTAAAACCTGCAGGCTGGTATTTGTAGCAGCAAGAATGGGTTTATTGATTTTATTGCAGGGACCTGTGACCACTGCCAGAAACAGTGCAGGGAAGGCAATGGGGAAAGTGAGAACTTTCAGCTGTGGGACTGCAGAGAGTCACATCAGGGGTCTCCTCTCTGATTTTTATTAAATTTACTTCTATTTTTTTTTCCTTATTTATTTTTTACAAAGTCTAAGCCTCTTGAAATAAGTGGAAATTTTTCCAGGGAATTCAGTAGCCTTTGGATGCAGTTTTCAGGGTGTGTGAACCCACCACCACAGTGAGAAATGCAATGGGATTTTGGGAGCTCTGTCACCTGCAGTGCAATACAGCTGATCTCGCTCTCCAGGTAAGATAGTTTTTTGCTGAAATGAAGCTGAATTGAAGAAGGTGCAGGTGATTGTAAAGCTGTAACATCAATCCCAGCCTGTATCTGCTTTTGAGGCAGTTTGATTGAAATAAAACACTGAAGTGCTTGTTTTCACATTTTGTCATTATTTATGTCTTTCATTTACACATTCCATGGATAAATACAGTGAAATCTCACAGTGTGATGGAAAGCAGGAGCAGCTGGCAGAGGAAGGAGCAGCTCCCAGGCTGGAAGACCCTCACACGTTGGTTAGAACAGGAGCTTCCTGGTGGGACTGTTTGCCCTGCTGGCCCACTTAATTAATTGACTCATAATCAGCAACTCACCCACAAGCCATCAGACATCACCCATGAGAATATTTTCCCTTGATATCCATCCCATAGAGAAATAAAATCCACTTATTTTTCATATTTCTCTGGCAGATCATTTTCCTGCCCAGTAACACATACAGCTGGATGTTTCCAACCGGCCATGGAAGGATGAGAACTGAATCTGCAAGTATTACAGCATGTTTCTATTTAACAATCGTTTTTTTAAAAAGGAGATATTTTATATTTAGGCTTAGTTTGGTGTAAGAGTGGCTCCTCCTAAGTGGGATAGGCCTGGTTGGGTATCACCACTGTTCACAGGGAAAGCAGCAAAACTCAGGTCTGCAAAGGCCACATGATCCCAGAACACCTGAGATGTGTCCACTGCACCAAGAATGACCTGCAAGGTAGAGGAAAGGCTCAGGCCACCCAAAAGACAATTTTTTTCAAGGTCCAGTGACCAAGGAGATGAAGAGGAAATTAAAACATGTGGGTCAGCATGACCCTGGGTCGAAACGTTTTGTTTTGAACTCATGGAAGGAAAACTGAAAAATATGAGCAAAATCAAAACATATTATGGAATATGTTGCTTGTAATTTAAAAATAAAGTAGTACCAGTGGGAAATTCTAACAGTTTTACCAATATGGTTTATATTTGATGGAGGCAAATCCATCAAGCAGCTTTCAAGCTGACCACAGAATCACAGAATAAGCTGAGTTGGAAGGGACCCTCAAGGATCATCCAGTCCAGCTCCTGGCCCTGCACAGCACCATCCCCCAGAGTCACACCCTGTGCCCCAGAGCATTGTCCAAACACTCCTTGAGCTCTGCCAGGCTGGTGCTGTGACCACTGTCCTGGGGAGCCTGTTCAGGGCCCAGCCACCCTCTGGGGGAAGAACCTTTTCCTGATATCCAACCTAAACCTCCCCTGACACAACCTCAGGCCATTCTCTCAGGTCCTGACAGCAGGCTGTGTGTTTCCTTCCAGAAGAAGGAGATCTGAGGCAAAGCACCTGGAACTCACCTCTGAGCTGAGCACAGGCCAGGCAGGTGCATGCAGAGGACTTGTCATCATCATGTAGGCATTTATAACTGCAGTCATTTATAACTGCAGCCATTTATAGCTGTAAACTCACTTTTATCTTGCAGCAGCATCAGACGGATCTGTACACCATAATTGGAGTCATCACATCTCAGCAATGCATCCCCTTTCATTTTCCATTGCATGATTCATGTAGCTTTTAACCAAACCAAAAACCCCCTCTTCATCTAAGGAGCCCAAATAAAGGCAGTGAAGAACTTTTTAGTGTTTATGTACTTCTGTGAAGGTTGTGTCCCACATCCCAGCAGGCTGTTCCCAAACACTAACAGCACCTGAGCTGCCACAGAAACAGCATAGAAACAGCATGGAAACAGGCACGAGGCCAGCTGAGTCTGGTTGGAAAGCAAAAGACCTGATTTTAGGAAAATTGGGAGGAGTGGCTGGCAGTTGCTTTTGTTCTGGACTGCCAAGCCATCACAGTAAACCTTTCACACTTCTCTCTGTTTCTCTCCATCTCTTTTGAACTCCATCATTTGCCCAAGAAAGTGCCATTAAAACTACACCACTCAAAAGGAGTTGTTTGGCCACCATCCCTTGACAAAAAATCAGTTTGGCAAAATGTGTTAATTGGCAAGTTCTTTGCTTATAATTTCTGCTCAGGTTGGTGGTTGAGCCAAGGGCAGGGCTGACCTGGCTGCAGCAGATGGTGGATTTGCATCATCAACTCTTGCTCTGTTAACATTAAGCATATGCTGAACGTTTTATTGCACAATTGCGAGTTGGGTGGTGGCCATGGGAAGAGTTTTGTCCAAAACAGGAGGAAAAATTGATTGTTCAGTGATGGGGCTGAGGATCACCCCTTGAATGTCTTTGCAGCCTTCAAAGATGTGGTGGCATCCATGGGCAGTGCTGTTTGCAGAGCAGTGAAGGTGTCCAAGCATTTACTGCAGGTGCTTCTCTTTTATAAATGTCTCATCACACCACTGAAACCCCAACCACCAATGTTTTGTTCTGCTGGGCTAAATCAATCCTCAAATTACATTTGTAAAAACACCTGTGAAATTTTGTGCCTGTTACGACACAAACCCCCAGTTCTTCCCAAGAATGCTCTTCCAAGGAAGCTGTTGTGGGATTTCTGCCTGTTCCCATGCAAGGTGCAGGCAGCATCAAACACATCTGAGGGTTCACTCATTCCTTGGTGAAGCTGATGCTCTGTAGTGGTGGCCAGAATGACCACAGACATATTTTAGCCTGTTTTTCAGCACTGTGAAATTTATCTAGCCATTCAATGAAGATGTTTTGCACCTCTGATGTACAGTGAGGTAATTTGTGGAGAGTTCTAGAAAGACTCAAAGTAGAGAAAGTCATCAATTGATTAACCCATGATAATTTTGAATTAATTTTTCCATAAAGGATGCATGAAGTAAATTTAGAGTTCAGTCACTGCTTCCATGCTGGGAAATAGAAAAGGCAAAATTAAAGATGGAAAATGATACTTCAAAATTTGTGATGAAGATGAGGAGTGAACCCAGAGCATCCTTTTCCCTGAACAGACACCTCCATTATTAATCCCAAGGAAGAGTTCTTCAGCATCTTAGCAGGACCAGGCAGAGTGTGGGATCCTGATCCCAATCAGGATTCTAATGACTGAACTGCCAAGGGAGTTCACACCAAGTGTTCCATTTCCAAAATGAGAATTTCCCCTTCTACCCAGGAGATGGCACTAAGGCATTCAGGCAAAAAGCATCACTTCAGCCTTACTAAAAACCTGTTTTATCTGAAGTTGTATGTTGGGGGGAAAAGCTGCAAATTTTATATTCACTGGGCTGTGCTTCTTGTGATGGGACCCACCGAGTGTCCTGAGAGGGAACAGGTTTCTGATTGTCCTTCTCATGGCTCCAGTGAGTTCTCACCAGAACAGAGCAGCCTCCAGCCAGGGATGTTCCTCTGTTCTGGGCACAGGGAAACACCAAATACTCTGAAGAAATATGTCTATGGCTCAACCATAGCAGTAATGAGGCAACAGGACCCTGGAAAACATCTCCTAATCCCTACCATCCACTTTCTGACTCATGCCCAGCTTATTTCTCTGTGCAGTTTCAGGGGTTTTCTCTTGGACTTTGTTACTACTGTAAAACCTGGTTGCACCCCTTTTTGAACCCCGTTGAGCTCATGGCTGGTGTCATCTTGGTGCTGCAGAAAAAGGACTGAAAATTGATGGGTTTGAGGTAAAGCCAGTATTATCTGGAGCTTCTCACCTCCTCTTGACCCCTGTGCTCTTCAGTCTTAACCTTGAGTCACTTACATGAACAGGATCCATCCACTGAAAGGCCAGAGCATTGCTGGAGGCACCAGGAAAATTGAAAACCTCTTTCTGTGTCTGCTCCCTTCTGCCATCTGGATATATTTGCACTCAGCCTGAATGTGTCCTGCATGCAGCTGTGACTCCTGGGGAGGTGTGAGAACCTTTTGGTGTGTTTGAGCTGCCTTGGGACCATCACAATTTCCATTCCCAGGGAGCTGGAGTGTGGGAAAAAGCACTAACAGCAATCACTGCCATGACACACAGACCTGTGGGAAGGGGCAATGAGGGGTGGAGAAACAAAGGTTTGAAAGAAAAATTTGGAAAGAGAAATGGCAGGAGCTGGGGATGCAACAGCTCCTGAGTGGATCCTGGGTGGGGGCTGACCTGTGAATGCAGGTGTCAAAAGCTGCATCTCTAAGCCTGGTCTCCAAATCTGGAAAGTGCCTGGGCAAGGATGCTGCCAGAAAAACCAGGAAGGACATTTATCTCCAACATCAGCAGCTTCCTTCCTTCTCCTTGACATAAATTTAAGGACCCCTTTAGCAAACCCAGCATCCATGTGCCTGATTGAGTATCCTCATTAATGCTCCTGACAGGGTGTAGCACAAACCCAAGATTCTTATCTAGGCATTTTTTTCCACCATGATTGTGATTAGAATTTAGCAATATGCTTTTTCCTAGTGATATTACCCTTGTTTATGTGCTCTGAGAACTCACCCAGACACAGCCCTCATCAGTGCAGCAAAACACAGCAGAGCAGTGTGGAAATCAGTTTGAGGAGCCCAACTCCAGCATGGGGAGGCAGGAAGATTATGCTTTTTTCATAAGATGAAATCATCAGTAAGGTCACAGGGTTTATTTCAAGTGGTGTAAAAGCACACATTTTCCTTAAGAACATCTCAATTCCTATGGTCTCATTTTCCTCAAAGAAGTCAAAATCTGTCTCCTCTCTGATGTAAGCAAGTATTTTTTCCTAATTTTTAAGTTAAAGGTAGTTTCATTGTTTCTGTCCTCTAAAATTGCCACTAGTCCACTACACTTAGCTGCACTGGAAATCCCAAATGCTGCATGAGCTGTGGTCAGCAAGGCCCCACACCAGAACAGCTTTGCAGAAACACTGGCCCACTCTACTTCCCTGCATCATCTGCTTGGAGCTTGGCCCTGCCAGGCATCACTTTGCTAAATCCCATAGAGCTCAGAGGATGAACTCCTTGGGGCAGAGACCAGCGTGCTGCTGTGTCTACACAGGTCCTGTCACCAACAGGTCTGGGGATAGCTGATATTACTGTCAAACAAATTGTTCTCATTATTTTTGACATTTTAGCTGTATCTGTTGAAAATGTCTTGCTTATCCCTCAATACTGCAAGGATGTCCTTTAAAAGGAATATATTTTAGGAGTCAGGGAGAGGTTTCTCTACACCACCTACTCTGGGATAATTTTGGCATCAATTTAGGAGACCCAGTCAGATCACTAAAGCCACAGCAGAAGAGCTGTCAGCCCTTTCCAGGTGTGGGTTCGGCGGCTCTCCATTGCCATCTTCAGGCTGGGAGCAGCCTTGATCCTTCCAGAAACCCAGAAATCCCAAAAGGACACGGCAATGCTCAATTCCCGTTTACCCAGCGTTAGCTGAAATTGATGGCCAAAACCTGGAATAAATTGTTAAATGTAAAGGAGGGGAAGGAGCTCTGCAAGGCCGGTGCTCAGCTGCCCTGGATAGCACGGGTATTTCCCTCCCTGTAAGTGCACAAGGTTTTTTAGAGAGTAAATTAACACCAAAAATGTTGTTTAACACACACTACTTCTTGCTGAGAGTCAAAGTTTGATCACCAAGTTTTCTTTAAAGTACATAAATTGAAACTACCCGAGTGGTTTTAGCTCTGTAGCCTCATTGTCCCCCCCCAAAAAAAAATCCTTTTCTGACAAAAGCTGAGGTTCGTGGGAGATTTTAATCCTTATTTGCACTTAAAGATGTCTTTGCCAAACCTTTCGGGTTTGATAGAGATGAGGTTTCCAAGGCTTTCAGGGTCTCTGATGAGTAACATCACACAGGCAGTTTGGAGGGCCAAAGAGCTGTAATCAGAGAACAACATAGGTAACACATCCTAAAAGAAATCAGAAAAATGTGGAACAGTGTGGGTGTCCTGGTCCAACAGGGCCAGCCTAGATGAGGCTCCTCAGATCCAGCATTGTCACCCGGTGAGCATCTCCACGCCACTCCCCCACCTCGCCAGTCTCCAGACAGTGTCTGACCACCATAAGGGTAAAAAATACTCTCCTAATTAGATCTGGTTGGAAAATCACTTTCTAGGAAACCAGAAAGTCATAGAATCATAGAATGGTTTTGGTTGGAAAGGACCTTTGAAGGTCATCTTGTCCAACCCTCCTGCACTGAGCTGGGACAAATGCTGCTGCTCAGAAGAACATTCCAACAGCCAAACTCTGTGGTCTCATGGTAGTTTGTACCAGGTCCCACAACTGTTTACACTTTTCCCCACTGCCTCAGTCCCTGAAATCCCAGCCCTCAGGGCCAAAATGATGATCCTGGTGCCTACCCCAGCCACCTCAGCACTGTGGTGGCACTCTCCACCGTGGTGTCCACCGTGCATCCTTCCCAAAGGGCAGCCATTGTGCAGAGATGGGAGATGACCAGTCCAGCCTCTTCAGGAAGATGTTGTAGCTGTCTGCATACTCAGTGACCCAGCGGCTCCTGCAGACAACGTGGGGAAGGGGATAAGGAGAGGAGCCCCACCCTGTGCTTTGTGCACCAGGACAAGGGACCTGCCTCCCCTTCTGCAGCGTTCAACCACCCAGCCTGTAGATGCAGGGTAAACAAATCTCTGTAGGGCAAACAAAGCTGTGTAGGGCACACAAAAGCCATTCAGATGGGATGGGAGAGAGGGGGAACAGCCCATCTCCATCAGGAACAGGGCAGATGCTGCAGCACACACAGCAGCAACTGGGATCCATCTCCCACCTGAACCAACCATTACACAGGCGCAGTCTCCACCCCACGTATAACTCCAGATTAAAATCTGCAATGCAGAGCTGAAATATATGTGTGTTAGAGGAAGGTGGGGGGCATGAGGCAATGGGGAGGAATTGCCTTTCCAGTGAGAAATGAGAGCTCAGGAGCAGTTTATGCCTGTTAGGTTCATAGTGTGCAGATGAGTCACGTTGCAAACAGCTCCTGCCCTGTTTGATTTTAGAAGGCCCTTTTCTAGGGGAAGCCTGGGCATGGAAATTATGAGACATGACTCCTGCTCTAGCACCATGAGGATCTTCTTTCCACAGGGATGAGGCTGTCCCAGAAGTTGTCTCCCCACTCCTATCAACCCCACTGCAAAACTTTTCAAGAAAAAGCTGATCAGCCTTTGGGAGTGGATTTGTCCCCAAGGGAATTTCTTTGGGCTCATTGCATAACATGGACAAGGAGAAATACACTTGAGAAACATCTTCCAATTCCAAAACCTCCCTGACTTACTCCTACCCTGTCCCCCACTCCCAGCAGCCACCTTCCCCTCCCTATCCCACTTCTTCCTTACGTGTTGAAGCGATTGTCTTCAGGGAAAATGGGAGAAGGCCTCATGTCCTCTGTGTACAGTCCAGCAAAGATCCCCTTCCGGCCCTCATAATCTTGCTGGTAGATAGTTTTCCACTCAGGGTCAGAGTAGTCTAGTGAATGAGAGTCCAAATAAGTTAAAGACTTTTTTGGGTCTCTGTCTCCTATATTGCATAGTCTGAGTGATCCCCCTTCCCCTGAGCTCCACTGGCTGTTTGTGCTTCCAGCACTGCTGTGGGAGTTACCACGATGAAGGGATTAACCAAGGGAAAATGCAGGAATTGCTTCCCTGGTGTAGATAAGGTCATTTAGATGACATTATTCAGCCCTTATTTGCTATAAGGGAAGCCACACAAGGCAGACCTGGAAATGATATCTTGTGATCTTCCTGCTTGGATATTGACTTGTCACCTGGTATAAATTTTCCCATACTGTCTATATTCTTTTCCATCATGCAACTCATCAGGGACTAAACCAAGGAAGAGATTCATGGCTCACTTAACCCCTAATTGAGGACCATCACATCTGCTGTGATATCATGTAGTATCTTCCCCAAAAATCCCTATGGGAGCTGGTTTGAAGAGGTTCCATCTCCCATGTGACTCTCCAGAGATGCCTAATCTGTGTATTAATTGTGTGTGTCCAGATCTAACTGGAGATAAACATGCAGGGAGGGCACGCAAAGAAGAGCCTCCCACTGTAGGCAGATTTTCAGGGTATTTTAAGAACGACACATTCCTACAATGAGTCACTGGCAGAGTATTTTTGTTGTTTTCACTGGGGCTGAGGTTACAGGTGTCTCACACATGCATGGCCATGTCAGGCTGTTAATGCAACCCAGCAGCAGTTCCTCTCTTATGACATTATTTCCAGGGAGACCACATTGTGCAGGGCTGTGGTCAATGGGATGGGCTGCCTGGAAATTGGGGTGAAAGAAACACCATCTACAACACTCCCATCTCTTCTAGAAGAGAACTGTTTTTCTCTGCCCTGCTTCTCCCCACCAATGGGCAAATGGTTATAGAGGCTCTGTGAACCCTTCCTGTGTCACTCACACTTCACCCTCCTCATTCTCTTCTGGAATTATATTAAAAAATGCAAAACCAGGCTGAAGGCCACCAGGCATTCTCATGGGGCAGCTGTCACAGCCTCCATCCACTGACCGGTCATTAAAATGGACGAGCTCCGGGACTTGGCTTTGTTTTTATCAGCATCATTCAGCCCTTCCAGGTACAAATCCTGGGCCAGTTGCTGGTAGTTGACCAAGGCTGCAGGTGGCCTTGGCACCAATGGCCCTGAGACTTGGGAGGAGAAGGTGGTGAGTTAGTCAGGAATTGCAATTACTCACCCAAATCCTACCCTTTCGATGGGGTAAGTTGCAGTCCCAGCTGGCAAAAATCAGGGGAGACCCAGCCACTCCTGCAGAGCTTTGCTGAGGTGTATCAATTTTGTTCATGACACAAATAGGGGAAGGACTTATGTTGGTGCAAAGTGGAAGGAGCCTGCTGTGTCCACATTGCCCTGGAGCACTAACAGGAGACCTCTGCAGCAGGTCTGTGTGTGAAAGGGAGAAAAACTGCATTGCTGGGAAACACAGGAGCAGAGCGGGAAGGGAAAAGCCCACAGGACTTTTGTCATTAGCATAAGACAGCTTCAGATGGGCTTGGCAAGGCCATCTCTGAAGGCCTCACAGGTAAGTGGAGTCCATATGAAGACATGTCTGTCTGAGCTGCTTGTGCAGACTCTCCTTCTTTAGAGTGGAGAGAGAAAACCCACCAGGGCTTACTTCACCTCACTGTCAGGGTGGAATTAAGCTACAGGAGATGGCTGTGTCTTTGCTCCCCTCTGATCATGAAAGGATCCAGACACAGGCATCCCATGCTGGGAGAGATCAGCTCAGGAACAGAGAGGACATCCCTGGCCCTGCCTCCTGTTTGCTTCTGGAGCACTGCTGAGCAATGACACCCTTTTCACTCTCAGGCAGGAGCTCAGAGAAAAATCCCCACTGCTTTAGGATGGTTGAGCATGGCTGAGTGATATTTGGTGACCACTCCTTTTGTTTTCCTGACTTCCATGAGTGTTTTAACCCATCCAAGCAAGCTATCAAATGATGTGGCTGAGGGCTGGCTACCAGCACCTTTGCTGCATTTGCTGTCACACAGGTACTCTCAGCAGGAGTTTGAACCACCCAAACCCCTCACACTCAACCAGAGTCCTTTTCCCTCCCTGCAATTCTGCAGCATGGGGTTGCCTGCATCTCCCTCTATCCCAACAGAGCTGTGAAGATAAAGAGACCCTTAGAGACCCTTGCTAGAAGTGGCTCTTCATGCACCGAGATGTTTCTGAAACCCCAGCTCCCTACACCCGTGCTTTGTGCTGGCCTGGGAGCTGCATATTCATGGTGCCAGGGTGCTGAGGATGTGTGAATCCTTGCCAGGCTCAGCCCAGCACCAAGGCATCATCAGGATGTTGCCATCCATGTGTGTCCAGCCAGCACGGACCAGGGGCTGGGGGGCTGGGAGGGGCCCAGGCAGACAGTCCCTCAGGCTGACACGGCCAGTCAGCTGCTCAGCAGCAGTGCCAGCATCAGGGGTTACCCTCAGTTCCAGCTGTGGCAGCAGGAGCTGGAAGGGGCAGGCAGCAGGACAGGTCGTGCATCGGCTCGGCGAGGATCTCCAGTTTCCCCGCCCATCTTGGTGACAGGTCAGAGGGGCGGCACCCTGGCAGGTAGCACTTGGGGGGCTCTCCAAAAGTAGGGAATGAAGGTTTCTGCAGAAAAAAAAGTCCCGTGTGAATGGAGAGGCAGCAACTGGGGAGGGCAGTTGCTAAAGCATCGTCAAACACCCGCCCACAGCAAAGCCTGGGCTTGGGGTCAGCATCCCTGGGGATACAGCAGCCACAGAGTAGTAACTGTGGCTCTGGCTGGAGTCCAGGAATCATCACATATTCCTCTGCCTGCCCATCTTACAGCCTGGGACACTGCTGGGGCCTGGCTGGGCAGTGGGAGGGAGGGAACCCTGGCAAAAGCAGTGGGAGAGGGAATGGCTCCAGGGTTCCTGTCAGGGAAAAGCTAAAGAGGATTCTGGTGTGGCTTCTGCCTCCAGCCTCTCCAGCTGGACACTGCAGCTCCTGATGCATTTTAGGGGCTCAGAAAGGGATTCTCCTGCTCTGAGCTCCTCCAGGCTGCTGGGTCAGCAAGGACCATCCTCACAGGGTTTGTCTATTGTTTTTTTGGATCTCTGTGGGTTTCTGTTTGTTCCCAGGGCAATCCCCTAATGATTTTCCTTTGCCAGGCTGACTGTAGGGCAGGTGGAGGGTGCAGAGCTACAGGAACTACCTCTGTCTGGGGGCTTCCCCCCCTGAGGATGGCCAGAGGTATCTCCAGAGGGGCAAGAGCCTCCAGGAGACCCTGGTGGGGGTGGCTCACCAGCCAGTGCATTCTTCCTTAACCCAAGTCGTTCCTCTTCCCCTTGGGAGTAGATTAGTGCCCAAAATTCCACAGATAAAAACATCACAGTTGGTTTGCCCTCTTAAACAAGAATAAATCCTATCATGGCCAAGAGAGAAACCTGAGCCTCCCGAGTACCTCATCATCACACTACCCAGTGGGACAGCTTTCTTTGGCAGGCCTTGGGAATTAATAAGGAGCCAAAGGGAGCTGCAACCCCAGAGAATTAGACACAGCTTCCTCCCTTCCTATCTCCCAAGCTACACCAGCACCTCCACAGGAAGCGTGCAGCCTTCCAAAAATAAAATTTAAACAAAATAAATAAAGGACAAGGAGCAAAGAAAAAGAAACTGAGATGCACGGCTTGGAACCTGCGCTCCAGCAAGCAGGGGTTAAACGCTGCGCTGCCAGCCGGGCTGCTGGAAGCGGAGCAGCCACCTAAGGCTGGGGCCGCCCGGGAAGCCCTGGCCAGCCCGGGGAACAGCGGGAGCCCCGAGCAGCAGCGCTAATGAAGGCGGCTGGCAGCGGGAGCGCTCCCCGGGGCAGGAGGAAGGGACAGGGGACGGGAGGGGACCGGGGAGAGGAGAGGGGAGAAGAGAGGAGAGGGGAGGGGGACAGGAGGGGACCGGGGAGGAGGGGGGAAGGAGGGGAGAAGGAGAGGAGAAGGAGCTCCCCAGGCTGCTGCCCGGGCGGGGCTGGCAGCGGTGCCCGCAGACAGCCCCTCTGCCCCGGCGGGCACCCTCTCACAATGATTTCTCTGTTGTTGCCCCCCCCCCCCCC
>JANPWX010000324.1:1061068-1080066 GCA_024734555.1 Trochalopteron elliotii
TCTTTTCCCCCCCAGCCTCAACTTTTTTTTTTTTTTTCCCCTCTCTCGTGAGCGTATGAGCCCAAAGCGCTCCGGCAGCCGAGCATGCCCCCCACCACCTCTCCGCAGTGGCCCAGTGCAAACCGCAGCTGTCCCCACCGGGCTGCCACAAGCAATTAAGCCAGGGCAGGCGGAGCGAGGCAAATCAGATTAAATAGCTCAGGGGGTCGCTCGCACTGCCAGGAGATTAGAGAAAAAACAACTCCAGCTTCCCCACAGAAGTCTTCTCAAGCCCGTGTCAGGGCAAGGAGCCATCCCCGTCCCAAAAGCAATCCCCCCTCCGCAAGGCAGTCCCGGGATGGGTCTAATCCTGACGCACCCACGGGGAGCAAGAGGAGTCCAAGGCTCAGGCGCCGGTTCAGCAAGCAGTCGTTAGTGCCCTGCCTTAATGAGCGTAATTAGCATCACTCCCCACCAACAGCTTTACCGGAGGGTGCAAGGGGGATTTCCCGCAGGAGGGATGGGGGCACAGGGCGAGGGCATTTGGGCGTGATGGGACCTGCTGGTGGGTCACAGACAGCACCCACTGCTGCTGCCCCTTTGGCACCGTCCCTGTCCCCAGCTGAGCCGGGAGGGGAGCTGGGGATGCAAGGCAGGAGAAGAGCACGGTACCGGTACGTGTGCCTGGATGGGTGAGTGATAATCGTCGTGCCAGCAGTAGTCCTTCTTGTAAATGCTCTTGTACGTGTCCAGTGCGGGGGGCAGCTGGAAGGGAGAGAAGGCAAACGCGAGGAAACACTAAGCCTTGGGGGGAAGACTTCAAACGTGGTGATACAAACCCAAAATTCTCCCTCATAGCTCAGGAGAGGATGAGCTGCTCTCCTGGGCCACCTGAGGCCAGTCCAAGAGGGAGATCCTTTGCTCAGTTCAGCCCCAGGGCGGCTGGGAAGGACCTGCACTCTTTTGGCAATGGTTTCTGGGGCTCTTCTTGTCCCAGGATTTCCCTTGCAACAAGCGCCCTCCTCAAACTTCCTCTGAGTGCCCAAATGGCCCCAGGCAGAGCACTAATACAGAGCTGCCGAAATACTTTGATCAGCTGCTGAGGTCCGGTGTCACTCAGGTTAAATCAGCACATGCTTCCATCTTCTATTTCAGTAACATTTGCTATGTGCTTATCACATATTTAAAGAGCTGGCTAATGTCAATGCTCATTCTGCAAAGGCATTGGAGAAACTACGGAGGAAAACTCTGCCAGAGGACATAAAGCCAGTGACACCTGCACTAACACCAGACATCCTTGCAGTGCAAATTCCTGGAGACGGGGAGGATTTTAGGGAGAGAGCACTGTCTGTGTGTTTTGTCCCTCAGCATGCACCATGAACACTGCTGGAGCCAGGAAAGCTGGTGAGAGGAGCCTTCAGGCTGGCTCCAGAGCTGTTTCTATGCTGAAGCAATAAAGGTGGTAACTCATCAATGCACGCCAAGGCTGGGGGAGCTCTGGTTGCAGGTGTTGCTGTGATCTCCACTGCTACACAAACACATCCACCACACAGGGGTGGCTTGGGTGGCCCAGGCAGGAGCTGCACTGCCATGTCCCTGTGATTAGGGACACTGCAGCAGCACACAGCACCTTAGGGAGGGCTTCGTGTGCCTTGCCAACAGTCACCTACTTTGGGCAAGGATATATTTTATATTCTCAAGGATATATTTTATATTCTCAGTCCTTTTTTTCTAACATTTCACCCTTTTCCTCCTCTGGGTTTCCAAACCACTGTTTGCTTTTGGCCAGGATGCAGAATTCCATTGTCACCAGTTCCTATTACCTTCCCAGCCAAACCCCTTACTAAACACCAGTGAGGATGAGTCTTGTGTGTACTTCACCTTCCATGCCTTTGCATCCCTTACTATCTCCATGGTGAAGCAGGAACCTGCACCAGAAAAATCACTCAGTCAAAAACCAGCAGACCAGATCTTCTCCTCCATCCCACCTCAAGGGATGAGGGAACTGGAGACCAGAAGCTGGCTACTGGCAGGAGGAAGGGGATTCAGATGGGGCTGAAATACTCAAACTGGCAGAGTCTGACTGATTTTAGCCAACTTCAGCAAAGTAAAATATACCTAACCAGGATGGACAGAGATGGAGACCTCAGGGGATGCAGTCTGTTGGAACACAGAAGGGATGAGATGGAGGCATCCCAGCAGCAGGAACCCCCAAATCACCCAGAGGGTGAATGGGTGTCACCCCCTCCTGGGGGAGGGAACATGAGTGATGGGATCCAGCAATGCCTGTGTGGTCACTGTGTTTCCAGGGTCAAGGGAAAACTCCATTGTGACGCCACTGAACTTCAGAACCCTGGAGGCCTTGGTGGAGGAAGGGGAGCCTGAGGGAGTTGGTGTTGTTTCTTGGAGGCAAAGGCACCCAACAATCATGCTGGGGAGCTGTTACCCACTTTTTCAGCTGCAGCCAGCCATGCTGGGGACACATAGCCAGGAGAGGGACAAAGTCTGCTCTTTGTGACCTCTTGAAGCCCCACCCCCCTCCCCAAATCCTGCTAAAGAGGTGAGCAAAAGGTGGGGAACCTGAGGAGAAAAGGACATACTTTGTGGGTGTGCTGAGGAGAAAGAAATAGGATCCTCACCTCCCTGCATGGAAGGGTGGGGAACACTGCAGAACTGGGGCAGGCAGGGATCTGCACTTGGACTCAGAGGTGGCTGAGGACACCTGAACTGTCTCCTTCAGATGCTGCCATTCTCTTCCTCTGATGAGGCAGCAGGGGAAGCTCAAATGGAGTCCTCTGTCCCATGAATAAGAGAGGAACACCACACTGGATACGCAGAGCAGTATTTAGTTTTTAAAAAACACCAAGCCTTGACCAGGTTTGGATGTGTTTCACCAAAAGACTGATCTTGCCTAATTTTGGGTGTACAAAAGGAAGACATCTCCCTCTGAGCTTATCCTTCCTGACTTCCTGGCTCATTTAGGACAATTCATGTGACCAAGGCAGGTACATAGTCGGGGCTGAAATAAATCCAGAAACCTGGGTTTGGTGAGCTGAATCTTATACAATTTCTGTAGCTGCACATGAGTCTAGTGCAGCCATCAACTCAGAAATTATATTTTCTGCCACTACAGTGATGCAAATAGTACTGAATGCTGGTGTTGAGCCAGGAAGATGAGATCTCAGCTCCAGGAGGAGAGTCAGTCACGGACCTGTGTTCACAGGCACTGTCGGAATGAGCTGAATTCCACGAGTTATTTCTCTCTGCACACTGTTACATACCAGTGTGCATCTGCAGCCCAAGGATGCTCTTGTAAGGGCTGTGTGCTGCTGGCAGCTCTGCACTGGTGTCAGGGAAGAGGGGAAGCCCTTTGTCCTCACTGCCTTTTATGTAAATTAATATTAGAATAAATAACACAACAAGGAAAGAAACTATTTCCAGAAATGTGAAACTCTCATGTTCTCCTGTGCTTATATTAAAGGGATTACACTCCATTTCCTTCTTAATACAGCTAATGCTCTATGGGAAGCCCTCAGGCCAGGGATTAAAGCACTTATTCAATTAATTAGGAACAAACTTCTGCCTTAAAGTCAAACACACAAATATCAGTAAGCCCTTGAGAGTGTCTTCTTTCCAGGACAGAGAAAATGGATCCTATTTCTGATGTAAATGAAACCAAGTCTGCAATCTAGAATTACCAGGAATAATAAAAATTAAGAAGAATCACTTTTAAAATATCACTATTCTGTAACACAGCAGAGTAAAAAAAAGACAGTCCTATCATCTTGAACTCAGCACTGGAACACCCATAAAGGGAAGCAAAATCAGGTCCTACAAGGATAATATAAATGAGATACAATTTTAGGATGTAACATTGGTAACCAACTCCAAGCTGCAGGCACATCAGTGTTTGGGAATATTTGAAGTTAGGGGTGAAATCTTGGCCCTGGTAAACACAAAAAAAGAAAATGCTTATTCAGTAGGATCCGAATTTAACCTAAGGTGTCTGATTCATTACTGAGATAGGAGACAATTTCCAAAACCTGGCTCCAAATCCTAATCTTTCTTGATGATAGCTTGATCCTTCCTTCTTCTCGCAGGCACAGTTCACATGAAATTAAAAGGCATTTTGCCAGAATAGTTTATGCAGGAGCAGCCCACTATTGCTGTTCAGTTTCCCATTTCTTCCTCCCAAATATCAAAAGATGGGGCTGATAGTTGCCAGCATAATTCCAATTAGAAGTGGATAGGAACCAAACTCACAGCTCTCACTTTCCTCTGCCTCCAAGATAACTTATTTGCCTCCTCTTTGCTGATGCAGATATGGAGAAAGCTGTGCTCTGCATGGCTGTGTAGCTCTCTGCACATCCCTGAGACAGAAGATAGTGCTGAAGACCAAACAAACACCTGCAGGAGGAAATTACTCTTAAATAATTGGTTTATTTTCACAATACTTGAGGGAGACGATGGCTCAGATTCCCAGAGTCAGGAGCTTAAACCATTCACCTGAATGGCAGTGCCCCTGTTTTCTCAGGGCAATGACAACTCCAAATATCCAGGAAGGTATTCAGAAGGGTGCTGGTGCTTTTGGCCTCTCCACATTGAGCTGCAATGCATTCACAAAAGCAAAGTACACGTCAACCAGGACCAGAGAGTCAAAGACAGACATTTATGTGTTTGAGTAGCACCTTGGGAGAATTTGCCAGTGGACCTAAAAGTGTGACAGCTGAGGTCAGATCCTTTAAAATCACATAGGAAGAGTTTCAGTTAGAGTCAAGGACCTCACCTATAATGTAAGACAATGAGATTTGTGTCCCTGACATGTGCAGATCCTTCCTGGCATCCTGCTGGTCGTTCCCTCTGTGTTCGGAGGTGCCTATGGCCCTCTGGAAAGTTGATCTCAGTAAGACTGCAGTTGCATATAGGACATGATGCAGAGATAAATTTCACCTCACTTTGGCCCCAACTTACCGTTTTTGCTGTCTTTTCCACCTGTGAAACACAAGAGTTCTCTCTAGGTCTGTACTGCTCTTATGCTTTGCTGCTTTGGGCACCGGAAGGATTTGGAGGAACCATCTCAGCTATTAACAACAATTCCATGCACAAAAACATGGCCAAGGAGGACATACCTCTGTTGGGTTGACAACCCTGTCAACCCAACCCCTGACAAGTGCTCCTTGGGCCAGGAATAAGATTCATTGCCCCCATGAGGATGTTGAAAGAGGGAAGTGAAGGGTAAGCAGGACCCCCAGCTTGTGGAAGAGGCAGGGTGTAATCTGGGAATCTCCATTCAGGTTATCACCACCAGGAGACAAAGTGCAAAGAGGGGACTCTTCTTCAAGGGACGAGTGTTGACAGCCCATTCTGTCAGCAGGAGGTCAGCCACCCATTTGGGTGTAAAAACATGAACTTTGGTGGCAGTGCAGCAGTCCAGCATGGGCACATCTCCCATGGAGTTATTTATTTCATCCTTCTCTCCTGCTTTCTTGATAAATTGGTGGGGCATTTATGACTTCTTGTGAGCAGAAATAGTCAGCATCCTTCAGCCTAAATCCGAGGCCCCTGTTGCTCTCTTCCAGCCACCTAAAACACTTACAGGACTGAGATCCTAAAGCCAAACTCCTTGTTGAACAGATACTCCTCTATGCAGAAGACAAGGGCAGCTGGTGAACTCAGTCATGGTGTTCCAAATCTTTGGGCAATTCTGCTGTAACCTGCTAAAACAATCAATTGTTTGTCCCTGATAATCCCCCAAAAATCATCCATCAGCAGAGGATGGCAGAAATTTCATCACTGCCTGTGTGATGTGTCCTGGGATATAAATCATGGCATATTTATGCACCTGTGTAAGGCAAATACATATAGGTATTGTCAGGGAGCCTAAATCTGCTCCCTAATGCCGTTGTTTAAACAGCCCTTTAACCACATCACTTTTCTCCTCGTTAGGTTAAGTTGCTGGAGGTGAAAAAGTCCTTCCAAAATGGTTTTCACTCACTCACTCAGCCCAAAGTAAACATGCCTCTGGGACCATTATGTGTATCAGGTATCCCAGGCTTTGTTAAGAGCTTGCCTGTTAGGTAAATTCTGCTTCTCTTTCTCCTTGGAAGAAGCAGGTTAAAATTAGAGACAGGCTCACATGAGTAAAGCAGAGCAGAGTTACAGAGAAATAGGAAAAAATTCAGAGCAGTGCACACAAGTGACCCAAGTCTGGAGAGTCTCTTAATCTAATGTAACTCTGGTTACAATTATGACATTGGCTTGACTTTTGCCTGTCACTTGTGATCACATTCATCACAGATCTCATGGTCTGTGCTGGACATTTTCACCAGCAGCCAGCAGAGCCACCCTATGGAGCAAAGAGCCCAGAGTAACGAGCAGGAGCCTTTGCTAACAAGACATAAAGAGGAAATGTGCATCTTTAGCACATCGTGAAAAACCTCCAGCTGTATGCCCACAGGCCTGGGGGAGCTCCTGGGCTTTCCTTGAGTGTCACCTCTCATTACAGCCACATCTGCTCCTTAAAGGCAAGTCTGGCAAGCCTGGCAGGACAATGACCACTCCTAATCTGCTCATCCAGTCCCCATCCACACCTGTCTGCAGTGAAGAGGAGTTTTTCCATTGACTGCTCCAAGGTTTAGGCTGGCCATGCCACTGGGAAATTCTCTCACTGCAGCCATTAGAGCAGTTCAGCTGATCTAGGCTTGTCGGGGAGAATAAAGAAACCACCTGCTTCCAGTGACAGGAAAAGTAAAGTGAGATCAAACAGAAGCAGGAGGAGAGAATTTAAGCAATGCAAGAGGTGGCTGCATGTCATTTCAGAAGTCACCTTTGGTCTTTGATCTGTGCTTAGGAAGCGGGCACCTCCTGGATCAGATGGCCAGTGGAGAAGTGTGCCACCAAAGCCATCCCACCTTGAAGTCTCAAGTGTTTGCTTTCCCCAGGGATCCTCCTTCTACTTCCGTCGCCGTGTAAATCATCTGCCCTAAGATTTCCTTTAGAAAAGCTAAATAATACAGGGCAGGGAGCAGGGAGCAGGGAGCAGGGAGCAGGGAGCAGGGAGCAGGGAGCAGGGAGCAGGGAGCAGGACTTGTGTCCTCCCCTAACACCAGGATCATTCACTGTGAGGAAGTTGAGCCCTCTCTTTTAAAACTGTATTACACATGCACAGGTTGGTTCCCTAGAGATCAGAGACTTATTATAAAACTGCTATGCAAATAAAAAAGTCCTGTCCCTGAAAAGCTTACAGTCTGAACATGAGACACATCAAGACTGACTGGAAGGATTTTAAAGACAAAGCACTCTGAGACAAAGAAGGCTACAGATCACACACAAAATCTGTGGCAAAACTCTTGATAAATTCCACTTTGCTGAATCCTCACTTCTGCTCTTAACAGCTCCTTGGAGCACTGCCTGGGTTTTGCTAACAAGGCATTCGTTTTAGCAGCACATTTTGGGGAAGTAAAACACTGTGCCATTTTCATGTGGCAGGAGCATGCAGCGTCTTTCTGAAGGCCAAGATTCATATCAGGTGTGAATGCAGATATTCACCAACCCCGGGCATACAACAAAATAAACTCGCTGCATTTAGTTTGTTGGTGCCTTCAGTGAGTGTTAACAAGTGGAAAAATCACGGGGAAGAGAGAGCCTGGTGTCAGGTTACCCCATAAATTGGTTAAGGCTGCAGAGGGGATTACAGTCCCAGAGCCATCCTAAGCACGGAGATGTCATTACGGCAAAATCAAAGGTAACCATGGGGCTTGGCAGGTAACTGTCAACAGCCACGGGAAAGAGCCAGCCTGGGAAGGAGCTCCACGTCAGGATGAAATTCAGTCACCTTTATTTTCATTTCAGGTGAGGGGTCAAGCAGAAAAGCTATCCCCAGCGGCCTTTATTTACAGTTTTCAAGGGAGCGGCTGATGAAGCATTTAGAGGAAGAAGGATGAACCTGCTCTCCCCTCACTCACAGAGACCAGCCTGATGACAGACAGGGGATGCTGTAATGGCACAGGAGCAGGGAAGGAGCCTTTTATGAAGGAAATGGCCGTGGTGCTAATGAAGGGGCTCACAAAACTCCCAGTGACTCGAACAGGGCCAGGACTCCATCTGAATATTTGCAGGGAGCCCAAGGAAATTATCTTCCCACCAGGACACTCTGTAGCACAGGAGCTCACTCCCAGCATTGCTAACACCACAGAGCCCCTTAGGCAGATTTCAAGGCATTTTTTCAACTTTTTTCTTTTACATTTCCTCTTTCCATCCTCTCCAGGCAACCAACCTGAATTTCTAGAACACCATTATATTCTTTTTCCTTCTAGACATGTTGAAAATTTGCTGTAAAAACCTTGCAAGGTTTATGTATTTCTCTGGATCTCTTCCTGTTGAATGAATAGAGAAGCTATAAATGATTCTGTGTTGTCAAGTCAGAGTAACTACATCCATGCTTGAAAAAATACCAGGGACTGTTCTGTGTTCTGACATCCACACAGCCCAGTAACAGACTGGTCCCATGGCAACTGCCCACTGGAGAAGTTTTTAGTCTCTGAGCCATGCCTGGGGATGGGAGAGTTCTGTAAATCCCAAAACATGCCTGGTCCCTGCTAATAACTGGAGAACATAGACTCCTGCAGGCCACTGCCTGGGCCCATGGCCCAGTCCTGCTCAATGCAGAGGTGGAAATACAGCCACTGAATATCTTCTGGGCATCCAGTGTTCTGCTGTGCTGCTACCAGGAAAATGGAAGATGACTTGCAAGGGAGTTTTAAGTCCTCACAGCTTCCAGCTGACCAGCACGGGGAGGAGGGAGTGATGGCATCACACAAAAACCCCACAAGGCACAGCTCCAACTCCTCCATGGACTGTGGGCTGCAGCAAGGCCTCCTGCCATTCCCAGAAATTCCCACCCAGACTATGAAACAGGCAACAAAGGGTGAAATTTCTCCTTTTCCACTCAGGCATTGAAAACCTTCCTTCACCCTCCCTCTTCTTTACAGTCCTAAACCCGACCAGCAGCCAGTTTTGCAAGGGTTAACCAGCATGAAATGAATGTGGAGAGACAGTCCAGGACTGTAATCACTTATTATTTTCAGGTAATATGCTTTATCTCTGACTAATCTCCTCATCTGGAGAAACACTCACTGCAGACAAGAGTCACTGAGGTTATCTCTGATGATGGGGCTCCACGGGCTGCTGGCTGCCAGGGACCCAGGAGAGGCCAAGGAGAGGACTTCAATTATGGCCTGAACTATGCTCTGGTAGCTGAAAGGCCATTGTTTAATCTACTAGAAATCATCTATTTTAGCAGATAAAGGGATTACTTGAGTTTTCTTTTCCCCAAGAACAGCATGTTATTCCAACTACTAATGGAACATTCGGTATTTAATTAAAGAAAAAGCACGGGGAGAAGCAACACAGGCATCAACATCACTTCTGGGGAAATTCAAATTGATTGTCACCCTTTGATGCTGCTCAATCACCTCTATCTCACTCACCCTTCCTACAACCCAGATTAAATCATCTGGTTCTCTCCATCCTGAACCTTTTTTTTTTCTGAGGGATCCCATCCAAAACTTTGGGACTATGCGATGTGAACTCACCACTCTGCAGGAATCTCCTGACTTGTAAAGAGCCAGATTGCACTCTCCTTGTCAAGAAGAGAGTGTGGAAATTTGATTTTTCCTCTTCCACATGCTTAGTGTTGGTTGCTGTCTGTCAGGGCTCTGTCTGCCTGGCCCATTAGAGTGACCTGGTGACACAGGCCCCATGTTTGGAAACTCAAAGTGGCTTCACTGCTCACGGATGAACTGGAACTGCTGCATGCAAAAATCTGCTCTTTGTCACTTTTCCCTCCCAGTTCCCTTGTCTTTGTCATCTCCATTTTCAGAGACGTTTGCCCTTTATTTTTTGTCCCACAGTCTAATTACCATAAAGGGCAGTTACAAGTCATTCTCAAGTGCTCCTCTGTGCTCAGCAAGTACAAGTTCTTTTTTTTTATGTCCTCCACCCCTTCCATCCACAGACTGTGGACCCAAAGGGTCTGTGGGGGAATATTAAGAGGCAGGTGCAAATACAGGGCATAAGGGTCCACACCCCTGTTGAGAAAATTGTAAACTAACAGCAAAAAACCCACATGAAAAGCAATGAAGTAATTTCTGTTAACATCTGAATCTTAATCCTCTTCCCTTTACCTTTAGAATAAAGAACAGGCTATGTTCAAAGAGATTATCCATCCATGCAGCAGTCAGAGATGACTTTTTGCTCATCCTCCTGCTGACTGTCCCAGTCCTGGCACACTCCCAAAATTGGTGACACTTCATTGCAAACACCAGCTGTCTTTTTTTGTTTCACCTTCCCAACCATTCATTTCTTTGCACACAAAGCAAGGACAGGGAGCAACTGAGCAGCCTGACTTTTTGCTTCCATCATTTTTCTGTGTCTTTCCATGTCTGTTCCGGTTGATCTACGCCCACATGTGCCAGCTACATCCTCCTTCAGATCTCTGTGAGGGATCTGCTGCTGACCTGTGTGGTGAAATGTCTCAGACAAACGGGGCTGTCCATCTTGTCCACCCGGCTGCTGCCTGTCCGTGGAGTTCTCATCCTTTCTCCCTTTCCTCCTGGCCTTTGCCTGGCTCATGCCAATGTTTGACCTGCACCATTCATCACAGGGCACAGCAGCCTGGCTCTGCACGTCTGATGAGCCAGCACCACCACTGGAGATGTGATCATCTTCAGGTTTTTGATCTTCTGTCTTTGCCCAAAGTCTTTGGTGGCTGTAACTCTGTCCTCTGCTTTCTACAGGCAGCTCCAGAAGTTACTGTGAATTATCAAGTCATCCTGTCTGCTAGCAGTCGTTGTGTTGAACCAGTTGTTCAGCTTGTTCTTGACCAGCACTGCTGACCTCACCTCTTCATAATGTTCTTCAGCAGCTTCTTACACATATCATATAGCCTTAGGACACTCCACACACCTCTTGCAACACAGTGGGTCAAATGACTTTTTGAAATTGTGCAACTGAAGAGATGCAGTGCTTCTTGATATCTCTGAACTTGCCAGGGATCAGCCTCTTGCACTGGTTTAGCTGTGCTGTCCCTCTTGCTTTGTGGAAATGAATCTACCTTCGGACTCCTCCAGCAAGGAGCACAGGGAAGAATTTGCTTGGGTATCAGGAATCACACAATGAATGTTTGGAAGGTCCCTTGTGGGAACTCACCTACTAGGAACCCTTTTCCTTGTTTAAGGGATCTTTTCTTTCCTGATAACATACAGGTGCCTGGTTGGGCCAGTGACCCATGCCACAGCCACATCAATCCATTCTCAGCCCCTCAGAATTCTTCAGTCTCCTGACCTTCAATAGAATTACAGAATGGTTTGAGTTGAAAGAAACCCTAGAGATCATCCAGTTTTAACAACCCTAACATGGGCAAGGACATTTTCTGCTAGAGCTGACTGTTCTCAGTCCCGTCCAACCTGGACTTGAACACTTCCAGGGATGAGGCAGGTTCTCCAGTCAACCTGTGCCAGAGCCTCACCACCCCCACAACGGATTTTTCCCTAATATCCAACCCAAACCTGCCTTCTGTCAGTTCAAAGCCATTCCCCCTTGTCCTGTCATGACATGCCCCTGTAAAAAGTCCCACTCCAGCTTTCTTTCAGGCTCCCTTCAGGTACTGAAAGGCTGCAAAAAGGTCACCTCAGAGCTTTCTTTTCTCCAAGTCGAACAATTCCAATTCTCTCAGTCTTCTTTGCACCTTTGCTAGCAAGATTTTCTTGTCAGCCTGCTTCTGAAGCATTATAATCTCCCAAACACATAAATCTCTTGATGGGTCATCTTTAAAATCTCTGGTAATATTTGCCCCCTCTCTCCAGCCTGTCCTTCTCTGAAAGCAGAGAGGTCTCTTCAACATTAATGCAGAAGACCCCAGGGGAAACCCAAGTCTTGCTCTTCCTCTCCTTGCTAATTTTAGTCTTCCTAAATGCCAATCAGAGCTTTTCAGCTCTGTTGACTGTTTAGTTTTTGCACTTGCACTTCTTTTTTGCTTATGTAGAGTCTGTAGAGCCTCATGAGAGCCTGCAGGCCCTTGCCATATCTGTCCTGGTTAGTATTGCCTTTGCCAGTTTTTGACACGTGCCAGTCAGTCCCAAATGTGAGTCACTGGGCACATGAGTGGTTCACTCCCAAGGTCAGGCTTAGGCACGCCTCGACTGGCAGCAAAATCACCTGAAATTCTTCAAAGAAATCAAGGACGTTCTTCCTTGGCATCAGTCACAGGAGCCCACAGAGCTGTGGGCATCAGGGAACCTGCTCACAGCCCTGAACAGAAAGGCTGATTTCTGTGAGGTGACAAATCTTGAATTTACTGGGTTTGTGGTTTTGAGTGTCATTCCTGCTGATGCCTCTCATGTGTTTTGCATCACTACCTTAAAAAAAGGCTTTTCCATGTGGTGTCACTCCCTTGTCTGTCCACTTGATTTTCAAAGGTACACAGGATTGTACTGGAGCATCTTTAACTGGCTCATTAGCAGTGAGATTTTACCCAAACTGATCTCAGACTCCTGTTTTTGCTGGCCAGACCTTCCATTAGCAGCAATCCCTTTGCTGGGCCACTTCCCCTCATCAGACACTGACCAAGTTGGAGACACCAGACAGCCAAGAAGAGTGAACAGACTTCAAATTATTTATTTACAGTAGCCTTTATAGTGTCACTGTGGTCAGCTCTCTCTCTGTGACCAGCTGAATTGAGCCCCTTCTCTCTGTCCTGCTTCAGTTCTGGCCACTGATTCCTGCTCTGACTTTGTCCTTTATCCTCAAGCTCCAGCTCTTGCACAGATATTTATAAACTACAAACAAGTCACCCATAATATTCCCTTCCTGTAAGTAATTAAAGAGAGTTCCTTGAGAAGCTTCAAGGCATAGCTTTGCACAATGTGTGGTGATATCTGCTCACAAACGTGGTCACAATTTTAGTTGAAATCCCATAAGGTATTTTTATTGTATTTAACTGGATAATAAACAACTTCATCCCTCTTATTTTACCCTGCTGCTCATGATTTTATAGGTGCCATCCCAATTTCATACAGCATCAATATGGAGTTATTATAATTTCTTATTCATGTGCCTCATTTACCCCAAAAGCACAAGGAACAGCTGATTGTTCTCAAGAACTACAATAACCTTTTAAAAATTATTAATTTTTGATACAGTCTCCATCAGTCTCTTCAACATCAGATTTTCTTCCTAAATGTGTCCTTTTGCTTTTCCATATCAAAAGACACCCTGCCCATTTTCCCCCCATTCCCAGGCAGGGATAGCTCTGTGTCAGGGAACTGTTCTCTTCCTTATTTAACACTCCATAGCCTCAATTTTAGACTCCTTCCCATTTGGTAGACAATGATCCTTTATTTTCCCCCTAAATCTATGACAGAAACAGAATAATGAACTTATTTCCATCAAATTTCCCTGAGAAGAGACTCAAGGATTCATT
Source organism: Trochalopteron elliotii (assembly GCA_024734555.1). Classification (NCBI taxonomy): domain Eukaryota; kingdom Metazoa; phylum Chordata; class Aves; order Passeriformes; family Leiothrichidae; genus Trochalopteron; species Trochalopteron elliotii. Next base: position 1,074,528 of record JANPWX010000324.1, read on the forward strand.
TTTCGTAGTGAAATGCTGAGATCTTGGTTTAACCAGTTGGATCTACTTAATTTGCACCATGGTGATTTTATACCAGTTTGTAAAATCCACCTCCAAGACAGAACAAATCAAACACTTTCAGAAATCTGTTACATCAAGAGTTGCTCCCTCTGGCTGGAGAACAACAGCAAATTAATTTGACAAGGTCTATTTTCTATCTACACACAATCACTGTCATCAGTTTCACTGTCTTCCTTTAAGAAGGAAACTAATCATTAATTAAGAGATGCACCTGTACATTTCTTGCCTTTAACAATGAAGGGCTGAAAGTCTGAGCATCACTAAATTATTTGCCCAAGGCTTTTAAATAATGAGCCAATATCAGCTTTCTTTGTGCTCTAAAATCCTCCCAGTCTCCCAAAATGAAAAAACAGCATTAATGGCCCACATAATATGTTCCTGGTTCAGAGAGTTCTGAAACCCTTGGCTGTGAATTACCAGGACTGGCTGATCATAAAATATTTCATTTATGTGCTTGCTATTTAATATAATCCCTAGTTATTAATGGAGCCCAAAATGGTCTTTTGCCAGCACCTGAAACTAACACACTGTATCTGATTTTTTCTGCCTCAGACAAACATGGAAAAGAAATACTAATTTAATACTCCTCCATTTCCTTGTGGTGGTGGTGATGGCAGCCACTGCCTTTATCTACTAATAGTTTTGATTATTTTTACCTTAGCTGACCATAAATTTATGTTTTTCTGTTTCTATTTCTCGTTCCAGAGTGGAAGTGGCTTATTCAGATGAATTAGGACCAAAAGATTTTGGCCCTTACTTTACCCTATAGGTGTGATCATGATGGAATAACCAGCCCAGAGCACCAAGCTTTATTTCAAATATCTAATTACACACAAAAAAAACAATTAAAAAGCATGGAGATGCTTTATTTCAGCCCAGGTCAATTTCTTGCTTTAGGCAGGAGGGAAGAAACCCCTTGCTTAACATTCCTCCCAGAAAAGACACAACCCAATAGTACCAAGTCAGGCACATGTCATTGCCAAGTGGACTTTTTTTATTGTTGCAAAAATAAAACAAGGAAGAATTAAATCCATGTGATCAGAATGAGGATTTTAACATACTTTTTATGAATCTTAAGCCTGAAGAGAGGCTGGAGGAATGCAGTGTGCTGAGAACTTCTGCAAACCTGTTTCCTAACCCCTGGAGCATGTTCTTAATCCAGTCACAAACAGGTGACTTCCTTCTGTCTCCCACTAGGTTTCTTTTCCCTCCAAAAACACAAAAGTCAGCCTTCTTTCCCAGTTTTGGAAAAATCACTTCTGATACACAGAGTTATTGAAGCCTGGCCACATCCCTCAGTCCCTCAAAACTCTGAAATTCCCACTTGCAACTGTCTCACTCCCAAGGTGTCTATTTAATCCCACTTCTATTAGGAGCACAGCTCCGGGTAGTTTACAGAGGTTACAAACAATGAAGCTTTTATCAAAACTTGGGCTAATCAGTCGCTAACAAGCTCTCACTCAGGAAGGGGCTAGGCAGGCCCAGGCTAAAGCTAACCTGAGGGGATAAGAAAAAGGGGGGAAAAAGGGATTGGGAAGAGGGTGTTCTCCTCAAACTGGATTAGTGTCCCAGTCAGCCACAGAAACACTTGTGCCAGCACAGCAGCCATAAAAAAACAGTGAGAAGTGGACACAGAGCAGGCACTGCTCCTTTCAGCCAGGGTGTTTGCTCCCTGCAGCGTAAAGTGCTGCAGCAACTACAGCTTGTGATCAACTATGATTTATTCCTTGCTTTGTGGCCAGGTCCAGGGGCTCCACGACAGTCAGCAGCATAGAATTGCACTGAGAAAATATTAATGTAAATAATCCAAGATGTTAACCCTCAGTTTGCAGCCTGCAGAGTTTAACTGAGAGCATGAACTCAAAACTAAACCAAGCCTGTTGTTGGTAGCCTGAACATCATAGGATGAGGACACCTCCCCAGGAAACATCCTAGAGTCTGAAAAATCAAAAAATGGTTTGAAAACCTCTGATCTTGTCTTAAGGTAAACTGGTAAAATTAGATTGCCAGAACTTCAGTCCAGTAGATGACTAGACACAGAGAGGGAGGAATATACATCATTCTCCTTAGAAAAGGGATAAAAATTACTTTAACCTGTGTACATGTACTCAGAACACCCTTCCCAAATTCACAGCAGTGAAACATCAGTTGCACACCATCAGATATTCTCTGTTGGCCGTTTGCAGGAGAAATAGGGGCTGAGTGAAAAAAAGAGATGTTCTTATAGCATAATAATAGGGAGGAAAAGGGAGGAATATGCTGGCTCTAAGGAATGGAGGGATACTAGATCTTAAATTTAATTTGAGCTGCACTTAGTCAATTCCTTATTGTTCTTGAGGGTGGAGACACTGGAGTACTTCAAGAGAAAAGATAATTTTTCCATCTTGCCTCTGAGGATGAAGAACTCATTCCCAATTTCACTGATCACTCTGGAGAAAGATATAAAAGAATTTTTACTGAGCAGATTTTATGTGGACCATGGAGTTAGCGCCTTGCTCCTTGCCAGCCCTGGGGAAAAAGCGAGACTTAAGATTGCAAATGCAAACAAAACAAAACAAACCTGCAGAAATCTGGAGCCATTGAAGGGATCCTGGTTTCTCTATCCTGGTAAAGCAAATAGAAGCCAATATGGGCTATTGTTTTCTGTCCCCCAACACATACCCTGTGCCTAGAGCTGCATCCTTGGGGAGCAGAAAGAGGTCCAGGGGGTGCAGGTATCTGTTCCCACTGCTGGGCTGGGCATTCAGGTCTGAAGCATGTTCAGGTTTCTGTGCTCAGCTGCACACACACCTGAGATCCTCACCAGGAAAGGAGAGCCTGTACCTACATGTTCAGAGGAGCAGGGCCTCAGAGGCACAGCCAGTGTCTTCCTGCAGGGGAAAAGTGCTGGCTGCATGCATGACAAGGACAGGCACAGCACCTAAGCCAACAGTGGGGACAGCACCAGGCAAGGATGGGGAGGATCTTGCTCTCCTGCAGCACTTGGGAAGCCTTGAAACGCTTTCCAAGGCAGCTGGCTGGGGAGGTTTGCACTTAATCCCAGCTGGCTGGGGATACAGCTCAGCCCAACTCGAGGTGCCATGGGCTCCTCTACCCAGCACACCTCACTGCCCACTCACAGAGCCAACAAAGCTGCTGAAACCCAGCCCCAAATCTGCTCCCAGTGATGGACAGTAGCCTCAGACTCTTACCTTGAAACTGATTTCAGTTTTGTGTTTCATCACCTCTTGCCAGCTCCCTGGTGTGTTTCTGCAAGGCAAACGTCTCCCAGAGCTCTCTGGAAAAACAGCAGCATTTAGAAAGCAGAGGGGCAGAGTGCTGGATCTCTTCATGCTCTCCTCATGCCTTGGCAGAAGGGAGCAGCAACAGGTCTGTACTGAGAGCTGCTGATGTTTCGAGGCAACACTGCATGCTACTTGCAGGATAAATGCATTAAGAAAATTAAATGTTTTTACAGCCGTCACACCATCAAAGCTTTATTCTCTCCCCTCTTTAAATTAAGTGTTGGTTTGCATATCCATGCCATCCCAGCTATGTAATAACCTCTCTAAAGCTATTTTTGTTTCACATTCCTTACTATTTGGTAAAGCGAGCTGGAGTTTTCTGAGGACACGCATTTTTATTAGAGCTAATTCAGCATTATTTTCTAACCCGTTTCCTTTGTTGGAGGCAGAGAAATCAGCTCAGGGAAGCTCGAAGGCAGCACCCCATGCCTGTGAGGGAAACTGCCTTCCCCGCCTCGCCATAGCCGGGCTGTTCCTCTAGATGGCTCTGCCTTTGCCCAAAAACATCAAATCCCCGGAGCAAAAACCTCGATTTCGTGTGATACGGCGATACCAGTGACTGCGTCTCTCCCTCCTGCAACGATGGCGGGGTTTTTGGCCAAACGGATAAACAAAAAATTTGTTGTAATTTTAGAGAGTAATATTTTCGGCTTAGCTCTTCAGACTTATAGAGAAATTGCTTTTTTAAAGTCTACCTGTTTCTTGTCCTTTAAGTGTCCTTTCTAGCTGTGATTTCCCCGTAAACTGTTTGTTTTGGATGCCTGTTGTCCTGTCAGACTTCAAACCGTCATTTTCCAGCGCGACCCTGCTCTAAAAAAGATGAGGAGCTGTTATAAATCTTAAAGAGAAGGAGGTTCAGAAGGGAAAAGGCACCTTGTGAAACGTAAACTTTTCTCCTGCTGTTCTGCATATCCAAACACACACGGGAAGCTCTTTCCCCAAGGGATGCAAAATAAAATCAGCAACAGCAACAGTGACGGCAACAAAATAACAGAAAAAGAAAAACACACACACACAAAAACCCGAGAAAACAAAAAAAACCCCAACGAACCCCCCAAACACCTCTCTTCATGATTAAAGGAGAAAGCTTCAAATCCTAATTCTTTAATCCAGTCACTTTTAAGTTATTCTCTGTCTCAAAAAATGTTTATTCACTTGTTTTAAAACGAAATACAAAGTTGAAAATCTTTCGGCTATCGTATACCTCCTCAACTCACATAGGGGATGAAAATTTGGGATCAGAGTCAGCTCGGGAAAGCTTCACTGCTTTACACGCGCTTTTATAACTGTTTTATGGAAGACATAAAATGCAAAGACTTTTCCCAAACTCTCCTCTCTGCCCCAAATCCTGCTGTCAGACCAAGCCACCCGGCGCTTGCAGAGAGCGCTTCGTGTATACACAGGAAAGGGCTTTTTTCTTTATTTTTTCTTTCTTTTCTTTTTTTTTTTTTCATTTTTTTTCATTTTTACCAGCAGAAAACTGAATAACTACTCCTCCATTTAAGAACGGGGGATGAAATGTACGTCTCATGTATCTGGTATTAAGAAAAAGTCTCTAAATCCTCCCGCACCATTGACCGTATTTTTGTTGCTACACGTGTGCTTTGCCCCAGACCAAAAGATTTGCCGGATCTGGCCCCTGTGTAGATCCCGGGTGTCGAGATCGTTATGAACACCGAGAACTTTTTCTCTGCAAATTGATGCTCTTTCCGTCAGGCTGTCCCGGAGCACTAAGGCGAAAATAACTTTTATTCACTAAATCTCGCCTCGCGCCCTCCAGCCCATTCCGCCCGCGGTACGAGCGAAGACACCGGCGCTGTTTGTTTAATTCCGGGCAATTATTCCCGAAATTAAATTCCTTATCCAAAGCAATTCCTTATCCAAAGCTAATGAACTGTGATCTCAGCCCCGGCTGTTGGGAGACGGGCGGCAAAACTACACTTCAAGAACAGAGTTTAAGTGAATTCCTCCCTTGGCGTTCTCGTCGGGGGAGCCGCAGGGATGCTCATCCCCCTCCGACCTCAGCGTCGGGGCCGAAGGGATCGGGGGCGATCGCATCCGTGGGAAAGCCGGATGGCATCCCCGAGCATCCCGGCGGCGCGGACAGCTCCGGGGAGGGGGCGGCCGCTGCGGGGGCGACCGGGCAGCGCCGGGAGAGACCCCCAGGTCGGGGTGGTGCACTCGTAGACAGCGAA
>JANPWX010000324.1:1080422-1168683 GCA_024734555.1 Trochalopteron elliotii
GTGGATTCATAGGATATGGGCGGAGGCGCGCCCGGACAGCGCTGCTCTGGCCCGGCAGGGCTGGGACGTGCCGGGCTGGAGCCTCTCGGGACGTTGTGGGGTCACGGCGCCCGTCCCGGCCGGGGGCAGGAGGCGAGTGGGGACAGCTGATACCACCACAGCACTTTGCACCAAGGCTTGTGCGAGAGGCAGCTTGTCTGCAGCCCCCGCAGCTCAGTGCTGCTAACCTGCCGTCCCCTCGATGTGCCTGAGTGTGCCAGCCCGCCTCTCCATCAGCTTTTCTATGAGCCATGGCCCGGGCACTGCCCTGTCACCCACTGCTAAGATGGCTGTAAGTGCCCCAGCTTCTGTGACACAGCCAGAGCAAGGGGAACCCCTCTTCACCTTCTCTTTGGCCAAGTCTGAGGTAGAGGTGCAGGTCTGTTTGTGCTTTGGGATGTGGAGGTTCTCTTCTATGTGGCCTTAAGGTTCACTTGGGCATCAAAGGGAAGGAGGTGTAAATGTCCTGGAGACAGGTTTTGGATGCATGTACTGGACAAGAGAGGGAGGAGGAACAGGTGCAGGAGAGATGTGGGTCCTATGCCAGTTGGACAAGACATGGATGCTGCTTAACTGTCAGCAGCAGGGCTTGCTGTCACAGAAGTTGACTTTCTCTCTTGTGTCTCCTGTTTTCCACCAGGGAAAGGAAACTACTGGACCTTAGATCCCAACTGTGAGAAGATGTTTGACAATGGGAACTTCCGTCGCAAACGCAAGCGACGCTCCGAGCCCAACGCCCCCGCCACCACCTCTGCGGCCTCCTCTCTGGGCGGCCTGAAGGCTGAGGAAGAGAGACCCATCCCAGCCACAGGCAAACCATGTGGAAACAGCCCACCCCCAGAGCTGGACCCCTCGCCCTCTGCCAGGGACCATCCCAAAAGCTCCTCTCCCTCCAGTATCATTTCATCCACCCCTAGCTGCCTCAGCACCTTCTTCAGCGGCATGAGCTCCCTGAGCGGTGGGGGCAGCCGGCTGACGGGGGGTCTCAGCAGTGACCTGCACCACAGGAACTTCTCTGCTGGACAGCTGAGCAGTGGCACTTTCACCCCTTCCAGCAGCTCTTCTCAGGAGGTGCCTTCCCCAGAGCAGCTGCAGCGGGTCGCGGGACCTTCCCCTGCCTACTACAGCTCCTTCCACCCCAGCAGTGGCAGCCAGGGAGCCCAGTACAACCACTACTACAACTTCACAGTCAACAGCCTCATCTACACACGGGATGGGACAGAGGTGTAGGGTGCTGGGGCAGCCAGCCAGCGCTGCAAAGGGAATGGGAGTTGGACCATGTGCTTTTGCAAACAGCATTTCAACGTGGGCGCTTCCCAGGAGTTCTTCCAGGAAGACTGATCTCCTCACCTTTCAAAATAAGAACACCCCTTGAACACCAGCAGAAGGCAGATGCAAAGTTTTTTTTCCCATCCAGGAAAATGTTAGGTGGTGTAGATGGTTTGCCATCTAAATTCTGCAGGCATGAACTGAATTAATGTTTTCAGAGGTTTCTAATCCTGAATGTAGAACAAGAAGTTTAAAAAACATAGCCATAAAGTGGTATTGGCAAGAGCCAAGTGTAGACATCCAGTGAGTCTTAGAAGAGAGCAGGAAAAAATAAATGAAGAGATTTCTTATGAAGTGCCTTGTACAATGTATTAAAAAAAAACTCCTCTGCCAGCAATTGCCTCTGTAAGCCCTTGCTTGTGCCCTGCTCCTGCAATATGCAATGCACGGGAGAATGCCATGTATAAACACCCACCCAAAACCTCCTCAAACCCATGGAGGGTCTTCCTGTGTCTGGCATGCTGTACAGCAGGGCTGTGTCTTGTAAAACCATCTTCTTTCCCTGAGCTTAGTACCAAAGATAACTCTAGCCACGCAGCTTTAGCACAAGAATAAACACTGGGGTATTTTTATACATATTTGTACGTAATGTAACTCTTCTGTACATACGTTTCTATGTGGTTTTATATTTGTAAATTATGCTCTGGAGCTGTACTTATTTATAATGTGTTTTAAACTTTGTTAAAGTTTATTTTACTTTGTTTCCCCCCTTTTTATTGTTTTATTTGTTTTGAATTTTTTGTTGGTTTTGTTTTTAGTGTATTACTGAAACTTTTCAGGCTGAACAGCTGTCGGGAATAAAATATTAACGATTGTTAGATATTGGCCTGGTTGTTCATCAGTATGTTTGAAGTGTTTTAAAACTCTGTGGGAGACAGGTTTTTCTTTCACATAATTTGGGATGAAAGGTGTAAAATTTTATGAACAATTTCATCTGCACAGTAGGGTGGAAAGAAACCTGCTTTGCTCCCAAAGGAGACACATCTGAGCAGGTTTGCAGTTTCTTGGAGTCTCGCTGTGCAGTGTGGGCACCCTTTCGGTTTTGTTTGTTTGTTTTTCTCAATGGTCTGAATCTCAACTGTCCTTTTCCAGCCCGGTTTAGTAAAAAAAATAAAAACTTGCAACAGTAAAAGAGGCGGGACTGGTTCCAGCGTGGTGCCAGCTAGCAGGAGGCTCAGCCCGTTTTGCAAATCAGTTTCTCTAATGGGATTGCACCTGCTTGCACTGTCGGACAGTGAAGAGGTGGGACCAGTCAGCACTTCTGGGAATCCTTCCTGATTTCCTGCTGCTGTGAAAGGAGAATCCATCATTCAGTATCCATTATGCTAAGCAACCCCTCATTCCTGCCGTTTTCACGAGCTGTTTGTGGGGGGCTGTGTGCAGATAGAGCATAAATGTGTCTTCATGAGGAAAGTCGCATCCACAATGAAGTTAAGCATGAAATTGCAGCTGTTTAACATACAGGCATCTGCCGTGATTTAAGGCCACCCCTGCAGGCTATTCAGAAAACAAAACAGTTGGCAGCGCCCCTGCACTGGCTACCTGCAGAACATACAGGGCAGTGATGCAAGACAAACCGCTGGCCTGATCCAAAATATAATGAAGCCGTGACGAAACGTCAGATGACTTCCATGTGCTTGGGATCGGGACCAAGTACTTGCCCCGGCACCGGCCAGCCGCCCTTTGTGCAATTGTGACCAGAGGGTGGGTGGCGATTCCTGCCTCTCCCCCCTCCCCCTGGCCCCTTCCCAGCACAGATACCATCTTCCTGGCTTTAGGGGTAATTCCTCCTGATTTTAATTCCATCTCAGGTGATGCAGTGGCAGCGATAATGGGAGGGAAAGGGCAGACTCACACCAGGAAAAGGACAAGATGGTCAGTCTTGCCCTGCTCCAATCCCACCAGGTGTGGAATAGCTTTATTTGGGGTTTGGGTTGCTGAGTTTGATCTAAGAGCAGTGGAGGGATTCCCAACACCTCTGAAAGATAAAGATCCAGTCCCTAAGTAAGCCAGGAACTGCATACTTGTGTGTCTAAGTGACCATTGCACTCCTCCCCTCAGCCAGCCTGCTCTCAGACCTTAGCAAGCATTGAGCCAATGCAGGACACTCGTGTATGTCCAGCTCATGTTCTTCCACTCAGATTTTTTTTTTTAATTTACCCTCTTCTATCAGTTGTGTCTCTGCAGGCATCACCCATAAATGTTTGAGGATGCAGAACCAATGGCAAATTCACGTTGGCACTTCCATCAGCTGTGTGTTTCTGCACAGAATCCAAACTTTTGCTCCTGAGGATCCCAGATCTGACAAATTCCTATTGCCCGGTGGCCTGCATCTGGCATTTTGCCCTCAGCAATATCCCATGGCTCTCAACAGGGTTTGTGCCACTTCAGTCTGCCAGAGCAGAATCAGATAAAGATTCACCCACCACAGTGTTCCAGCCCTGGTCCTTAGGGATGGTGGTGGGCTCAAGGGAAGCTTTGGCAGGTCTGGTGTCCCCAGTGCACCTGTCTAGCCATAAGCACCAAACCCTGCTTCTTCCAGGGAAAGCACATCCTTAGCTGGAACCAGGGAATGTGGCCCCTCCTACAGAGGAGCTACCCCCGGTGTGCTCAAGAGACAAGAAGAGATTTCAGCAAATAGGCACCCAGTCTGCAGAGGAGACAGTGAATGAGATAATGGCAGCCTTTTAGTTTTCCTTTTGCCATTGAAAGAGGCTTCTTTTCAGCAAATCTTGGGAGAGGGAGAGCAAGAGGATTGAGTTTAATGAAAGGCGCTCAAAAGCAGCAGGGCTTTTGTCATGGGTTTAGGGATTTACTGAGACTCCTCGATTGAAGGAGGGGGAAGACAAAGGCAATTAGCCTGTTGTCCCACCCTGAGAGTCCCCACTCCTGTATAAATGCCAAGGCCATGCCTGGGTTGCGCAGTTCTCCATGACAATGAGCCTCTCTCTCCCCAGCCCGGGTCAGGTGATGGCCCAGAAGCCCGGGGCATAGCCCAGACCCAGGGAAGCCAGCCGAGAATTGTCCTTCTTTAGGAGAAAGGCTCAAACTTCAGGTCTTCGTCCTCTCTGCTCTGGCAGCTGTAGGGATCACCCCGTAAAATATGTCCTTCACAGAACTTCTGGCTTTAGGGGAGCAGTGATTTCATGCAGATTAGCTGGTAGCCCACGGATCCCAGCTGCCGGTCACTAAAGTTAGGCATCACAAGAAGTCTCATCTTTGCTTTCTCCACTCTTTTAGTCTTTCTTTTTTGTTTTCTCTCACTCTTTTTAGTTTTCTCCATTCATTTTAGGCATCCAGAGAGGTGCCTCCCCAACTGTGGTACTCTCTGTGAAACCATGGTTGTGCTGATGACTGCAAATACAGCTGCCTGGTACCTCTGCAACACTCCCAGCAAGCACACCTCCTGAAAAAAAGGCATTTCCTGCTTGAAAAGCAGCACAGACCAAAGGCATTTCGAGAGATGCGTTGGATCAGTAACACAGATGCTTGCTGGCTTCTACGTGTGGCATTTCTCCAGCACGGGGTCGTTTAACTCCGCTCGGCGCTGGCCTTATCGACCTGCCAGCAAAGGTTCGGGCAGGCAGCACCCACGGCAGGTCTGCACTTGAGCTGCTCCGCAGTACAAAGGCTCTGCCAGTACAGCTGGATCGGCCCAGTCCCCTAGAGGAGACCCAGCTCCCATCAACAAAGGGAACTCTTGTGCCAGTGAAGTCGAACCCCCCACCCCCAGCAGCAGCAGCAGCAGCGGCGTTGCGGGGCGGTGGGAGGGGATTCCAGAGGCAGAACTGAGCCATCCGCGCTGGGTTTCATCGCCCGCCAACTCCCTTAGAAGTGGGGCTTCAATTACTGCTACTGGCCATGGGCTGTGGTTTGCTTCTCCTCTGAAGGTGGAGGCTTTGATTTGCCCTGTCGCTCACCAAGTCCGTGGAATTCGGCCACAGTGTTTTGTGCTTTTTTTTTTTTTTTTTTTTTTTTTTAATGCTGATTAAGGATGATTTTTCCCAAAAGATTTTTAGGAATAGTTCAAATGATACAACGGTATTCTAGGAAACTACAAGTCCCTGCCCTTTACCGCTCTGTATTTCTAGAGATTAAAAAAAAAAAAATAAATAAAAAATTCTTCATCAGACTTCCTGAGATAAGGCTCTACAAACCCTGGACATCTCACCTGATTCTGCATGTGATGTTCCTGAATTCTGCCCAGCTCAAAAATGGAAGCTGGTCCTGTCGGTGTGGTTCTGATAGCACACAAAATAAGAGTGATAAAGGCTCATTTTGTAGCTTGACCAAAGAGAGTCAAGATGAAAATCAGGCCTGGCTGATAGTCCATGGATGGCTGACACCTCAGCTAGAAATAGCTGTGCCAGATGGACACTGCAATCATTGGGAAATTGTTATTTCCCCTTAGATTTTGGAGAGTAAAAAGACTAGTTTTATTGCCCTGTTAGAAAATTCCTTCAAAACTAATTTTTGTTCCCAATTCTTTCTTTTTTTTTTCCTTCTGATTGCTGAAAGGAGGAAAACATGGATTTGCCTTTTCTCTTTCGTCCTGTTTGGCAGAAATCTCGACCAAGCTGAATTTCCATCCCTGTTCCCCTCTTCAACATTTTCTATTAAAAAGAAGGTTGATGGAATGTTTTTGACCAAAATTACTGAGCGCAATATTCACCTGGATAAGGTGACGAGAATTTGCCCCTCAAGGAATAACTGAAGTGTAATGTAAAACATCAAAGGTGTTATTTTTTTTTTTACCTTATACCTGAGCTATCTCTGAATCATATCAAATAATCTTCTCGTTTCATAACACCATACAATGCAGGCTGAAAGTGTATGTGATCTGCTTTGTGTACTGCTGAATGGATGATTAAACTGTCTAACCTGAGGGATAGTCATCCAGGGCCTGCCCCAAACACAGTGAAGTCAGGGGAAAGACTCCCACTGACTTCAGAGGGCTTTGGAGCAGACCCATAATCAGCCAGGCTCTTGTATGCTTCAGGTGGTGTCTATGAGACTGCCCGGGGAAATGTAAAAGGAGCTAAAGATTGCACATTTGTGAAATGAAAGCTGCAGCCCTGATCCAGGCAATTGGCTGCCCTGGGAGAGCAGAAGCTGTCTCCCCATCTGCCCCAGCTCCTTGGATCATTTTCCCTTTCCTGCAGCCCATTGTGTCTGGGATTTATTGACAAAGCAAAGCTCTCGCCATGCAGCTGATCCACGTTTGCACTAACAGTGACAAATCAGGTCAGGACTGATATGGGTAACCTGCCTTCAAAACCTTGAAGGGGTGAGGATTTTGTGTCTAATTAAAGCAAATAGCAGAGCTGAGCTGGGCCATTTCCCTCTCAGGCCAGTTCAGAGGGTGGCAGAACCCACATCTCACCCCACCACTTCAGGGCCACCACAAAGAGTGATCCTGGAAGACACAGGGCTAGTGCCTCAAATCCAAAACAGTGCAGAGAGTCAAAGTGAACATGGAGGAGAACCAGCCTTGGCCTTCCTTCAGCAGACTGAATGATACTCAAACAGGGATAAATTACATTCCCCATGTGTAGAAATGACATTTACACTGCTGTAAGTGTTTTTCTAGTCTAGTAATGGACATCTGATTAAGCTGTCGGGCAATGGGTTCAAAGAAGAGCAAAGGAGGAGGAGCCTTACAGGTGATGGAGATACCCTGGGGTCTCCTTGTTTCAGGAGGCTGGGTATCACCCTAAAATAAAAGCTGGGTAAGTAAGGGCAGACAAGTTGTTCTCTGCAGGTGCCTGAAGAGCTAATTTAGGCCAAGCTTTAAGACTCTCCCAGGGCAGTAATTCATGGTTATCTGCAGATATGGGACATTTGTCATGTGGGGTTGTGTATCTGGTTACAAATATTACCATGACCACCAGAGATGGAGGTTTCAGAGGAAGACACTGACCTAATCCATAGAGGAGCATCCTTTCTCATGGGAGAAGAAAGTTCCTGCCAGCGAATTTCTTTGAGGTGGGATAGGAAGTCTTGATGAGCTTTGTTACTCTACTTACTTTATTCCTGTTCATGCACTGCTGTAATCTGTGCAAGCATCTTCCAGCAATACAATATGATCAGTGAATTCTCTCTTGTCTGCTGCTAGAATTGCTCATGAAGTATAAAGCTTTTGGATTTAGTGACCTGCCTCGCCACTTGGATGCTCAGAAATCAATGGGATGGAACAGGATTCATACAAGGGTGCTGAGTAAGCTGGCAGAAGAACTCACCAAGCCCCTCTCCATCATTTATCATCAGTCCTGGCTAACTGGGGAGGTCCCAGCTGGAGGTGCCAGTGTGACACCAATCCACAAGAAGGGCTGGAAGGAGGATCCTGGGAAGTACAGGCCTGTCAGCCTGACCTCAGTGCCCAGCAAGGTTATAGAACAGATCATCTTGAGTGTAATCACCCAGCACATACAAGACAGGCAAGGGATCAGACCCAGTCAGCAAAGGTTTTTTGGAAAGACAGGTCCTGCCTGACCAACCTGATCTCCTTTTATGACCAGGTGACCTGCCTAGTGGATGAGGGGAAGGTTGTGGATGTGTCTACCTGGGCTTGAGCAAAGCCTTTGGCACAGTCTCCACAGCACATTCCTGGAAAATCTGGCAGCCCATGGCTTGGTCAGGTGCCCAGGGAGGTGGCAGAGTCACTGTCCCTGGAGGTGTTTAAGGAAAACCTGGCTGTGGCACCCAGTGCCATGGTCTGGTTGACATGGTGGTGTTCAGTTATAGGATGGGCTCAATGATCTCAGAGGTCTTTTCCAACCTAATTGTTTCTGTGATTGTAATTTCAGGAAAATACTGCTTTTTGTTTATCCAGTCTGCTCTCCTATTCTCCTAGAACAAGTTGTTTGTGAAGGGCAGCCTGGCTGGAGATGGCAGGAGGTGAGAGCTGTGGCATACTGAAATCTGCAGCTTCACTGTCCCCAGCACCTGGGGCAGCAGTTTTGAAATTGAGCTCAAATCATTATTTGGCCAGTATCATCAAACCATCAGATGTCTCAGCAGCAGAAGATAGGACAACCTTTGCTGGGCAGCAGGACAGGAAGACTCTTGAGAGCTGTGGTGACATGCCCTGGCCTTGTACAGGTGAAGCCTCATTAGGGCCCTCATTTAGACCAGAGATCATCTTCAAGTTCAGGGAAACAGATTTGCATCCTGGTTAAAACAATGTGAGTTTGTGGCTTTCAAAAGCAAAGTGAAAATAATCCACAATCTCTTCAGTCTCTTCAGACAGAGTTCTCAGCTCATGGGAAATGCAGGGGGGGAACTTTGTCCCTGTTTGCCCATAAACCCATGTGAGCTGATGGGGAGCAGCTGGGATCTGTAGCTGAGGCAGTGTGTGACTAAACGTGGGCAGAGGTTGTCAAAAGATAATAAGGGCTGTCATACTTCAGTAGAGAAAAAATTAGTGTCTTCCTCCTGTCCAACATGTGTCCCTTATCCCTGGCAGCACGGTGAGGAAGCAGACCTGACAAGAAACCAAGGAGACCCTTCAAGGAATCAGGGAATGTGTTTATTATAATGGAACAAGGGATGGTATTTATTTTCACTGTCCCAGGCAGGGAATATGTGAGCAGTGGGAAAACCACAGCAATGAGCATGTCATGAACGTTAAGGTCATTTAGCATAACTCTGAATGTTGTTTTATTCCTGACAGCAGCTGCTTGTCACAGTGTGAAACCTCATTCCCTACCCTGAAAAGGTGACAATCTGAAGAGACAAGTATGACTGAGGAAGTGTTACAGGCCCTGTTTTACTGCAAGGGGTCAAGGAACATCATGGGAAAGTGATTTGTTAAAGGTCACACAGTGCTGTGGCAGAGTTGGGTGTCACATCCATACTTTGCAATGCCTCCATCACTAAATTGTTCCTGCTGAGTCAGCCTGAAACCCTCTGGCATGGCTCCAAACTCACCCTTCGTGCTGTTACAGGAAAGCACAATGAACCACAACATTTCTTGCCTAAATCTTATCTGTAGTGGCTTTACACAGAGCCATGGGTGCTGCTGGGGAAACATTGGTCCTGCCTAGAATATCCTGCAACATTTAATCTTTCTCCCTCCAAACCCCACAGGTGACCTGCACATCCAGGCACTGGTTCTCTCCCAAGGGATTCTCATGGGATGTAAGACATGATCTTAACCACAGGACAACTGGAAATGTGCTAAACCTGCCATAAATAATACCAGGAGCTGAGAGCTGCAGTGACCAGACGCTTGTGATCCCTTTCCATGCTTTACAAATTTGCCCAGGTTTTGCAGTGAGAACATTAATTTGCACACCACAATACTAGAAGAAAGGATTAAAATGCCTTATGAGCTGAATCCTGCTCTGGAGATCTGATAATATAATTACAGCAGTTCAAGTCCCTTCTCTACCCCCAGTGCAAACCTCTTTGCATCCAGGAGTGATACCAATCTGATTCCACCCAGTTGGAGCTCTCTCCAAGCACCAGCCTTGCTTGCACTTGTGCAGCTCCATGAAGACACTGCAATGTTCTAAGACCATCAATTCTTCCTGTTCCTGAAGGTTCAGGGATATTTTTCCCCCAGTTTCTAGTGGACAGATGAGCTCCTGGACTGTGGTGAAATGCTTTGGATGCAGGAATGCTGCATTCCTCCTTGCCACTAGCAATCTGTTTCCACTGGAAGTAAAAGGATGCCCAGTGTTTTTGTGAGGAGGGTGCTGGAAGCAGGAGGAAGGATTAGCTGATCTCTTTTGCTGGCCAAGTCACCATGACTGGATCCTCAGCTCCTAGGAGGTGTTGGCTCAACAAATCTAGGAAAAGATTACAATTGGCAGCAGAGGAACTGTCCCAGCTCCCTTCAGGTCAGACATCCAGGTGTGTCTCACTCCCTGATCTCCCCTGACTGTGCACAGCCCATTTCCCCTGCTGCTGGCAGGGCCTGGCCACCTCTCTGATGTAGACACCCACCTGCAGATGTGTGTGATCCAGTGTCTTACCTGCAAGCTGCATCCTGCCCTCCCTGCCCACCTACATGCCTGGCTCTCAGATCCTCACCAAAACTCCCCAACTCTTTCTAACAGTGGGATTGGTTTCACCAGTTTCGGGTGATTCCAGCACAGAATGTCAGATGTCTACATCTGAGCTAATCACCCTTTGAACTGGTAGAGAAATTGGGGTGATGCACCTGCCTTTATTTTCTTTTTAATTCTTTTTTTTTTTTTTAAGATTTTCTTCAGGAATGGATTAATTTCTCCCTAGATCCTTACTGCCAATGGAGAGATTTGCTTTAGTTGGCTCAGTTCCCTCTCCACGGTGAAATAAGTGTGATTAAAGTAATCAAGGGCATGAAGGACAGGGAAACAGTTGTACTTCACCAGGCCTGGCCTTCAGACTTCAGAGTGCTGCTACAAGCTGGGAGAGGTGGAGGGAAGGAGGGGTTAAACAGGATAAGACGAACTCATCAGGAACTATTCATTCATTTCACTGCTCATGGAAGAGGTCCTTTTTTTCTTTGGCTCCAACACCTACAGGAGCCACTGTGTTTCTCCAATTGTTGAAGGAATGAGGCCAAGTCCCTCTTCTGATGCAAATTCCTTGGGATGCATCCTGCCATTCACAGTATGGACAACTTCATTTTCTCTGAAAGCAGCACAGGGAGCCATGCTGGGCCCAGGGTGACTGAGTGACACCGAGAAATGGAATTCAATGGTTCTGATTGTGAAATGCTGCTCAAGCAGTGAAGAGGAACAGTCCACATGGACCCTCCTAACCAGAGAGTTGCTCCAATTGTCTTTCACTGGAAGGATGCAGGCAAATTTACCCAGTGCAGGTTTTCCACTGGCATCGCTGCTTGGAGTCTGTCAACAGCAGTCCAAAGAAGTGAAGGGAAAATCTCCCTTCTTCCTTGCCAGGGGCCAGTGGGGGAACTCTGTTTTCCTCCACTCTCCTCAAGGTTTTCAGTCAAGGGGAAGAAGACTCTCCCAAACTATCCTTTCAGATTATGTTTTCAAAACCTGCCTGGGCTAGAAAAATCAGGACTGGGCACACCAAATCATATTTGGACTTAAAACTCTTATGCATTTATAAAGTTTTTCCAAATCTTAACTGCATTTCTAGTCCTGACACTGTACCTGTATTGAAATGTACCGTATGTGTTAGTGTTAATTTCAAATTCTTTTCTTTTTGCAGTTTTCCTGCATTCAGGTAATAAATCCAACTAGGTCTATGGATGTTAGTAGAGAGGCAAATTTAATTTTCAGCTCCAGACATTATTTTCCTTATTTTTCTTTTTTTTTTCTTTCTTTTTCTTTCTTTTTCTTTCTTTCATTTTTATAATTTTTTCTTTCTATTTTTTTCCCTTTTTTGTAGTTTTTATTTTTTCTTCATCTTTTTTCTGCTTCATATTCCTTTCCTTCCCTTCCCTCTCTAACCCTTTACAGAAGTTACACCAGTCCCTGGACTCTGCTCCTCTGCACGTTCCCCCTTCTTGTGTAGGCTGAAACTGCTGGAGGTAGAGGTGTGGCAGTGATGTTTGATCTTATTTCACGTTAAAACTCTTCCATCGAGGGCTGATCCCCCCACGCACACCTTCACCTTGAAGAGCATCCTGCTCTGTCAGTGCTCTGCGGGAGCCAACAGGCAGGGTAAGGTAATTCCTGTTGTAAGCAAGGCTGGCAGGATCCGTCCTCCAGCAGGCTGCCATCCCCACAGGGCATGAAATCTGTAAGCCTCCTCCAAAATAAAGGTGAACGTGATGGCACTGCCTGTAGAGAGTTCATGCCTCAAAGCATATTCTGGCTTCAGCTGAGGATGAAACTTCACCAGAGCCAGGATTTTGCCTGTGAAAAAATACACAGGATACTCCCTCTGAGGAGCATCTTGGAACTGCCTTCGTTGTCTCTATTCCTACGAGGGCAGAATTAGGCATTAAAGAGCACCTTTATCTGCAGCCTTTTGTCTTCCCAAACGCAAATGAATGGGAGTTATGCAGTGACTGATAACGTAAAGCAGAGAGGCCCTTGCTGTGTGTTAGGGACTCACAAAGATGACTCAGGTGTGAGGAGCTTGCACTCCCTGAGCTGGCAGGCAGGCTGCAGGATTGTCACTGCTGCACTCACTGGGATCTGAGCAAATCCTTCCTCTGTGTCACTGTAGTGTTACAAACACTGAATAGTTTCCTCACCAAATGTTTTGAATGTCACTAGATGGAAACAGCACTTCAGGTCTATTTTCTGCCACCCTTCTCTGTGCCTGGTCATTTATTAGCTCAGTTCTCATCTCCAGGAGCTCACAGGGACACCCAGCCCAGCCAGGCAAGCTGCCCTACTGCAGACATCTCCAGGGAAAGCACAACCCTCTCTCAGTCAGGTCTCCCACAGGACTTGTGGGCACTTGCCCTGTGATGGAGGAGCCAGCAGCTCAGAGGAGGAAAGGCTGGGAGCAGCAAACCTTGGAATGCTCTTTACATGGCATTCCGTGCTGGGGACAGATCACGGAATCACAGAATGGTTTGGGTTGGAAGGGACCTTGAAGATCATCCAGTTCCAGCCCCTGCCATAGACAGGGACACTTTCCACTAGACCAGGTTGATCAGAGCCCCATCCAGCCTGGCCTGGAACACTCCCATGGATGGAGCAGCCACAGCTTCTCAGGGCAACCCATTCCCAGTGTGTCTCACCACATTCACAGTAAATAATTTCAGATTTTAAGTAGAAGAGAAGTAAAAGCCCCTGCCTTTAGAGGGTCACTTTATGGGCAGTATCCATAGCAGGGAAAGCAGGAAAGGTCATGTCTGTTCCCAAGGCATGAAGAGGTCACCCAGCCCCATCTGACCACAGGTGTGGTAACTGGAGCAACCAGTCCTAGGTCTGGTCCCTGTAGTGCCTTCAAGCTTTCCTTTGAATGGGTTCCCTGTAGAGGCCTCCTCTGTGGTGTTTCACGGCCTGTTCATTTGCAAGTGGAGGAACCAAATTTTGGCTCCTGTGGCCACAGGTACCACCACCACCATTGGTGAACACCCAGAGATCAGTGCTTCTTCACCAGCAGGTTGGACTGGAGTAGTTGGGCATGGAAAAGACATGGACAGCTGTCAGAAAAAAAATCCTCAAACTCCATTAAAAAAGATCAGGGAGTGAGTGAGACACACAGAGAGTGATTCAGTGTGAATAGCATGGCTGACAAGCCAGAAACATGACCAATACCTAGAGGTGTGAAGAGTCAAAGGACAGGGATGAAATACAGAGGATTGTGTTAGTAGCTATGAAATGAAATACAATCAGCTGAAGTAGAATGGTTGTTTCCCAGCTCCTCCATTGCCTCTATTTGTGATAATTTTAAAGACAATATATGCTAGAGACACAAAATGGCCCACTGGGAGAACACTAAAGGTTTCTGAGGAAGAGTGGTTTCTCTACCTACTTCTACTTCTCCTAATCATTTGGCATTTGACACCACCTCTGTGGCAAACAGCCTGCCATGTGTCTCCAGCTTTCTGAGGGTCTGTGGCTGTTTCACTCTTCTCTGCTGCACCCACACTGAGCACAGGAGTCCTTTCTCCAGCAAATTGGGATGTCTGCTAAAGCCTGGTAATGTGCTTCAAGATTATTGATCCATTTGTCTCACCAAGTGCTTTTCTGGCTTTATCAGGGCTCTTCAGACTATGGGGAAGGACAATATTTCCCCTCTGCATTAAAGGGGTAAAATCTTGAGGAAGCAAGAAGGACTTGCCTTTAAATTATGGCAGGGACCGTATAGGGTGGTGTCTTCATCAACTGGAGTGGCTCCAGCACCTGAGAGTCCTTCCTGAATTGAGGGGCCCAGAGCTGGACACAGCAGTCAGGGTTTGGCCTCACCAGTGCCCAGCACAGGAGGACAATCACTGCTCTGGTCCTGCTGCCACACCATTGCTGACACAGGCCAGGTGCCATTGGCCTTCCTGGGAAAGATTGGCCACTGTTGACCAGCACCCCCAGGTCCTTTTCCTCTGGGTCACTTTCCACCCACTCAGCCCCTGGCCTGGAGTTCTGCAGGGGGTTGTTGTGGCCAAAGTGCAGACCCAGCACTTGTCCTTGTTGAAGCTCAGACCATGGGCCTTGGTCCATCCATCCAACCTGTCCAGATTCTCTGCAGATCCTCCAGCAGATTGACATTCCCACCCAGCTTGGTGTCCTCTCCAAACTGACTGAGGGTACCTTCCTCCCCTCATCCAGATTAACAATGAAGAGGTAAAGCAGAACTGGCCCCAGAACTGTTCCCCTGGAGAGCAGCAGCTGTGACACTCCACCAGCTGGATGTGGCTCCAGTCCCCACTGCTCCCTGGGCCTGGCCATCCAGCCAGATTGTCACCCAGCAAACTGTGCACCCTCCAAGCCATGAGCAGCCAATTTCTCCAGGAGAGCACTGTGGGAAAGGGTGTCAAAGGCTTTCCTAGAGTCCACGTAGACAACATTCACAGCCTTTCCCTCATCTTTAGTGTGTCATCTTGTCAGAGAAGGACATCAGGTTATTCAAGCAGGACCTGCCTTTCACAAGACTGCTAGAGGAGTCACTGCTACCTCTAGACTGTATCTCAATTTAACTGAAATTCATCTGGGACATTTCTTTTTGGTGGATTACCTCAATAGCGACTCTGTCCTATTCACATTAGCCATAGTCCTAATTGTGGGATATCCCAGTTAGCTGTGGCTCTGAGGTCATGGCAAGGTGGCAATGCAGTGCCATCAGCATCCCAAATGTCCTGTGGCTGGATAACACCTGCCCACTGTCAGTTCCCACAGGGACATGTGACACAACCTGGGACACAACCTGAACATGCGCCATGGTGGCTGGGTACCCACATCTTCCCCTGCTCCCATGTCCTGCCACCATAAACACAGATAATCCCCAGCTCATGCTCAATCAGTTCCTCTGCAACCACTTCACGGGCTTGAATTTAAGCTCTGCTTTATGACCGAGGGAGCACAATCCTTGCAAAGCCCCAGTAATCATAATACGTGGAGGCAGAATTGATACATGGGGGCTTTTTCTATCACTCAATTAAATGGTTAGTTTATGCAACATGCCGTCTTTTTGAATCAAAGCTGGGTCACTGTTAGGCTGAGGTAACATTAATTATTTTTCCGCTTGTCGGATCCCATGAAAAGGATGTGAAAATGGCCTGTTTATGAAAGAGTGCGGGCAAAGGCTGTGAGCTGATTATGTCAAACATATTCAAAGCTTCCTCTGCAAAAGGGATTGTGATCAACAAAGCATAGCCCACACCTGCACCCATTTCACAATGAAAGTTGTTAGGACCATGAACCTATTGGGGGAAAAGAGAAGTTGCATTAACCCTTTTGGGGAACGGGATCCTCCACTGTAGGATTTACACAGACAAAGTTGTTTTTCTTATGCCCTCAAGTGGATCCCAAGAATATTACCCCAGAAGCAAAACCAGTCTTTCCCACCTAACTTTTTCCATGCATTGGCTTTTTTAAGATGGATGGAGCCATCAGTTTGATGCATTTCCTCCTGCTCTTTGCTGAGTTCCAAAAGGAGTTGCAGAGAAGAGCTGAAAGAGCAGAAAAGCAGTGCAAGCTCAGTCCCAAAAGTTCTATTCAGGGCAATCCTGGCACCCTCGGGGCAAGTGCCTATCACAGGGATCACAGTGCTGGAGTCAGGCCACCTCCTTAATAAAAAATGTATCTGCCTGGAAGGCAGGAAGAGAGAGAGGTGTGCTCTTAGGGAAAGCTGAACTGCATCCCAACTGCAGGGTAATTACCATACCCCAATTTTTTTTTTACTTACCCCATTTTCTTGCAGCCCTGTTGGTTATACTACTGCTGGATAAAATGGTCTGAATTCAGCACTGAGGCTGGCTGGACCAGGAGGTTGGACCAGAGTTGCCCTGTGGTCCCCACCAACCCAGGTGATGCTGTGATAAGTAGAGCTCTGTCCTCATGAATTCCTGTGAGATTCATGAGACTCAGGGCAACCTTGCATGTGCTGTCCTGTGGGGGAAGATGGGACAGAGCAGTGTGCCAGCATCTCTCTCTACATGCTTAGTATCTCCCTTTTCTCATTTGGGTGACAATAGAAAATAGATTTACAGCAAGTGTGACCTCCCTGACAGGCTGTGGTGAACCCTGGCCAGGTCACAGTGCAAGTTCAAAAGGCAAAGTGAGTGCATTCACCTGGAATTTTCCTGCAGCACCCAGGAATTTTCCTGCAGGAACTGTGCAGAAAAGAGCTCAACATTCAGAATCCTGATATCTGGCCAGAAATACCTTTTCTTTTAGAGCTGCCAGAAGGTCACAGTCCCACCTGTGTGGGAATTTTCAGCTCATCCTGTTGGCTGGAACAGATGAGCCCTCCATGAGCAGATGAGCTCTATGACAAACTCCTCTGAAGTCATCTGAAGTCAACCATGGCACACAAGATCCCCCCCAGGATAAAGATGGTGCTAAAAATTCAAGTTTCTGTTCATGCCCCCTGTGGTTCAGCAGATTTTCCTGGCTCTGTCCTCTAAATCCTTTCTGGCTCCTGTGCCAACTCAGTATTGTCTTATGGCAAGACCTGGGACAATCCTTTAATTCAACAAAACTTGTACTGATTAATGTAAGAATTCTGTCTTAATAAGGATGCCATAGACTAATTGCATTTGTTCTAATTAATGCTCCTGAGGGGAGATCTAGAAATGCCCTGCTAAGCATCACATAATATAAAACCAGATTAAGAAAAATCCCCACCTGACTGTTATCAAGTTTGAAGTTTTCCCTGATTCATTCCATGATGGTAAAGAAAGTATTCCTCCTGTAGGTATTGAGACAGATTTTCCAGAATTATTTCCCCACATATGCTCGTGTAAAATAATGTTGAAATAATTCTACCCTGAGTACAGAGCAAAAGTAATTACACAATAAACCTCTAAAACTCTCATGTTTTAACATCTTCAGGCTGGGTTTTGGAGTCTTTAAAGATGAAATGCTATAAAAAACATTGGCTAAATGCTCTTTGTTTGGGCTCTAGTCTTATCTGTGGGCCATGGGAAGTGGAAATGAGTAAGAAAGCAAGGCATGTTGCAAAGAGGTGTCAGTGACTCAGGTAAGAAGGTGAGGAGGTAATTTTTCATTAACAAGTGTTCTCAAAAATACTTTAACCTTGTTTGGAAACAAACAATCAAACAAAACCTCCAAATACATAATCTAGCAATCCTCATAATTAGCATGGAGCAAGGAAAAGTGAGTTTGGTAAACAAAAACTCAGCTAAGAAACTATTCTTGATTAATATGAACAGCGGTTGTTGGAATAATTGTTTTATTTAAAAATCCTTCTTTTTTTCTTTTGACAATTTAAATCCCTTCCCTCAGGAGTTTAAAATAGCTTCAAATATTTAAAAGGAGCAGAGGGTGAGAGCACTTTAGTTTAACAAATGCTACGAGCTCTTTTGAGAGCACAATGGAAGATGTTATAAATGATGGAGGATAGTCACTATTTGATTGTAATTATGTAGAAATACACCAGATCTCTCAATAGTATTTGTGAGGGTCATTACACAAATCAGACTATGGCTTTCTGCACAATAGTTGGTTCAATCATGAATACACCCCTTTAGAAACCAGAATTTTCCACTTGCAGGATATTCTCATTTCAATTATTTATTCCTCAAACTTTTTTGTAAACCTCAAATACCATAATTTTCCTGGAAATTATACCCTGCAAAATGTTTATAAATTGAAAGTGTCA
Source organism: Trochalopteron elliotii (assembly GCA_024734555.1). Lineage (NCBI taxonomy): Eukaryota > Metazoa > Chordata > Aves > Passeriformes > Leiothrichidae > Trochalopteron > Trochalopteron elliotii. Next base: position 1,098,495 of record JANPWX010000324.1, read on the forward strand.
GCATATGGACATATTTTCAATACATTTTTTCCAAAAGCTTAGTGGCTTAATGCACTAAATTATACTTTAAGCCAAAAAGGTATGATTTTGATTTTGAAATTCTTTCACCTTAGGAAAAAAATTAAAAATGTTTTTTAAACTAATAACTACTCGTGAAAATTTTGTGGTGAGAAAATGGCAAGATAAGACCAAACCAGCTTTTAAGGGGGCTTAAATATTTGTGGAAATATGTAAACATGAACCCTGTCTGAAGAAAAATTTCTGTTTCCAGGATGTGACATTTAAAAGCAATGCCCTCCTCTGGCTGAGAGCAGCTGCTAATGCCAACGGTCCTTGGCAGCCTCTGCAGCTTCTGTCCCTCCAGTCTCTCCTGCAGGTGGGACTTTGCCAGCTCCAGGCACTGTGAAATTGTGCTGCTGCTGTGTGGGCTGGTGTGGGCACCAGTGCAACACAGCCAGCAAGGCTCTTTGAGCAGTCCCTGCTACACCTGGAGACTCATTTTTTCCCAAAAATTATTTCTGCTCCTGGAGTACCAACCAAAGTAGCATGCTCAGGGGCCAAATAGGTGACACTCATCTGATCACAGGCAGGTGTTTGCCCAGCCTCTTGCTCCATCTGAGCCAGCCCCAGGCTCCTCTTCTCATCAGGGGAGAGAAACTGGATTTCTCAGAGCCTCTTTAATTCAATATCTGTATCTGACTGATGGAACAAGCCCAACCTGGCAGCTCAGGAGCAGACATCTTCTATACAGACATCTGCAATTAGGCCAGCTGAGTCCTGAGTATCTATCCACAAGTGATTTGGCTATTCCTCTTCCTTTCCCTTGGAAAACCACTGGAACACCTGACAACCAGTCCAGGAGCAGGAGAGCTCCTCAGGCACTGCCCATAACATTTACCCACTGTGACATCTGGGGCATCAGCACCATGAGCTGCCTTTCCTCAACCTTTTTCTCTTTCAGCATGACACTGAAGTGAGGACTCAAGTCCTGTAATAGCACAGATATAGGAACTACAGCATGTATACAACCCCAGCTAAATTCTATAGGGGCCCCTAATAGACCTTTTTATGGTTTTGACATATGTGCCCTGAATTATTCATCCCCATGTTCACATCACACCCTTGTGGAGCAGCAGGGACCCCTCACAGCCTGGTTCAGAAGGTCCAGTATTACTGCACAGATGGTGTCCACAAACCCTGTCCTTAGTCTGGGAATAGGAAAGTGGCATTCTGACACAAGTGCAAACCAGAAATGAAGTGTTCTTGTCATCTTGGATTGTACAGCAGCCAAGATAACACCAACACGTTAGAGGGAAGGAGAGGATGGACATGGATTTGTGACCTCTCTCCTCCTCACTGGGGGTGGTTTTTCATGACATGTGGTTTGTTTTGTTTGTTTTTCTTCATTGGAGCTGAGTTCCAAACATGTAGTGAATGGAATCAAAAGCTGCTTGCTTCCCTTTGGATTTTCATCTGGAGGTGTAACTTCTCTACCTCTCTGTACTTCTCCTTTTTGCACATCTTTCTCCAGCATCTCCAGTGGCAGATGCAGTTTCTTCTCAAAGGAAATGCCAGCAGGACATTTTCCCTCTCCTCCAAGGGCTTGACTCATAATTATACATGGAAAGATACACAAGAGATTATAAGAGGAGTAGCAGGCAGCCAAAACCAAACTGATTTATGTGTAGTGTGTGACATATGGCAACCTGAGACAAGATCTCTGGCTTATGGGCACTCTGGCAAGACACGAGGTGTCTCCTATGGCAACACCTTGTGTTTGCAGAGCTCCCATTTCTGCTGCACTCTCCTGGCTTTTTTCCACTTCATCTTCAGGCCTTCAATCTTCCTTGGCCAGTTCTGACTCAGGCACTGCTTAGACACATGCACAGGTGAGAGGCACACAGCTTCCAGGGATAAAGCATCTCAGGGAACTTTTTTATCCCATTTTCACAGACCGTAAATGCAGGTAGTGATATCCCATTTATCTACCTCAGAAGGGAGTGTGAGGGCAAGTTAGTGTTTAAAGCACCATGTAGCTGTTGGGTTTTTTTTTTTTTTTCTATTATCATGAGAAGTCAGAACATAGAGCAGGCAGTCTGGCTCAGATCACCACTCTACTTGGCCCAGTCATGTCTCCAAAAGGACCAAGAGCAAGAGTTTGGGAAAGGGTTATCAGCATAAATCAAGACCCTTGTCTTTACATAGCCTTCACTTGTTTCCCACTAAGCTCAAATAATAGCAAAGGGTTGACTGTTGCCTTAATTGCCTTTCCTTTCTTTATCCCTCTTTCCCAGGAAATGAGTCACTATGTGAGACAGGGAAGTCAGGAGGTGTCTGCTGTCAATGGGAAAAGCAGCTCAGTCAAAGGCACGGGGCAAACCTGCTTCCTACAACCAGGAAGGGAGTGGAAATTTCCATAGGGCTGGTGCTTGTGGGTCCCACCAGTCTTGCCTGCAAACCCTCTACCTTTGATTCTAAGGTCTCCTCACAATGGACTTTTTAATGCATCATTCTGCCTTTGATGAGTACTGCCAGATTATTTTTCTTATCTTACTTAGGAAAGATCTGACAGGATCAGTTAGCTAGCTCCAGGGTAGGTTCTTTGAAAAGCAATGATTTAACAGGGCTTTCTTTTACCTCCTCTTGGGGTTCTCCAAACTTTCTGGTTTATCCAGCTCTCTGATACACAGCACTGCCCTCAGGGATGCCTGCACAGGCTCTGTCGAGGTGCTGGCACAGCCTGACCTGTGGCTGTAATTCCTCCCTCAGTGGGGCCATGAAGATGTGGAGAGCATCTCCAAATACAGCCCCAGGACAAGGGGAAGCCTCTTTGGGCAGCGTGGAGGTCCAAGGTGCTTGGAGTTAGCAAGGGAGTGAGCACTGAGTTAATCTGCACTAAAAGTGGCTGCCAGAAAGCTCTGGCTGTGCATTCCTCTCCCCTTTTGGCCTCTGCACAGCCCTCTGTGAGGGTGGAGGGAGAAATGATCCCCGCTCAGCTGGAGCTGGATGCCAATAAACACTCAGTGCTCAGCTGGCTCTGGTTGGGGCAGAGTTTGCAGGGTTTGCTGGGATGGGGGGGGACACCAGCAGCCACCCCAGACAGCTGGGACCCTGGCAGGGGAATCTGAGGGACACCAGGTCTCAGCAAACAGCAGGCAGCTGGGTCTCCTCCGTGGGAAAGGCTGCTCCATGGTGAGAGGTGTAGCTGGAGGAGTTGAGCTGTGGGACCAGTGGTTTGTGGCACTGTCAGACACAGAGTGGCTCACAGAGGGGTCACATGCTTGAGCAGACCCGAGCAATTCACAGTCAGAGCTATCAAAGCAATGACCCAGCTCCCTTAACACGCTGTCTGAAATCATGCTCAGAAACTAGAACACTAAATTTTAATGCCCCACTGTATTGTTACAGACAGGCCAACAATGATGGTTTACATCTACACGTCACCTTCCACACCAGAGAATCCCATTGGGAAGGTCTGGAGCAAGTTCAGGGAACTCTGGGGGCTAATGGCATTATGTAAAATGTCCATACAGGCACACAGCAGCTCAGTGAAGTATAATCCTGGTCTCCTTCCAAAGCTGGAAAATTTTTAATGGGGGAAGATAATAATTTCTGACACTGGGGACACATAGAGGATTTTGGATTTACCAAAATTGCTGCCTGTGCCTAAGCTAATGCTCTCTTTACCCTGTTGAGTAAAGGGCAGGCAGAGACATCCCATCACCATCCAAACCAGTGAAAGGAGATGGACAAGACCACTGCTCATCTGCAAGAAGGTGGAGAGACACTCCAGTGTTAGGATGACTGGAAAACCCTTCATAGAAAAAAGGGAGCCCAGGCAGGAGAGAGGAATAGAAGCTGTGGGGAGAGGGAGGGGGTGTGGGAACAGCAAAGGGCTTGCAGCAATGGGGCTGTTTGTCTGCTGGGAGGTTTGCCATTTGTCCAGATCAGAGCTGGTGATACAGCAAAGCTCTTTCTCTCTTCACTTATTGTCGTTCAGACAGATAGAGCGTTTCTTTGGTTGCCATATAGAATGAATTTCAGATGTGATGCCAGAGGATATTCGATATGAGATCTAAACAGCTCTGTGTGTAAATTCACAGTGCTGTCTGTGCTGGAACATGTTGCAAGACTTTGAATCTTGCTCTCTGTTAGTGCCATCAGATACACCTTAATGCAATCAAGTGCAACACGCCCAGCTAAAGAAAAGATGTGACACCCTTGCTGTAAAGCTAACAGAAAACTCGCCAAAAGGGAACAAAATCCCATTTGGCAAAGCCTCAATCAGCTCAGGGGAAATTCAGCATTGAGAATGTATAAGTGCTCACAGTGCCCAGCGCTGAGGGTATGGAGGGAATTCTCAGAGCAGAGAGGGAAAGGAGGCGTTGGCAGCAAGGTAGTTTAGATAACATTGCTCCTGATCTTGCCTGAGATTCACCCTTTGCTCCGAGGCTGGGAACAGCTCTCCTGGATTCACCTGTCTGGATAAAGAGCCTCCTGCCTCCAGCTCTGCACTGCCTCCCTTCCTGCCCAGGGAATTGCACTATAATCCCCAGTCCTTAAAACGTTTCCTTCATACAATTTATTTGGGAAGGCTTAATTAGGCAATATGGGCCATGTACAGTCCTCACACTGATGCAAATGTAGCTGAGATGGATTCCACATCTGTGGCAATCACCACATTCTCTGCCACTTCAGACAGTGGAACGCTAAGGTGTTTCAAAACGTGTGTACCCATCTAAGTTTCTTCTCATGCAAGTGTCTGTCCCCTTCTGTGTGTTTGGCTGTTGCTGGAGGGAAAATCATCTGTAAATTAAACAGGGAAATCTACTCATGCAGAAGTTAGGTTGTTCAGAACTCCCTAGATCCAGATCACTTTGGTTTTCTTCCCCTCCTTTTCCAAGCACAGTGTCATTTGGCTATCCATTCCAGAATGGGATGTAGCACGTGCCCAGCAAAAGTTTTGTGCTGTGCAGATGGATCAGGGTGGCTTTAGCAGATTCTTCATCAGACAGCAAGATGGGAGTCGTGTATTGAAAGGTAATTGCTTTTGCATGGTTTCCTGTAATTTTCATTTTAAAGTGTGCAAAAAATAGACTAGATACCCTTGATATATATTTTTTGTTCATACTCATCATCTTCCAAGTGATAATTCAGTATGCAGAACAAGACAAACTAGAGAAGAGATTCTGAAACCTGCCCAGAGAATGTGAGCCCACAGCCAAGTTCTGCAGTAATGTGGTAATTTTCATACAGGTCCAGCACTCTCTGTCATTCACTTCCAGGGGGAAGCCCATGGTCAGTTTTCACAGCTGGCCCCATAAAATTAACTCAAGTGGTTGTGATGGTGTCAGACTTGAATAGTTTGCAGCACCCAACATGTTTTTTAAGTGAACCACAGAATCATTTAATCCATCATGGTGGAGAATGGGATTTCTGACATCTGTTTTCACTTTTAGATATGCAGGATATTTGCCTTGCCATCAGTATGGACTTCTCCATTCAGAGTGAACATCATTCCTGTCACTTTATCCCTTAGCCTTTTTATGGGAGTGATCCTGCAAAATGGCAGCTGTCACTGAAGCTGGCACTGAGAGGGATGGCCACAGGAAAGATGTGGGGTGTGATGAACAGTATGAGTGTCACTGTCAGTGACCAGACTGTTTGACACCTTTCACTGCAAAAGCAGCTCTCCATGCCCCACAGCTGCCTTCCCAACCTGCAGCCTTTTCTTTTTATCAGGCAAATGAGGGTTTGACCCTGTTTTTCTGATGGTTCACCATTATGGGAACTTTCACACACAGAGCAATTTCGTGGTCAGAGCACTGGGCTAATAAGCAGAAAATTAAGTTAAGTTGTGGCTTTGGAATACATACCCACATGCCTGTGAGCCAGCTTCCCATCTAGAAAATGAACATATTAATACTTTCTTACTCTATTGATTGTTTTCTGTGCTTACCCCAGAAGATCTCTGTCAGGATGGTCTTTGGTTGTAGAGTAATTGAGAGGAGGATTCTGAATTTGGTCAGCCCTTGTGACCACAACTGTGCCTTTTCCCTCCCTCTGCAGCAGCCCTCACAGCCCAGCAGATAAGTTCCTCTACAATATGATGACAAAAATTAAGTATTCCCTAAGACAAGGTCTGAAGGCCCACCAGCATTTTGATTTTGGGAGGTGACTGCCTATAGCTGCTCCTTCTGCTGTGACACAGAGCTTCTGACCAACCCAGAAATATACTTCTGTTTAATTTGTTGATTATCAAAATAGATTGGATTGCTAAAAATGAAAAAACATGTTCAGTGCTGGGCTCAAGGAAGGGACAAGGGGTCAGCCATGGTGATCATCTGGAGTGTGAAAGCCTCTACATACAAAAAATGAATTTTTTTTTTTCTGTACAAGACAGGATCTCATGTATACTCAGTGCACACAAAAGACAGTCACCTTGAGAAACAAAAACTTCCTTTCCTCAAAACTTCTCTGAGACAGTAAATGGACTCTGCCTATAATTTTATTAAACATTCTAGATACTATTTCACATGCAGCTTGACATATGTTTGAGTTACTCTGCCCATCCTGTTCCTCACAATATTGTTAATGGTTCAGTACAAAATGTACATGCATAGTACAATGAAAATGAACAGGGAGGGCAAAGGAGAATCTAAATGCAGGTAACAATTAACTGTGGATGAACAGCCATTATGATCATTGTTCAATGACCTGCAGACATCACACTCTATTCAATAACTGATTATTCCCCTCTTCAGCTGATCCCACTTCAGGTCCCCTGCTGCTCTTTGGAGCTTTTACAAATAACAGAGTAGTAAATCCCAGCTCTAAGAGGTGGAACCTGAAGACACTCACCTATGTGCCTTTCCTGTCTGCTGGTGAAAGCTCTAATTACAAGTCTGAGTTCAAGCCCAGAGGAATGAGCAGTTAATAGTAAAAAAAAAATAAAATCTATATCAATCTTCACCTATGAGGAAAGGCAGAACAAAGGGGGATTGCTTAGCATAAGGAGGAGAGGACAGGGTGGAAATGGGCTATTGGCCTTTGAATATATAAAAAGCTGCAGTGGAAAAGAAGGGAATGGTCTGTTCACCATGTCCATATATAGTGCTGTCCATTTATAGTGTTGTTCTTCGAGCAGCATAAATTGTAATGGTGTCTGAATTTGTTGTAACAATAAGGAAACATTTCCAGCAGCAAGGTCAGGATGCAGTGAGGTGTTTTTGCTGAGCAGATTGGGGTGGCTGCAGTACTGGACACCTTCAGAAAATCTACCCAGTTTACAGAACAGACTTCATGTGTGGAGACAGATATTTTTAAGTCCCTTGCAGACCAGTTATGATGCCAAAAATTGATGCATTGGTTAGATAAATGGATTTCTAATATCTCTGCACCTTTTTTCCCCTATCATTTTAAAATTGAAGATGGCAGAATTTGTGTCCCTGGATTGACAACTGTAATCAGACAAGGAAGAAAAAAAAGAGCAGTAATAGGATTACCTGAGCATCACAGTTTGCCACCAACCAGGATATAAAAGACAAAATTCATAAATCATAATAGAAACTCAAAAGTTACTGAATGAAGAGGAGCCAAAGCCCTCCATTTAGTCCTTGTCTCATCAAACTGGTGAGCAAGAATGTAATGATGCAGTTCAGCAAACCTTCAACATGTGTGTGCACTTGGTATGTACTCAAATATGAATACGTGTGAGTTTGTACACTCTAATTTTCAGACTTATTTTACTGATGGTAATGGTGTAACAGTGAATGCAGAGTGGAATCCCTGTTTTCCAAAAAATATTTGTTCTCATTCAAAAGCAAAAGTTCATACAGCCATTCTTATGATGATGGAGGTTCCATTCAGAACAGATATGCAAAACACATTTTAGTAGCAAAACTCATCCCTGAATATTTACCTATACACATTTTTAATTGTGACCATGTTAAGATTAGAGACAAAATGCTATTTCCTTTGATTTTTGAGATACTGGCAAGCGTAATTAGTCATTAACTTGTCTACACTCTCTACATTTCTGATTACACTAAGTTAAAACTGCATGACCTATTCAAGTATAATGTAGCATTTATGGTGAATTGCATATTTTTAAAACCTTGCATAGACAGGAAGTGTGGAGATTAATGATCACTAGCTACAAAATCACAGGTCTTTTGAAGCTGTGAGCATTAAAATGTCACAGGCTCCTGAGTGACAGCATATGAAAAATTACAGCCACAACACACACTTGATGATAATTTTTTATTAAAATAATAGTTGCTTGGTATTGCCATCTGTGAGTTACTTATTTTTCATGTGCACAGGTAGATTTTAGAATTCCAGATGTTGTTAGGAAGCTGACACTGCTGTACTGCTGTTACATTTATTGTCACTAATGCTACTTGAGGACATATGGGCCAACCAATAATGGGTTTCTGTGGTCCTTAATGAAGGACATTTCCTGAGCAATAGGCAGAATTTGCTCCATGTCAAAAATTGTTATATATTAGATGACAGTGGCAGCAGTAACTGCTTGTGATCATATCCCCTGAGTAGGTAACACTACACTGAGCTTTGTACTGTTAACTTGTAAACATTCCTGGGGAGGGGGATTCCTCTTGGGAGTCAGCTTTGTAATGGAGAACATTGCTAACCTTGTCTTGGTTGGGAATTTATACTATTTCTGATACTTATACTATTTCTTATACTTATTCCTCCTTCCTGCAGTTCCCATGCCAAAGTATAAGTCCTTTCTGCTAAAATAATTCAATCCATTAATTGCGTTTGCTTGTACCTACGAAATTCCTGATCATCCTTCAGATGCCAGCTGACAGCATTCCTTGCTTCCTCTCATGGACTTGGTCAGCACCTGGTAAGCTGGACACAGATTTCTCTCATCTTTCCCCCTAACACAGCCCTAGCAAGGACTTTACACACACAGACTGTCCTCAGCACTGCATGTCTGAGGTCCCAAGTACCCTGAAGCCTCCCAGTCCCTGGGAGCTGCTCTGTGCAAGTTAAATTGATTTTGGCACACCTCAGAATTGGCTTTGCGATTTAAGACCTTAAACACCAACTCCAGACTTCTAAACTTGAAAATTGTGCCTTGACTGCTCTTCCCTCCTATTTCCCGAGGTGTGGGGCAGACACAACTCAGTAGAGTTACACTGCTGCCATTTGGAGAGCAAAGAGGAAGCACCAGGATACAATAATGCCCTTGGATGTGACTTCTGCAGGATGATGACATTCCGTGTGCCTGGGCTGTCCTGTTATGCTGGGAAACTGAGCCTGGATTCCAGGTGTTGGCCCAAGTACAGGTGCACACAGGCCTGTGGAGCCCTGGTCACTACCAGCACATCCACCACAGCCCTGGGAGGGAAACACAGAGCTCGGGGGCAATGGAGCTCCCCAGAAACCTGAAATGAAGGACAAGTGTAAGGACTGAGTCCTGCTATTACTATTCTTTTGCTAATGTGCTTTGCGCTGCTCTCTTTATAAATTACTGAATTATCCTTAGGAACAAAAGGTATTAGGGTCCTGCAAGCTTCTCTCAGTTTGTGGTAGGACTAATTCATTAATGTGGCTCCAACAGGAATGTGTGCAATGTTCTTTCTAATTGGACATGACTGGTCAAGAATGACTTGGCCTCCATCCAGATCACACTGTCACTTATGCTGTATAATAAGCTACTACTACTGGCCCATGAATCAATTTTTAAACAATCTCCAGTAATGAACTTGGACGGCCCATTGTTGTTGACAAAGAAATGCACAGTCCTGCTATTGTCAAGGGGCTCAATTATGGGTTCTTGCTGATAAAATAGAGGAGGGGAGAAAAGGGGGGGCGGCCTACGGACAGTAGTGACAGACTGAAAGAAGTGTTTCATCTCTGGGGTCCTTACAGAGGATGACAAGCCAAAAGGTCAGTTTCATAGAGGTTTAACTTGAAATGTCTGAGGACAAAAAAGGCATCTAGAATCATTAGGAAATGTGAAGTTTGACTTGCACCATTGGAAATCCCTAATATATTATTTTAACTGTAGAACTGACAAACTCTTTGCCCACTGGGTGGGAAAGAGAGGTTAAGGAAAGTAAGAGCTTTATATTTCTCCAGTGGGGAGGAATAAAAAGGTTAATTTTAGTAACTCTGGGAAGAGTCTGTGAGGAAACTGTCAATGTTTCAGCCCATTTACCATTGTCCTGAGCCAGCGGAGTCAACGCGGCTCGCGGCAGAGGCTGCTGCCGGCGCTGGCTGCTGGGCGCCGGGCTCCCAGTGCTTTCCCCTCAAATAACCTCACCAGTCACCGAAATGTCAGGGCTCTGCCCAGTTCCCCCTGCCTGAACCAGCCTCATCAGCACGGCAGAGCTGCCTCAGCGCAGCACACTTTGTTCAGAATTACTCGCACGTTACTGGGATTCCCTGAGCCCGACGGCACAGAGAGCAGGAGTATCTCTGCAGTGCCTCTTAGCAGCTGGGTCTGGCATGGAAGAAGAAGTGCTTGAAATGCTCTTCCTAGCTGAACAACAACTTACAAAGCAAGTTCCTTGTCATGCCCATAAGGGCCCACAGTTACCAACTCTTTTTTTTTTTTAAGTTTTATAAACACCAGACAAAGTCAGGGAATTGTTACCAGGTTTCTTCCAGCATCAGAGGACACTGCTGTGATCCCACGGAAGAGTGCCCACCCAAGTTAAAAAAAAAAACAAGCAGGGTGAAGGTTTCCAAGTGAATATGTACACTTAGCCCATGAGTAAAAACTTTCTTTCCTGGTGATTTCATCACAAAGATGGAGGAGAAGGGTGCAGGGGAGCCTGCACTAGGCAATTCCACCACGTACTTCCCAGAGGATGAATCACTTCTCCATCTGGATAAAACACCTTGTCTCCATTCCCCAGTCACAAAGCAGGACAACCTGAGTGCCTTTGAAAGGCCAGCCTCGAGCAAGACCAGGGGGTGGGATGCAATGAGGAGGGGTCCAGCAGGGAAGTGGGAAATTAAGCACATGTAGAAACTTTACTGGAGCAGGAGTGAATCTGGATGTGCAAGGCTGATACCTGCTCAGAGGTGGAGTCTGAGCCACACCTGCTGCTGGGAAGGCTGCTGGGGCTTGTCCAGCAGATGGGCTCTTCCCACAGGATAGTCCTTCCAAAGCCCTTCAGCATAAAGGGGAGGGAAGGTGCTGAGGACACCATGCACAGCACACCTCAACACCAGCTTGAGTCAGGGAGAGATGCTCCAGGACCACACGTGGCAGCACACAGGGACCTGGTGGAGCACACCGTGCAGAGACTTCATGAAGCAGCAGAGGACAATCCCACATGGAAGCATGTAGCTTAGCATTGTTGGCTTTTCATTATTGCTCAGACCTCCAGCATACAGGAAAAGTTCAGCTGGGACAAATCCAGGGAGGCTGTCAGCAGAGGAAGGTGCTGGGTGCTGGGCAGCAAGGCCTTTGCAAAGCCAAGCTGCCACTGTTGGAATGTGTCCTTAGGACAAGACCCTGTGTGGTGGCACTCCTTCTCTAAGCTGCTGAAATAGCCAGCTTGCAGGTGACTCCCAAATTTCTCAAGGAAAGAAAGAAAAGCTTCCCATCCCCATTCTCCCAACTGGCAAGAAACTCTCTAGAATGTGCCCTCCTGTGAATATACCCAGACCTGTGGTACTAATGGTGTGTGATTCATCAGGCAGGAATGCATCACTACATCCAAAAACTGGGCTCTGGTTTTTCCATTGCTCACTGGGATAGAGAAGCAAGCAAAAGGAAGGGCCTTGAGCCCAAAAAGAGGGAAAAAGGCTTTGGAGTGAAGAGTCATAGGCATGCGGAGATGAGGACTGGCTTTCCACCCAGCACATTGACCCAAACCTCATTTCAGTCAGCAGAGAGCTGGAAACAGCCCTTGTGCCTCCCAACAGAATTTTGAGACACCATCGAGCCCTGAGCAAGCCCTACTGCAGCAAGCCTGGTCCATGGGACAGAGCCAGATGTCCCAGCAGAGGTAATTCCCACATCAGCCAAGGTCTCTGTAGGGGCTGAGTGGAAGAGAAAGGTCTTGGGAGCTGGAGCTATTTGGGCACTGGCTGAAAACCCTCTCCTTACAGAGCCAGAGACTGCAGGGGCTGTATTCGGTGCCTGTCTCAAGTCTGGGCGACCCCGTCTGTTCCCATTAGGAGGCCCAGGCAGTAAATTGGGCCCTGAATATATAATTAAGCAAAGGGCACCATCCTGAAGCCAAGGTTCACACTGATTTGTTGTGGCTGGGGTGGGAACAGCCCTTTGCAAATCAGTCGCAGGATGTTGCTCCTAGTCAGCTGGAAACTTGGTAGCTCAGCTCCATAAAAGCTGGATCTAACGCTTCAGCTCCCCAGCTGGTTTCAGCATCCTGACCAGCACGCAATCCTGTGGCTTGCTTTTCTGCACGACAGTCTGGAAACCTTCCTTGAGAGCCTCTTGTTTGCTGGCTGCCAGGATTTGCCATGCAGATTCTTGCCAAAGGGATAATATAAACAAAGCATAATGTCAAGTTTCCCACACAAGTAAGATGATCTATTAGCACTGCACTTTGTACTAATTATTGCACAGTGGGTGGGGGCTTGTGAAAGGAGATTTATGCATTCAGCTAGCCTCACTTTTATTATTTGTAAGTACTTTTTGGCAAGGAATGAGCGAGATATGTATTTTATTGTTACGCTGTTGCAAACATCCTAATCTTCCGCACTCATTAAAACCTCATAACAAATAGTAAGAATGATATATTGCAGCCACAACGAGCATCTCATTCATCCCCAGGTGGGGGGAGGGGGGCAAGACACGGGAGAGGGAGGACAGGGCAAATGGGAATTTGGTTTTTTGGGCCATGGTCATATTTGCATCACTTGGAGAGCCCAGGTACCTGAAGGGAGGAAATAAGGGGATGGATGAGGAAAGGCATGGATGAGGTATCACTGTGGAAGAACGATGCTGCTGCCTCAAAGTGTGAGTTAACACTCCCAGAAAGCAAAAGGCCATTTGTGCCCTTCCTGGCATGAAGCATTTAAGTTGTATATCTGCCCTGGGAAGTCACATCACTATCCAGGAGCAGCCAGGCTTGCAAGACTTGTGTCCGTGTGTCAGGTCCCGGCATAAGGAAGAGTCTGGGGCATCTTGGGAAGGCATCTCAGAGTATTTCTGCACTGCCTGGACCAGCAAAAAGGGCCCCAGAATTTGAACAGTGCCCCAGGTTGTCCTTGAGGAATTCACTGCTGCATACTGTACCCATGGGGTTGGTGTTGGATGAAAGCCAAACTTTGTCCGTTGTTTTAGGGAAGAAAAGTTCAGTGGAAATTGTTGTTACAGGTTAAAGGGCTCTGATAGCAGCTCCAAGGCCTCAAAATGGTTTGTAGGGAATCTTTTTACTGCAAACCCCCAGGTAAAGATCAGAAAGGATGACCTGGAGTCATACATGCATTCTTGGCACCTGGAAAAGATTGCAGGAAGAGATGAGTGGAAAGGTGGCAGGAAATCCAGTGAGACACAGTCCCAGCTGCTCCTGCCCAGGTCAGTACACAACAGCTGCCAGAGCCATCCCCATCTTGGCTCATCCTTACCTGGGTGAGATGAGAGCTGAGCAGCTCTGTTCAGAGCTGGTGGGGTTTCTCAGCATTTCCTACCCAATCAGAGCCCTACTTGCTCCACTGTTGAGTCATCTCTAGGGGTTGGGTTAAGAGAAGGATTTCCATCCTCTTCATCCATCATTTGTCCCACTCAAAATGTTATATTTTAAATAATGTCCTCCAGGCTGGTCATGAGCCCAAGGCTGCTGCCAGCCCAGGACCTTTGCCCTGGTCAGAGCCTGTTCAGGTGTCCTTTCTCTCTTCACTTGCTTCTTCCAAAATACCATTTTTGTTCTGTCTCTTTCTAGCCTCCCATGAGTTACATCACTGAACTGACTTCTGGTCACAAGGGAGGAGAGTGTGACCCAGAGGCCACCTCTGACTGTCAGCACCAGCCTGGGGCAGGGTCAGTGTGGAGGAAAATCAAGCAGAAAATCTCAGACACTCTGTTTGAGCTTTGCAGTGGCCACATGTGTCTGGCAGACAGCTCGACCCTTCTCTACATACCTCCAGAAAGGGACTGAAAATAATATTCACTATTTATCCCTCCAACCTCAAAACTCCTGGCATCATCTTTCTTCTTCAGTTTCAGGTAAAGAAAGGTTTGGGACTGGTCAAAAACTACAACACAGAAGTTTTGAAATATTTGGGAATGGCTCCTGCATTGTCTTCTTTTCCAAGTTTGTATGAGTTTTCCAGCTCTTATTGGCTTATCTCCAGGATGTTGCTAGGGCAAAGAAAGAACAGATAGGTAAGATGAAAAGGGAGAGGAATGGTTGCATTTAGGACATCATAGATATTGCCTGGACCTTCAGCCTATAGAAAATGTTGAAGTATAGAGCACTTACTTCCCAGAGATGCTTTTCGGGGTTTTTGTTTGATTTTTTTTTTAAGATGTCTGTTCTAATCCTAAAGGTTTCATCCCTCTTCTCTGGCTGAGCTCTGTTACTGCAATGGCACCACACTCCCAGGGTACCAGGAGAGTGTGTCTTCATGTGGGAACAGAATAATGACACATCCTTGGCCTTTGCCCTCACATGGGTATAGGAGGTGGAAGGCTGTCCTGCTCTGCTCCACCATCTGGAAGCCTGGGCAGATTGTTCATTACACCAGAGTCATGACATGGCTAATAAAAATGCAGGGGATTAGGTCCCTATCTGTGTTGGATGCTCAGCTGGAAGAGCAGCACTGGGTGGAGAGGCTGGTTTCCAATCTTGCAATCAGCCTGTCCAATAAAGGATGTTCTGGAGACAGTTTCTGGAGAAAGTCTGGCTCCTCTCTGGGGTAGGAAGTGGAAGTAAAGGGGAGAAACCTTGTGTCTGAGACAGGAAAAATGGGGATTAGGGAGGTTGTCAGCATTAAGGAACTCATCCCTCAGGCTTAAGTTGCCAAAAGAGAGAGCAAGAAACATACCCAGCAAAGAAGGGCTTGGTACTGGGAGCCACTGGTGTGAACCCAGATTGCTCCATTAAGGATCAACTTCTCCCAAATGCAGGCACACACTACTGAATGAGGGATTGCTGGGGCTGTTGCCGCTTCTGGTAGCAGGGGACCTTCCACAACTCTGCCCCACCATTGCACTGTGGTGTGAAACCCCAGCTGAGCAACCTCACTTCACTCCTCCCCATCACCAGCAGCCCCTCCAGCAGCTAAACACTGCCTCATGTCTGCCCAGCCACACTTGCTCACCCTTATTTGGCTTTTTCATCTTTTCAAACCTTACCCTGGTAATAAATTTGAGCCAGAATTGGGAAACTCCCTCCTTCAGCTGGTGTCTGCTGTAATCTGGTATTATTTTTGTTCTCACCTTCCTCCCCATTCATGTCCACTGCAATGTAGACTGTTATCCCATCCCTTCTCCCATCTCCCCCAGCACGCTGCACTCAATCTCCCTCTGCGCAGGCTCACCCTGAACAAACCTCTTTTGTCGGGCCACCCCACACAACAGGAAAATTAGCATAATTTGGGCATGTTGAGGCCATCACAGCAGCTACAAGCCATGATTACGGTGCATGTGGTTAGCACAGCCTGCAACATCAAACAGCTTGTTTACAACAGATGTAATCCCTAGTGATACAACAGGTGTATAACAGTCAATACCAGCATTGTAGCCATCAAATAGCTCCATGGCATGTTCACATTGATCCGGTATTAATCCATCCCCCTCGGGAGTTTGGGCTGTGATTTATATGACTCGCTGGGTGGTTTCGGCACCTCTTTGGCACAGCACCAAACTGCAGGCAGGGATCAGTGTACAATTTACCTTTGCAGTGAGAGGTTTTTGGATCCACGCTCTCAGCAAGCCAGGTTTGACAATGGCACTCTGAAAAGGAGGGCTTGTCAGAGCACGCAGGGGCACGTTTCTCTCAAAGGGTGATTCATGTGCTGCAGCTCCCGCCACTGTCCTGGTTTTACATGCTCCAGTGATGATGAATTAAAGCAGCAACAGGAGCTCAGCCCACATCAGCTCTCACAGACTCCTGCCCACACTGTGAATTTCCTCTGCATCCCTTTATGCATCAGCCCAATCCGTTCACCTTAGCGAGCAGGAATACAGGAGAGCATGGGATGAAAGCATACCAAGGGAAGGGAGCTTCTGAATCAAAGGAAAATCCCAAGGTAGCACATCCAAAACTAATGGAAATAATTTTCCACCCAGTTCCTGATTAAATTATTACATTTGAGACCAAAAAATGGGTGAAGTCCAAGAGAATGAGGACTGTTCAGTGGGATAACAAGAACATCTGCAGCCACCTAAGACACAGGGTGCTCACCCAGGGCAGGAGCAGGAGCCTGGCTCATGGCTCTGCTCCTGCCTAACAGGAGTCAGCCCACCTTTGACTACTAAAGGTCTTCATTTAGAAATTCATCATAGACCTAATTTTAGTTTGCACCTCTACAGGCAATTTTCAGGCAAAGCACCAGCAATCAAATATGCACAGATATTAAATTAGGAACAGTCTTTTAATAACAAGGGCAAAATGCTCTGCTGAAGAAGCATGGAAAGGAAGCTGGTGTTGTGCATGCTGCAATCCAACAAACGAGCTTTGCTGGCAGTGGTGGCAAGCTGGTAACTTTCATGAGTATTAAATGCAATTAAAGAAACAAACACTCTCCATCATTCCCCAGAGTGAGAGATATTATCAGTTGTGGCTTTGTATTTTTACATAATCACAGTTTAAAGGAACATTTTTCCATATGTGGAAATTCCCTGTTTTCTCCTCCAAACGCTAACAAAATCCTTGCCTCTGGCTGGCTCCACTCTCTTCATGGCTCTCTGTTATGGCACTCCTGCTTGCCCCAAGGCCCCAGGGAGAAGAGCTGGGCCCAAAACAAACGCCAGAGGTGAACGTGCTGGAGATCCAGTCCTACACCCAAACAGCACACGTTCCCTCTGCTTGGGGTGCTTTTGAAAATTCCCCTCTTCCCAGTGTTGAAAAGGTTTTTGTGATCTCACAGACCTCCTCTCCCAGGCTTCCCACTCCAGCGACGTGATCAAGCAGCACGTCCCACCCATCAGCATGTGCCCATCACCCAGAAACCTCCCGGGGTGAGTGGTACGAAGGGCACAGCCAGCCCAGGAAGCTCCACCTGTACCACTGGGGGACACCATGGGATCTGGATAATGATAATGGATTCCTCCTCTGATCCTTTTAAGGGGGTTGAGATCAGCCTCACTCCAATGGGTCACACACGGGGCTTTGGCTCCATGAGCTCAGCTGCTCTGCAGTGGTTTCATCCTCTTCACTCTTCAACCCAATGGCCAAATTGATTGCTCCCTTGCTGGGAAGTGGGGCCAGGTACAGCAGGAATAAGAGAGGCTCATGCCATGGGTGCACTGCTCAGGATGTCCATGTCTTGCACAAAACGTTTGCATGCACAAGCTGTCTCACAAACCCAGCTAGGAGCATTCACACATGGTTGTCCATGTGTCCATCTGTACCTCATTTCTGTCCAGCCACAGTCACTATTCCCCACAGGCAAGGCAGGTGTGCTCCTCCTACATCTCCAAACCACTGGCCCCAGCACCCTCTGCACTAGGTGGTGATTTCTGGCTGGCTCCCATAGCCTTTGCTGGATTTGTTTGTTTGTTTGCTGCACTCAATGTTTGTGTGCTGTTTGCCTGCTGAGCTTTTCTGTGCCTGCATTCAGTCTGTGAGCTGGCCTGCTCCTCTCTTGGATGGCATCTCACTCACTTGCAAGCCTGCAGAATCCGCCTGGTTCTCCTGGCAAATCCCCAGCACGACCAGGACCATTTCTAGGTGCTGAGGTGAGGGTCTTGAGGCATCTCCAGCTCCTCCACCAGCTCACTGAAGCTCCAGTAGAGTTCCTCTAAAAGCTGTAAAATTGATGTCCAAACCTGGAAGAAACAAAGGTCTGCTTTTCCAGTGGCAGCAGGAAAAAGTCTAATGGCATCAGTACACTGAGTGCATTATGGTTATGTAGTTATTGATGTTGTCTAAAGAGTCTCAGAATGGTTTGGGTTATAAGGGACCAAAAATATCATACAATTCCAAGCCCCCTGCCACAGGCAGGGATGCCACCCACCAGATCATGTTGGTCAGAGCTCCATCCAACCTGAGCTTGGATATTTCCAGGGACGGGGCATCCACAGTTTCTCTGAGCAGGAGACCTAAAACCACATGGATATCATTCAGGAAGGTCTATTGATGCTGAGTCCGTCTCAGAGGACACTTGGGACCAGACCATGAAACCTGCATCCACTGGATGATCCAAAAGGCTCATCTCAAGACATGGGACACCAGCCATGTGTCCAGGGTCACTTAATAAAACATGGCAAGAGTGAGGAACAGCCCCACCATCTCTCTGCCAAGCCATGCTGTTAAATTGCATTCCTTGGGGAGGGGCTGAGCTCTGTGGTTGTACTGACCAGCCCCATGCTGTGCTTTCACACTCTCCTGCATGCACATTCCCAATTTTGCATGAGACAGACAAGAAGACACCAAGACTTTGAAGTTTGTCTCAGACCAAGGCAGTTATTGCTGTTTTCCATCTGGCAAGACTTTGAGGATCTATGGCTCTTTCCAAATATGTTTTCTGGGAATGTTATCATATTAGAAACCATTTAGACATAAAATGTCACTGCTCATGGGAAAATCTTGTTAACACAGAGCCACCAGCGGAAGCTCTTCTTAAAAATTCCTTTGTGCTTGATAACGGCTTTCCTTATCTAAACAGTGGTTTGGTGTCCTCCCCCTGTAGGCTGGTGTTGTGTCACAAAGTCGGGGAAGCCTCTTCCTCGAAGGCAGAAGAGGAAAGTCTAGATGAGCTGCCTTTCATGCCATTGTTTTGGTGGCTGGAGCCCGTAGGGCTCATGTTCATTATCACTGCCAGGGGAACAGCCTGGGTTGCTCTGTCTAAGCCAAGGTGCTGTTCTGGTACTGGACCCCATGACCATGCACCCACCCCTGTCCTGGACACAGCATCAGCCCCTCTATGGGCAACCAAATTCTTCCCCTCCCTCCTTCCTCTTTCACTTCTCTTCTTCCTCTATCAGAATCAGATCAGCCTGGATATTGATCATCTTTGATGCTCACACTCATCCAGCCACACAGGGCTGCACATAACAGCTGCTATTTGATTTTATTTCTAATCTCTTGCCTTTTTTTTATCAAATCCCTTTAAGCCTCTTTTAAATAGCTCAGGGACCATGAAGGGCTATTCCCCAGCTTTGTTTCTCCTTGTGCTCTGTCTTTTTCAAGCACTTTTAAATCCTTGCCATTTTTACCCTTTCTGCTCTTGTCAAGCATTGCCTACAGCAAAAGGTTGTCTCTTCTGGACCCTTCTGGACACCTTTGCAGAGCAAGGATCTCACTGGTTACCTACATGAACCTGATACTGCATTACCTTTAGCTGCAGAGGCTCTAGCAAGGATGACCATTTTCCTGAGCAGCTCCCAGCTTTCTATGCAGGATGGAAATTTCAGGGCTTGCAGGTTGTGAGGTGAGCTCATTCCCTCCTGGGAGGGGAAATGCTGCTGAGTCCAGGAAGAATCACCAGAACCTGGTGTCCAAGGTTTCCTAAACCAACATCAGGTTATTCAGGATTCTAAGGGCCCATACCAGGATATCTGGATCTCAAGCTCAAGCCTGGAGCTGGAGGCCTGATGGCTTCCAAGGGAAGTAACTTTATAGGGAAGGAGAGGGAGAGTCCTATGGCTTTTAGGCTCCTGGCTTGCAGCAGAGAGGCTGAAAGCCCAAGGGTAGGTTTACCTCTCCACCCTCAGCCTGCATGCCTAGGCCTCTGCTTCTGGTCCTTGAAAGCTTGCTGAAGGCCAGCCTTCCTCACAGAGGGAGCACCTCAGGATAAGCAGTTCAGCATGTTCCTGCAGTGCTCCACTTGCAGTGTCCTGTGGCTGCGGCCGCTGTGATCCTGAGCTGGGGGCTGGAGGCACCAAATTAACCTGAATTCCCTGTGTGCACCTGCAGTGTCCAGCCTGGCAGGGACCTGCAGGAACTGAGTCCAAGATCCTCACCCAACTTGCCCCACATGAGCCACTGCTGCTGAGGAGCCTCAGAGCCTGGACGAGGCAACTCCAGCTTGCCCATGGCTTGGGAATACCTACTGTATTTTCTAAGTCTTTCTCAGCCCTCCTCTTCCTCAGTCTTGCTGAGCTGCAAAGTGAGTCCTTGCAAAACCTGAAGGATTCACTGCAGAGCATTGCTTGCATTTTTGATTCTGCAGTTCAGAGCCCTCGAAAGAGCCCTGCAGCCACTTAGCTCATGATGACGACTGATACCAAACACTGCTTCCTCTTACTGCAGGGAGAGTAAAAATAAACAACATCCTACTGTACCCACCTCTATCCAAGAAAGCACTGTAACTGGTATTTATAGATAAACAGAGATACATTGCCTGCTGGGGTCTGCTGCAATGAATTTAGACCTGAAGATTGAAAATCCAATTGTGTTTATAAATCAGCTGTGACATGCCAGTGTCATGTCATCAGCAGAAGGCAAAGGGCATGTTTACTACAAGCAAAGGCACACGCTACAGTCATATGCATAAGCAAGTTTCTGTGCAGACAGGTTGTTTTTTGCATAGTGGTTTTTTGATTTTTACATGACTTAAGGATAATGCTCTAGGAGCCTTTTTTTTTCTTAGTGCAATTTTTTTTTTTTATGGCACATTGTTTTTTCCCCTTTTGTGATTGACTGGAGGTTTTGTTAGGTTTTGTTTTTTTTAATGTTCTGAAGAATGTTTGTGCTTTTTTTGGCACCTTATTACAGACCTCAAAAAACCTGACTAAAACCCCGGCTGCTTCTAAAGCTCCTGCCAAAGGAATTCATGCTTCTCTAAATTTGCTGTTCACAATTCTCGTTCCAACTGATATTTTTAATAATAAATAGGGTTACTAAGAATAACTGTTTACCACTTCTGTCAGCTCCAGTCTTTTATTTGGACTCAGATCTCACCTTTGGGTTACCTGCTTGTCTTGAACAAAAATCAGCACTATGTATAGACTCTGTGGGGACCCTCCTAACAGGTTTTCTGGTGTCCTTAGGATGTGCAGCAATCGGCCAGACTGAAAGGTGGCATGTCACAGCCTCCTACCCTTCTGAGATCTCATAGGGGCCATGATTTATATGGCTAAACCCAGACTTTCCCAATCCCCAATCCCTCTCCCTGTATCACTTTATTTTCCCTGATGCCTCTTGTCTCCAGCTCCACAGCCAGGCTTCCACATCCATCCTCTTCTATCACACTAGCCAAGGTTTTTTAGCTGCTTTTTTTTCCTTTTTTTCTTTTTTTTTTATCCTCTAGACCAGGTCCTCTTATTAGATATGCCCTTTTCACTGACCCTGAATTATTGCTACCCATGGTCTTAGAAGAACAGTGCTGTTTGTTAGTCTAAGAGCACATGTGACTACCCTCTTCCTGGCCAACACCAGAGGTTGCACCAGAGATTTTTCAGGCCAAAAACCAGGCATTTCAGCAAAAGCTACAGGCTCTGAATGTGATCCGTGAGGTCAGAAGAGGACAAAGGAATCATCGTCTATTCGGGGACCTGCCGGAAGACACTAATCAGAAAGACGTGCACGAATTTATTCCAGAGCATGCAAGAGTTTCCCCGGGCAGAATCTAACCTCTGTCGGTGGCAAACATCCCATTCCGGCTGCAACGGGGCTGGCAGCAGGAGCCGGGATTTTAATGCCCGGGATTTTTACTCCAGCCCGTCTGGAGGGAGCGGTGCCTGGCCGAGCCTGCCTGGCGGCGGCGGGGACCAGGACATTAATGGGGAAGGGCATCCCGGTCCATAGGGGTCTGGGCTGGAGGAAGGTTCCCAGCTCGGCGGCTCTTTTAGGGTTTGCAACAATTTGCAGATTAGTGTTGGCACTTCCAAGGCTGGGCTGGCAAGCGGGACCTTTAACCAAGACAGACAGATTCCCTGCTGTGGCACTGTTCAGCGGGCTTAAATGGAATAACGACGTCTCTCCAGCTTGGGTGATATTGGGTCAATCTTTTTCTGTTTCACTGTGTTTCCACCCCCCTCCCCATCCCCATCCCCATCCCCGTCCTCCCCCCGCCGCAGGTCACGGCGCAGCCCGGGCTCCTCTGCCTTTGTGCTTCGGGAGCTTGGGGAGCAGGGGGGATCATTTTTGTAACTCTTTGTACCAACGCAAGCAGAGCTAATGGTAAAAGGCAATCAAATCTTCTGCTCCAAGGCATAAGCTGGTTGCCTGCAGGGTCAGGGACGAATTTTGCCCTCCCTTCACTCGTGGGTTTAAACTTTGCTCGGCATCAGCGCAGCATGCGCCTAACCCCCAAAAAACCTCTCTTGTTCTTGTAATTCTTCCTTATTTTTGCTGAGAAAAATGACAGAGGGAATGATAAATGCTTATGGAGTCCTCAGGGAAGCTTTCCATTACCACCTACAGCAAGTAGGGTTGGGGGAGCTGCTCATGACTTTGCCCCTTGGGGCAAAGCATCAGGTTGCCTTTCCTCTAGGGGTTTTTGACTGCCTCTCTCTGATGTGTTCTCCCTCCATGGCACAGTGGGAATTTTCTGCCTTTAAGTACTTTCTTTTCAACTCCAAATCCCTATGGGTGCTGGCTCTACTCAGACTAAACATTCATGTGTGTCTGCTGGCTGGAAGCCTTGGGGTGGGAGATACTCCCACCACCACCACCCTGGCATCCCAGTCGGATACTGACCCCCTTCCCTGGGGAACAGCTCGCCTTAGCTTGGGTCAAGGCAATCCAGCAAGACACACGGCAAAAAATGCAAGCAGGCACAAGCAGAGAAACAACCGTTGGGAAGGCAGGAGTTCAGAGGTAAGCCGGCTGTCCTCGGGTAACAAACTCTGGGCCACCCACATCAGAGCACCAACCTCAGCTCCCTCCCAGCAGAAATGACCAGGGGCAAATCTCAAAGGCAGAGCCAAAGCGCAAGGCACACACACACTCACACACACACACACACAGACACACAGACACCCTCACACGCCCCTATCGGCACGGCCTCGCAGGGGAAGAGCCGACAGCAAAGGCTTCCTGGCCTCTTCTGAAACCCCCAGGATGCCTGTGCCGGGGAGAGTGAAGGTGCAGGGTGGCTTCATTCAGGCCCCTCCTGGCTCTCAGCACCCCCTTTTACCCCTCAGACCCATAGAGGGGTGAGCCAACTGCGGCTGCCTCCCACAAGAAATAAAATACTCACTCATAAAAAAAAGGGCTGGAAATCTTATTTTCTTTTTTTTCCCCCTTCGTTTGCGTACTGAAACCAATAATTACATTTAAAAAATAACCCAACAACAATTAACGCAAATTAAGTGTGAGGTCTAAGCTACCGGCAGAAGTTTGATTTGAAAAGAGCAAAGCAAGCAGTTCTGGTTGGGAGCTCTGATAGTTTGTCTGGTACAGATGGTCAGAGAGGCAGAGTGAGGGAAGGAGAGAGGTAAAGTGGGTGAGAAGACATGGCTAAGGCAGGGTATGAGCCACAGATTGCATGAGACCCTCTGGAGTGGCATGTGGGTTACAGCAGAACTTTGATCCTCTCAGATTGCACTACAAGAGTGTTTGGATGTCTGTGGCTGACCAGCACTGGCTCCACTCCACTGTCTCCAGCATGCTCAAAACCTTGCCCAAAATAAGGCAACCTTGCCCCAAAATCAAAGAGCTCTCAGACCAAGAGGGGCAGGGAGAAATGCCCATGAGGGTGATTGCACCATCCATCCCTGCTAAGCATCTTTTTGAGATACTGTCTTCTCCCAGGTGAAAATCCCACTCTCCCTTCTCAATCCTGCCCATGTGCTCTCCTACCCTCCTCGGGAAAGTTTGGTGCTTTTCAGGTCCCAGGCACTAACAAGGGTCCAAGCAACACATAGCTGTGCCCTCCTGTGCTACAGCCTCCAGCTCATCCCTTTGGCGTGGGGGCACTCCCGTGTCACTCGAGGCACATCTGTGTCTCCCTCAAGAGACAGTCAGAGGGCTGCCAGCCCCCAGAATTCATCATTCATTCTAGGTCTGGACACTAGACCGCTTCCCAGGGGATAAACCCCCACAATCTGTCCCCGAGGACAGCCTTTTAAAAGAATCCCTAAATTGTTCCTATTTAACTGGGTCTCTTTGTCCACCCCAAATCTTGTCCTGTCTGGGGAGATGGAGGATTGAAAAGTGCCCTTTTCCCTCCTGGCTGACCCCCCTGAGTGACTTTCACTGGACAGTCACAGAACCGCAGCGTCCAGCATCCCATTTTCTTGGGATTTGAGCTCTTCAGAGTGACCCTAAAAAAGTGACCGGGTGTATTTGGGCTACCGTGGGGGGCGAGGGGCAGCAAGCCGGCTCGGAGCTGCCAGCTGCTTTCCCCCACACCCCTCCCGCCCTCCGCAGCCCCCTCCCCGTGTCCCCCACCCACGGCCCTTGGCCGGGGAAGCCGCGGCGCGGCGCAGCCTGCCCTGGGCTGGCAGGGCTGCGCCTCGGGAGAGACATCAAAGTCTCCCCTGGAATGTGTGTGGCTCTGCCGCTGCGAGAGATACGGAGCCAGGGATCATGAAAGAGATACTGCGATGGTTATCGCCCCATCAAATCAAGGGGAAGCTGAGCGTCAGGCTTGCCAACAATACCTGTTATTGTTCCTCCTCTGTGCGGCACTTTATTAAGCGCTATAATCATTTTAATATTCATGCATCTCCGCAGCCATTCCACCCCCCTCTCCCCTTCTCCTCCTCTGTGCTTTTCAACATATTCCACATTGGAAAGTGCCTTTCTTGCATTTCCTGGGAACTCACTTTCCCTCCGGGCAGCAGGTGTTTCAGTCCGCAGCGCCCAGGAACGTCCCTCTCCACACCGGGAAAAGGGGATTTTCTCGTGGTCTTTTGCTGCGCTCTCCCTGCACCTCCTTCCATCCACCACCGCCCCCTTTTCCTTCAAGTAAAAGCTAATTAAGCACCACCCTGCTCAAACGATGGCATTGTTTCACTCTCAGTGGGAGAGAGGATCTTGAAGTCCTTGTCCAGGCAGTGCTCCCGCTCTGGTGGGGTGTGTGCTCCCAGGAAATCCCCTCCATCTCCAGGTGGCTCAGGAGTGGTCTGAGGGTGTCCCTGCACGGATGCTGTGAGGCAGATGAGTCAAACTGGTTGTGCACGGGTTGGTTTGTACCAGGCAGCCTTGGGATGAGTAATCCAGGCACAACAGGAAGGTCCCTTTGCCCATGTTTCACAGGCTCCCCAGGCTTCACTCCTCTGCACAAAAAATAAAACTGACTGTGGGATGTGTCTAAGTGTGGGTACCCCAGAAATCATAAAATCACAGAATGGTTTGAGTTGGAAGGGGACCTTAAAGATCATATAGCTCCAAACCCTGGCCATGAGCAGGGACATCTTCCATTAGGCCAGGTCACTGGTCCCCATCCAACCTGACTTTGGACACTTCCAGGGATGGCACAGCAACCTGTGTCGGGGCCTCACTATCCCACAATAAAGAATTTTTTCCTAATATTTAATCTAAACCTGCCCTCTGTCAGTTTGAAGCCATTTCTCCTTGCCCTAACACTACATGCCCTTGTAAAACATCCCTCCCCAGCTCTCTTGTAGTCCCTTTGGACACTGGAAAGTGCTAGAATGTCTCCCTGAAGCTTCTCCAGGCTGAACAATCACAGGTCTCTCATCCTATCTCCATAGCAGAGGTGCTCCAGCCCTCTGAGCATCTTTGTGGAGTTGCTGCAACACATCCACATCCTTTGATGCTGGGGACACCAGAGCTAACCTGGTCCCACTGCTCCCCAGCATGAAGATAGCCCAAACCCCAGCCAAACCATCATCCCAAAAACAGCCCAAAATCTATGCTCATCACCTCCATCCTCTTGCCCCATCCCTGGACTGGTGGCAGCTTGTCACGGCATCTTTCCTGTGGATGGTGACCATCATGCTCCTGACAACAGGTTCAAGTGGCAGGATGTTTATTTGGGGATTACAGCCCCAAGAAATATCCACGACATGGAGATTCATTTTGTGGCGTCCCATCCGCTCTGGGCTGGGCAGTGTTTTCCCAGGGGTGGAGGTGTCTGTCACCTGATCCCTGGGAACAGCAGCATGATCACTGGCTCTAAGTCCTTGAGAAAACAGCAAATTTGGGAGTTGTTTCATGGGCAAATACTGCAAAAAACTCCTTCAAATGGCTGTTTAAGGGATTAGCTGCAGATAAGGGAGGAGAAGTGTTGCAGCTGGCAGGAAAAGGCTGCTGCTGGGGATATTAGGGGTAATTTGGAGAAGAGGCTCCAAGCCTGACGCTTTTCTGCTTCACCCCTCTTCTGGAGACTCACGGTGTTGTTTTCCTCCTGCCTGACCCAGTTGTGATCCACCACAAAAAATGGGCCCACATACTGATGCACTTTCCCCAGAGACCCCACCAGGACTGGTGACAAGGTGAGGGACACTTCAGCAAAAACCCAAGTCCAGCAGCAGCACCTCCAACTGGCTTAGAGCTCCACGCAGAGCCCACTGCTTCTCCCAAAGTTTACTTTCATTTTGAGGCATCTAAATTAATTTTTAAACTCCTTCCTCAGTTTAGTTAACTGAGTGTTTTCACTTGTAAATGAGATGGGGAAAAGGCACCTCTGAAATCATTAGAGAGAAATTAAAATTTAAAAAAAGGTATGGTGGGATAATTGCCCAAATTCCCCCAAGTAACTTGGGATCGCTTCCAAACCCAGCTTTTTGGTTACCTTATTTGAGTAAAACCTTCCCCTGTTTGGAGTATTCAGAGCACCTGTGGTGAAGGGATTGGGTTTAATCAGAGCCCAGTGGTGGTGATGGAGGTGTGCAGGGGGACCTATGAACTGCTAGGGGACAGGTGAGGGGACAGCAGAGCCTGCCTAGGGCAGAGAAGGGTGACCATGTACTACACTGCAGGGACCAGCTCAGGGTGACCCATCCCAAAACAAGACAGAACATCAAGGAGAGTCAGTTTTTGGTCTGGGAAACACATCCCACTCGTGCCTGCCCAGCAAAGCCACCTTTCCACAGGCTGATCTGAGCCTGGTGCTGCACCCATCCTGGAGCAGAGCAGGGGAGCAGGATGCAGCCCCAGCTCCCTCAGCTGCAGCTGAGGTATGCACAGCTGGGGCTCCCTGGCAGGGCTCTGTGCTGCTGTGGAGTTCCCCCGAGTTCAAAGCTCTTCTGCTGACTTTGTACCCTGCTGGAAGACACTTCCCCTGGCCGCCTTCCGGCTGAGATTTTATAGCTGCAGGAGAGAGGCCTTTTCATCATTTAGCTTCAACTTTTCTTTTTTCTCTCTCCCCCCACGCCCCTCCCCACCCAATTTTCTTTTTTTGGTTACAATATCCTATACAGAAAGGAAACAAACAAATTAACTGCTGGGTCTCCAGGTTGAGGCAGCCTCACCCACACACAGCAGCCATGGCCCTTGATCCCCAAAGTGTTGCATCCACTGCACAATCCCATGGGCATGGCAGAGCCCACGGGGGCAGAGGGGGTTTTGCAGCTGTGTGGAGCCCCATGAGCCCCACGGCAGAGCTCAAGGTCAGGAGGGGACAGCTTTGCTGGGGCAGAGGGGTTCAACCCAGGGCATGCATCAAGGGTCGGGGATCTGCGAGGCCGGTGTGCAAACACGCCTCTGCCTTGTTCTCCTTCTCCCACAGGGATTCTCTTGGGAGCATGGAAGTTATTTGGTCTTTTTCTTTAGAAGGCAGCATAAGTGATGCTGGGGTACATAAGCATAACTGTGATAGTCACACCTTGTGTCTGGTTGCAAAGCAGCACAAACCTGAAGGGACACCAGTGGCTGCTTGGTGC
Organism: Trochalopteron elliotii; assembly: GCA_024734555.1. NCBI lineage: Eukaryota > Metazoa > Chordata > Aves > Passeriformes > Leiothrichidae > Trochalopteron > Trochalopteron elliotii. The sequence goes on from JANPWX010000324.1 coordinate 1,126,357, forward strand.
TCTGTGTCCTCCTGCCCACACCACTCATCAGCAAAAGCCACTTGCGAGGCAGAAGCCACTTACAGGCAAGTCTCTTAAAATTGCCACCAAAGCCAGGCATGGCCACCAGGGAGAGGAGAGACACTCAGGAGCCCTCACACCCCAGCACAGGTCATGCGTGGGGCCTCAGGAAAGCATTCAGGGATGTTCCATAAGCCACCATAAAGGGCTTGAGTCAGGGCATAACTGAGAGATTTACAGGCAAAGCTGAGTCCTTGGAGCAGGCAAGGTGACAGGAGAGGGTGGTTTTCTAAACATAAAACCATAGAATCATTTAAGCTGGAAAATGATTTAGGATTAACCCAGCACTGCCATGGTCACCACTAAAATGTGCCCCCAAGAGCCACATCCACATATGTTTTACATCCCTCCAGGGATGCTGACTCCACCACTGCCCTGGGCAGCCAGTCCCAATGCTTGACAAACCTTTGAAGAAACTTTTTTTAATATCCAACCTAAACCTCCCCTGGCACAACTTGAGGCCATTTCCTCTCATCCTGTGATGCAAAATACCAGATTATTCCCACAGGTGCTCCTGTGCCTCCATGCCCAGCACTCCACGGGGCTTGGTTGGGATGGGGTCTCTTGTAGAAGGGTTTAGCTGTGCTGGGAAGCTGTAGATGTTCCAGACAGAGCACAGGTCCCAGGGGTGACAGTGGAGGCATGAGGTGGAGAAGGAAATCCATGCAAGCACACTAGTGGACTTGGGATTTGGGAATGTACCCATTTCTTTTCTTGTCAGCTGGTTGCTGAGCACCTTACAGGGCACAAATCATCTGAGCACCAACTCTCCTTGGAGCACAGTTGTGTGGCCACCAAGAATTTCAAGACACAAGAGCAAATTCTATTTCTAATTTTGAAGCAATGTAAATCTAGTATTTAACCAACTGAATAAAGTTGCCTAAGTTTATTCTGGGGCACATGGTCATACTCATAGCTTATAGTAAATAGGTAAGGCAGGCAACTTAGTGGATAACAATCGTGTTCAGGGGTTAGGGAATTGTTAGGAGCTGTTTTGCCAAGATAAGGTTTCTGACATCCATCATTGCTTCTGTCAAACCCAAGAGGTTGTGAGCATGGTGAGAAGCTGCCATTGTTTTGCTTTATTAAAAGGCTTTCTTGAGTTTACCAAAGGGATTTTTAGCAAATATTGATTTTGCAGTGGTGATAATCCTCTGCAAGCAGATACTGTGCCCTATAGCATTTAAATGCCTGTTGCACAGCTATTTTGGGAGAGAATTTCAGAAGTTCTTTAATTATTTTTGTCTGTGATCTATCCATTTATCTCTTTATCTATTTATCTGTCTATTTTCATCTATTTTACTCAAAACCAGCTCTCAGTCCAGGCAGGTAGCTATTCCTGCTGCTGCAGTTCAGCTGAGCTTGATGGAAGCCACAACTTCCTGAGAGTCACTTTAGGGCTCATGATCAACAGCCTAAATGGGGATTTACCAAATTACTGCTCGTTAGCAGAGCTGCCTCAGGTTACCATAAACAGGGTAATTCAGCCCAAACCTCCTTCGCTGAAGGTATTACCCCTCACTGGGGCTCTGCATCACTCTGGTCCTCCCCATCTTCTCCAGGATGGAGGCAAAGGAGCAAACTTTCCTCTCTGAAGAGCTCAGATCACGTGGGAAAACCGCACAGAGCGTGCAGGGATCTTGACATACAAATGTGCGGCGCCTCTTCAAAGCTCCAGCACAGAAGCTGTTTACACTGTAAATAAACAGACACAAGTAGCGGGTGCAACCCTTTTCCTCATGCTCCACTCTTCTGGGAAAGACAGGCAGCTCCAGAGGTACTGTGCCCAAGTGCAACAGCAAAAAAATCCCCCTCTTTTTGTTTATTGGGTGGCAGTGGAAGGGGTTCTCTGAAATAAACTGGGTAAAAATGGGACATGGTGGCTTGAAACAGGGAAATAGCAGCACTTCATTTTAATCAGCAGGTTTTGAGAGAAGGTACACAAATGTGATGATGGATTCGCTCCTGCCATCCTATGCCCAGGCACATCTGGCTTCTCTGCTGGCATGGTCAGTGTTGAGGAGTACTGGGAAACAGGGGCAGTTCAGGTTCATCTCTCCCAAACAAATGCTTTCCAGGAGGAAAAAAGCAAACTTCAGATGAACAACAAGTGAATCATTTACTTCTGTCTGATTATTAAAAGAAAATCCAGACTGGGATGACAGGTTTAGTGAGTATGAGAGACTGCTGTGGGTACCAGGCTGCAGCTTCTTATGGCTATGGGTTTTACACAGACTGTCAGGGTGTCCTGCATGTAGGACCCCAAAAACAGCCCTTAGTGAACTGCAGTGGGGAAGAAGAAAAGTTTTTCCCCAGACTGGGTGGGCAGAGGAAGAAAGAAGGGAAGAAAAAGACCTTGTGTTAGTGATGGGAAATGTGGAGCAGGGCAGAGCAGCATCTGTCCCTGGGGTCCCTGGTGTGCTGAGCACCCTGCAGTTGAGAAAGTAAGGACAGGAGCACTGACAGCTGCTGTCTGAGGTGCCTAGAAGGTCTCCTGTGGGTGACCCTTTCAGCTGTGGGACAGCTCTGTGACATTTCTCAGGGCTTTCAGACCTACCAGAACTTTGGCCTTGGCCAGCTAGCACCCTTGCATCAGGCCCTGGAGGAGGGAAGCAAAACATGTCTGGCCACAAAAGCAGGATGAGAGCTCCCTATGGTCAGGGATGTCCAGCAGCCATCAGAGCCCTGTGCTCAGAGAAAGGTGTGGAGCAGCTCTGTGGGATCCAGCAGGACCTGGTGGGTTGGGTGGCACTGGCTGGACCAGCAGCCTTGCATCACCCCTTGGCTTTCAGCCACCAAGTGCACTTCCTCCTCCTCCCCATCCCTGTGGGATTAAACTTTCCTCTGCCAGGTGCTCTGTGGTTGGGGCAGGGCTCAGAGAGGTTGGTTGATGGTGGTGAGAGAGCTTTAAAATAACCCAGGGTGTGGACATCTCTCTGGCAGTCATGTTGTAGAAGGGTCTGGCTTGCCCAAACCTGTGCTCTGTGTCCTCAGCCCTTGGTGGTGGGGGCCTCTGTGGTGATGAAATCAGCTGCAGGTTCCCTTATGGTAGCCAAGCCTGGAAGACTCCTCAAGGACCAAGACTCTCCTGCAATGTAGGGCAAAGCCATGCTTTCTTTACATGTCCCAAATGGCAAGGCTTTGGGTCAGGCTGCACCGGGGCTGGCTGGCAAGCCTTGGAGAGCTGAAGTTGGACTAGACAAGCTCCAGAGGTCTCTTTCCACCTGAATGCTCCCATGATCTGAGGAGTTTCCCTGTCATCACAGGACCAGCTGCATGCACATTACATGTTGCTCTGTAATGAAGACATATCCAAAACTCCTCCAGACAGAGCTTGGGTCACACTGTCTCTGGATGTAATGACAACTTTGCCCCAGCCAGTCCAACAGGATCCTGTTGTAAAACAGACCTTGCATAACAGAAGTGTGAGAAGGTTGATGCCCAGATCCATGGATGGGCTTTCATCAGGAATTAGGCATAAGAGCCTGGTGCCACTACAACCTGAGCTTGCCCAGCCAAGCCAGGAGTCACCACACAGATGTCCCTGCAGCCTGTCCATGAAGCACCTGCCCTCCAAACCAGGCTCCAGTCTTGGCCATCCCCACTTCTGGGTGTTTATTTCCTAGCATGCTCACTCTCACCCCAAACTATTTCTGAGGCTGGTTCACAGCACCTCAACTGGGCAACTAAAGCTGTCCAGAGGATGAGGTGGGTTGAGACTGTGTGTTCCTGCTGTGTGAAGAGGAGGGACATGGCAGGGTGATGGCAGTACAGCTGGGAAAGTGGAGGTGGCTGCTCCTGCTGCTTCTGGATGGATGAAAGGCACAGGGACAGGCAGAGAGAGCTGCCAATGGAGGGAATACCCCAACACACACCCCCCAGCCATCAGCACCACAGACCCTGCAGCTGTGGGCTGGGGGCTCTTCACCAGCTGGGCACCCAAGTGCTCCCATTGCTGAGGCCTCTGTGTGCCACAGTGCCAACCTCCCCACTGACAAGGGTGCACTAGTGATGGGATCCCATGTGTTTTTGTTTGTGCTCGCTTTGCTGAGGTAATTGCCAGCAAACACTCTACCTTGATAAGCAAAACATTGGCAAGATGCAATTTCTAAAGCATCTTTAGCTAAATTTGTAGCGGTTGTCTCCAATTTGCAGTCCTGTTTGTGTCTGTGAAGAAGACACACACTTTCTCAGCTCCCTTCTCATGTTCCCACTTGCCTTGCACAGCCATGGAGGTAGAAGGAGGATTCCCCTTGCTTTATGCAGTTTGGCTTTGACTGAATAGTTTCCAGTTACCTTGAAACCTAATCTTCTTTTGAACTCTTTTTAAGTCAGTTGCATTCTTGGAAGGAGATGAGCCTGCGAACTTGTATCATCTGATGAGAGAGATAAGAGCCCTGCAGAACCTACGCCCAGTGGCAGGCACAAGCCAGAAAACATCTGCACCTGCTCACATGGAAAAAGCACACGGGTATTAGAGGAGGCAATTTGCCTTTCATGAGTTTGGGGATGTTTATTCCATTGAGAAAGCTGCTCTGAGATGTCCTAGCTGCCTGTTTTGGGACAACTGGCCATGAGTCCTATGGGAGGTCTGGGACATGCTGCAAGACAAAATGGTGCTGAATGTCTCTAGATGAAGATAATAATTTGCTTTTTGGGGCAGTCTGGTGCTGTGCTTTGCAGCTGGTAAAGAGAGCTAATGGAAAGAAGCTGAAAACCTTGCCATCCTTACATACATAACTCGCAAGTTCTGCTCTTCCACTTGCCCTAAGATAGGGTTTCAGCAACAAGATGTTCCAAAAATTCAGGTCTGTCTTCCTTGCCAGTCTTCCTTCCAGTCTTGTTTCCAACCGTTGCTGGTTTCCAGCTGTTCATGTCCACCAGAGACCATAAAATGACCCCCAAGGATCTCATAATCCCTGAAGATCACATGGTGGTAACCCCTATTCTAGGGGGGTATATAGAGCTCCTCCCATTGTCCCTACACCCTCGTCATTGGGTTGAGGTGTGACTTGTGAGTAGTCTGTCAGGTTTCCTGAACTGATGTATATCCTTATTGGATCCAAGTGTCTCTGACAAGTGTCTGAGCTCCCAGCTGCAGATCCAAGGGTTTGGAGGTTCACCTTTTCTTCTTCCCATGGAGCAGCCTCTCTCTGCTGTTGGTTTTGCATTAGCAAAGTTCTTGCCACTACAAGATGAACCCAAACTAGCACAGAGAGACAGGGACTACTTGAGAGAGACAACCAGATCTGCTTGTTCTCACCCCTCCCTTCACCCAAACTGTCCATGAGACCAAATGATGTCTGCCATGGAGAAGAGGAGCATCAAAAGAGAGGAGGGCTGGAGAGAGTGACAAAAGCTGCTGCATGTAACATCAGGGCTGAGCATGAAGCAACCAACCTACCCAAGGGCGAAGATCTGGGCCCTCAGGACTCCTGTGGGGAGCTGGGGTGACGCCACCTTTTTCATGTGCCTTTTGTGCTCCTCCATGGCTTCTTGGATCCCCAGCATCAAACACAGCTGCTTATCTCCCTGCATTACTCAGTGCTTCCCTACATGTGCTCTAATGCATCTTCAAAGTGCTGCGCTCGCCGCAGTGAACAGACCGGTTGATTCAATTAAAGAGACTTGTAATCAACAATGGTAGTGACTGCGAGGGGTGGGGAGATGATTTGGGGCAGCTGGGAAAAAAATTGCCCTAAAATTGCTCATTGTCAGAGCCATCCAAGGTGATACCTGTAACAATTCAGAAGCCTTCTGTGAAGGTCTCACCCTCACAGGAGCAGAGGAGCCTCTGCAAGAGCAGACGTGTACTAATGGGTTTTCCTTTTTTAGTAGTGTTATTCCCACTGGGACATTAAAGAGCTCCCCCAGAGCATCTGGGCAAACAGCTAATTCCCCTGAAACCCAGGGCGGTTCATGAGCCCCCATACGTTGGCTCTGAGTTGTTCTCAACACTCCAAATGCCAGAGATGAGGGTTTCAAATTGTAACAGCAAGGGCGAGCAAGAGGAAACAACCAACATTTTCCCTCTCAGAATTTCTTTGTTAATTAAAAAAAGGGGGGAAATGTGGTGAAAATCTAAATTCTGGTTCCAGAGGGTTTGGGCAAAGTCTCAGCTGGAGCAAAACTGGGCTCTTGAGAAAAGCAGGCTCTTGGTCTGTAGAAACCCGTGGCTATTGGAGGAGCTTTTTTCCTTTGTATATTACATTTTTTGAGTCATGGCATCGCTGTTTATTCTCATCTTGCTCTCAACGATGGTGGGATGACATCAGAGCCCCCAACGACTGGAGAGAGGAGCCTCTTTGCCAAGAACCCCAAGCACCCCAACTGGAACCCTACCAGTATGCGCCGGTCACATGATGGGTTTTGGGGCTATGGGAAAGGAGGCGAGTGGGAGTGGGGCCGCCGGCTGCCAGAACAGTTCATAGGGCCCACAGCCCGCTCCTGCCCACATCTGAGGAGCCCTTGGGAAGGCGAGCGGGAAGGAGGGAGCTGCAGACCAGATGCGTTGCTCCGGTGGGCCGTCTCCAGCCCGCGGGCCCCGGGGAAGGCGCGCCCGCACCAACGCTCCCGGCCGCTGCTCTTTGATAGGAGCCGTGGAGGAGCGAGATCGTGCACCGGGGGCAGGGAGAGAGAGAGAGAGAGATCCAGTCCGGGAAGTCGTGTCTATCTTTGTTCTCCTCCTACCTGATTGCGGGATGACTCATCCCCTTCAAACCAGCGAGGCTATTTCTGACACGAGGTGCTACTTGGCGTGAGTAAAGATGGAAAAGCCTGCCCCATAACTTGGATGATAAAAAGGATAATAATTATGCTTTATATAGCAGACTTACAAATAATGGCTTGCTTCTTTGGCTGTTCAAGACCACACACGCTTTTTTTTTTTTTTTTGCCTTTTTTTTTTTTTTAAGGGGGAGGGGTGTGGGGGGTTAATTTGGGACTTTTTTAGCTGGAACGGGAGATCTGTGTGGTCCCGTAGGCTCCTGTATAATAATTCTTTTAGCTTAATATCTTTTGATCTCCTCTAGGTTATTCATCAGCCCTGAATAACACACTGCTTGACAGTCAGAACTTTTTATTGGTGAAATGGTGCTTCATTTCACCTTCAAACAAAAGCAGGCTCGATGCTGTGCCTCCCCAGGAACCCATGGGCAGGTGTCAGGTACCTTAGGAGAAATGGGATACTAAGTGGAGACAGGAAGGAACTGGAAGAAAAAGGAGCAAGGTTGACAAAGCAAGTTACAAAGGGACAAAAAGAAAAAGCTGTCCAAAAAAGATGAGAGGCACTGAAAAGATAAAACCCAGTAAAAAAATCAGGGTCTTTTTACCTGTTTAAATAAAAAATAAAAGGGAAAATAAGGGTTGAAGTGAGATACAGGAAAAGAGAAGTTAGTTCAAGTCATCCTGAGGAATCCAGTGAACATCTGTTTCAAGCCCCACAAGCACGGAGAAAAGAAAATCTGGGGGATAAAGTGGTCAAGGCTAAGGAAGTGGGTTGAGATGCTCAAGTCCAGGGAACCCCATTGTCTCATCCTGCAAAAGCTGTCAGCTTGGGGAAGGCACAAGTGAAGACCACCTCCAACTGAAGAACAGCCCAGGCTCCCTGTATGTGCAGAGGAGAGAAGCGGCTAAGCCCTCTGCCCAGCTGAGCCCTCTGACCCAGGATCAACAGCATGGCAAGTGCCAGAACATCTCCCAAACACCAGGAGGGACAGTGCAAAGGTTTTGAGACTTGAAAACTGCTGCAAGACTTTGGAGAGGCACACAGGGCACGTCAAGTTCCTCTGGAGATGGTTAGTGCTGCTGGGAGCAAGGAAGAAATGCCCTGTGCGGGAAACATCAGCTGAAGGGAAGGGAGATCACTGGTGGGACTCTCTAAGGATCAGTGCTGGAAATCACCTTACATCTTCCCCACTGACTTCAGCACAAAAAGGAGCACCATGTTGATAAATCAGCTGATCTCAAAAAATGGGGGAAGAAAAAAAGGCATTACTAGTCTGGAAAAATACGTGAACAACGACACCAGAAATAGGGTGCCATTGAAGAGCACAGAAGACAAGGTGGCACACTTAGGGTGGCATTCATATGACCTTGCACTGGCCATCTGAAAATAGTCCAAACCACTCTGTAACTGGAGAGAAAAGTCCAAAAATTAAGTTTTCCAGTAGGAAGCACTGTTGTCACACACACAGTGTATGAGAACATCAGGCAAACCAGTGTAGAAGGAAAACAGTGATGTTTGCTCTCATATATAGTTTTCCCCATGGAGAGGCACAGATGATGCAAGGGCAGATGGCAGAGTGCAATCATAGTGACATGGAGCTCCAAGGACATTGCCAGTGTCTCAGTAACCTCTGCTTGGGAAGAGATGGTCACACAACAGTGCTGGCCAGCACTAGGACATGGAAGTGGGGGACATACAGCAGTACAGCCAGGAGCTGGCTACCCCAGGTAGTGGCAGGAGATGGCTGACCAGCTTGGGGTTGGATGCTGGCATGTCCCCAGATCATGGCATGGGATTTTGATTTTCATCACCAAGTCTAGTTGGGACAGAGTGGTGATAATCCATCCTCAAGTCTCTTACCATTGCTCCTGTAATGTCTGAGGAGCATTTATTCCTCAGAAATTCTGGAAGAGGGAAGGACTCTTCCAAGGACTTTGCACCTCATGTAATACTGTAGTTTCTACTTCATCTGTACCAGCCAGGACTTCAACCAAAGCCAGGAGTAATAGCCAAAGGATGATATTTCCCTTCTTTTCCACCCAGGCGCCCATGTTTATCCTGTGGGGTACAAAGAGATCAAAAGAAAGTGAAATGAAGGCTATCTCAAGGCATCTGTAACAAGGTCACCTTGGTTCTGACCTGGAGGACCTGCTGCTGCCAGGCTGGAGATACCCTCTTGTAAGAGCAGAGATGTTGGGAGAGATCTCTGTGGTTTGGTGTCCACCACACACATCTCTCCATGCTGAGACCTGTCTCCAGTGAGAGTCTTGGGCTGACAGCAGCAAACAGCAAGCAATTTCTGATCTCTGGGAAGCAAAGCAATAGAAGCAGAGGTCAGAAATACCATCCCAGTGAACTGTGGCAGCCGTTGGCCAGATACCCAAATCAGAGTTTTTCTCTCCAGGTTTTAACTCCATCCTTGCAGCACAGTAGGCAGGTCAAAGCCTGCTTTGAAGCGAAACCTGGGCTGTAACCCATATGCCCAGGGCAGGCACAAGGCCAGGTTCACACCATGCATCAGCCCTGGCTCTCAGGGCTTGTGTGTGGACAGTCTGGGCCAAGGCTTTGGTGGAAGACTCAGCTGCGTGGGAAGCTCCTCAGGAAAGGGGCCAGCAGTGCAAAGGCTGCTGTGGAGCCAGGTGGCAAACACTGGGAGTGAACTGACCAGGATAAAAGTGGTCCAGCACTGGTGGGCAGGAACCAGAATCAAAACCCACTCCAAGCCCTTGTGTTGCTCCCCCTGGATGTGGATCTCTGGCAACACCAACCCACACTGGCACTGGGACAAACCCAACAGTGGGCAAGACACCCAGAGCATCCAGTGCCAGCAAGAGCAGGGCCGTTCTCTGCCTGCTGCCCCTGTAGGGGCTTTGCAAACCAGGCTGATCACAGGGTTACCCATGAGGGTATGAAATCACTGGAAGGAGGAAGGCAGAAAGGCAGAACTGCTAATGTGCAATCTGAATCCAGCAATTCTGCAAGGTTATTGGTATAAATACCTTGGTTTGGGCTGGAAAATTAAAGATGAAGATCAATGCATGGTATCTAGGCATGGATTAAAGAAAGAAATAGTAAATAGCAGGCAAGAATGTAGCCAGGAACAGGATGCTTTGCTATGAGAAATTACACAGGCAGTTGAAGGCAGGAAAGAGCTGTGGGTCTGGACCTGAGTGGCAGAAGGAGAGATGCAAAGCAAATCCAGGCTGAGCTGGCATGCTGGCAAATATGTTTGTGCACTTCAAATGCAACAAGATCCAGCCAGGATCCTGTGCTGGTTTTCTATGGGGAGCCTGGGGGTGGTGTTGGGGTATGGGGCCTTGAACTGGGGATTTCTGCACCTGTAAGGACTGAAGATAGACTGAGCAATGGGCTCAGAGTCAAGGACAGTCCTGGTCCAGCATCCCTGAGACTCTGCTCTGGAAGAAATTTCCCCCCAGTTTGGGAAATTGAAGCTATGGCTAAAATCTGCCCCTCATGTCATCAACAAGGACTAGAGGAAAGTTATTTTAAACTCGGTTAAGAAGCAGATTCTTTGGCTAAAAATCTGTTGCCTTAAAGACAGTTGTTGAGATGCACTTGAGTATCCACCCTCTCCAGCCCCCAGCTGCTGCTCCAGTCTCCCATGGATATATAAATCAGCCCTTGAGGATGTCTCAGACACCCCAGCACCTCTCAAATGTTCTCGGGGCCATGTGTGCTTGACAAAATGTGGTCGTCAAAGTTGCTTAGAGGTGTTGGAGAGAGCTCATATGGCCCAGATAACTCTGTTATAGACACACCCCCAAATCTGGGGATTTATGCCTCAGTTTTGAGTCCAAACAGAGCTCCAACTGGGGAACCTTTTCCCTGCTCATTGCTGAGCTGCAAGTTGTTTGGCCATAACGGTGGCTGCTGGCAGTTGGCTCTTGCACAAACATAACACAAGGCTCTTAAGCAAAGCAAAATTCATTTATGCAACACTGATAAATCCTCATGAGACACCAACAGAGCCAATAGGTCAGACAGGCCACATTTCCATACGGCACAAATCAGCTTTGCTACATCCAAAGGAAGGCAGTCACATCAATTTACTCCTGCTGGAGAAGTGGGCCCAAGAAACTTGATGGGAAAGCTATTTCATCTGTCATGCCTTCACTTCGGAGAGCAGGTCATGAGGCAGTTTACTGAGTGCAGTGCTCTCAGATGCAATATGATAAGGCACTTCCATGCCTGGAAGAAACACCAGTCTAGAGAGATTTTAATAATGACTGCCTTGCAGAAGGGTCGTACTGTTGGGCAGTAAATGTCCTCGTTCAGTCTGTGAAGAAGAGCTGCATAATCCTGGTGCACCACTTTTCCTGTTAAACCAGACTCCTAGGAAAGACTAATGCGGAAGGAGATGCAATCAAGGCAAGCCGGTGGAAAGATAACCCATCAATTACCCAGCGGCTGGGGATATTCCTTCAAAGGCCCATTCAATTAGACATCTGATTTGCATGTCTTTCCCATTTGCTCTAGGTACTCATTAGGGGCATTTAAATACAACCCTGACTGCAGCCCCACAAAGCCTTGGGTGGATGCTTTTGAGAACCTCATTTTAGTTTATCAGAGTTGTCAGAAGTTGCAATTACTGTAGAGCAAGAAACAAAGTGCTTTATCACCCCTTTGAATCTGCTGGGATTAACACCCCTCTTGCAAAAATAAGTGTCTTTGCAGTCTTTAAAGATCCCAAAGATCAAGATCTCTTAAGCCTCATCAGAGGGACAGTCACAGTGCTCTCCAACACTGGACTGATGTGCAGCTCATCTCAACGTTGTCCTTTTCCCCTCTTTTCAACAGATTTATGCCCAAGTAATTGGTTACCATGCTGGTCCATGACGACTCATACCACAGTTCAGATTAAGTCAGGCCCAGCTGCTCTCCCTTCAGCACAGAGAGCAGGACTGGGTCAGTCCTGGCTGCCCTTGGCTGCAGTATCTCGGTTTTTCAGCACAGAGAGGGGACGCCCTGCTGTCCCCACACAACAGGTCTGTCCTGTCCTCCTGTCCTCCCTCCCTGACCTTTGCTGCTTTGTCCGAGCCTTGTGCTTTCCATCCCAGTGTTCTGGGCTGAGCTGCTATTTCAACATCATCTGAGTGGAATTGGGGTGGGAGTGACATGTGGACCCCCATCCAGCTGTGGCCAGGTGCTTGTCTGAGAGTTTGGATTCTCACACAGGGAGCACAACCTTGCCAAGCTTGGCCCATGGTTGGGATATCCACACTGTCCCTATCCCATGGGGACATTGGTCTCTAACGAGCTCAAATCTACCTGAAAACTGCTCAGGAGTCTATTTTAGTATAGGATGTAGGAACTGAACATCTTCAAGTCTGCCTTCCCCCAGAAAATTTGCCTGAACTTTGCCCAAAGTTTCGAAGATTGCTGTGAAAGGAGAGGTTGAGCGCTGATAAATCCTTGAGGAAAACAGATTAAAAAAAAAAAAAAAATCACCTCTCCCTTTCTCCTCTCCCCCTTTGGCAGAGCAACACACACAGACGTGGTGTAGACACAGCTGTACCTGCACCAAGGGCTTTGGTCAGTGTACTGTGGTATCGTGGGAGGCAGAGCAGCAAACACACTCCAGCAGGAGAAATCCTTCCAGCTTTGGCCCAGCCCTGGTCAATATTTGTCTTGAGTTTGCATGGAACCAACCCCAAGGGTGATGAGGAATCCACATCCCTGCATGTTCCAGGCAAGCAGACCTGGACCAGGCACATGGGCTGCACACAGCAGTACCCCGTCCCTGGGAGGGCATGAGGGTGCTGGAAGAAGTGTAAGAGAAAAAACAGGGGTGGCCCCCAAACCCCATCCAGCCTGGCCCCACCAAACCCTTTGTGCTTTTGTGCCTGTGCACCAGCATCCCAAATAAAAGCAAGAAAGCAGACAGTGTTTTAAAAGAAGAAAACCATGTTAGCCTTATCCCAGCCTTTGATTTCTGCTTGGATGTTCTTGTACAAGGTATAAAGGTAGTGTCTCTAATGAGATTACATATTATAGTCAGTCAGGAGCTGTTAAAAGGCTGTTTCTAATGGGATTAAAATGTATAGCACCCAGTTATAGCTGTAATTGCATTACACCCCTAAGGAGAGCCTGTAGTGTAAACTGAAGGCAGGTCAGGGATGCAGCGCACGCTGCTTCACTTCAGTATCTCCTGAGCTGCTTCCCTGTTTTTCCTTTTTTTCCCTGTCTTGGATGAAGAACAAAGAGAGAGAAGATTTAGCAGAGTGTCAGGAAGTGACTGGAGGCTAATCCCTCTGCTGACACTCCCCAGCACCAGGGGGAAGTAACTGAGATCAGCCAAATTGGCATATCAAAAGCCTTCTAATTATGTCACTGGTGGTTTAAGCCAATTCCTAACATTCTTATTCATGGAGTTTCCAGAACAAGAAAACCTTTCTTAATCTGAGCTGCTGTTGAGCAGAACTTAATGCCATGGATGGGTTTCTCTTTGTTGGTGCTGGGGATGCCAGGATGGCTCCCTGCTCACAGAGAACAGCCTTGTGTGATGGCAGGATGTGGCAGGGCATCTCCCAGTTCTTCCTGTGCAGCAAAATTTCATGAGCATAGATTTATAAGCCGAAAAATACAATCCAATCCCTCCTCCCCATACACTTGCACTTTGGTCATGGAGAGTTGCAGTAAGTGCAGACCAGTTTTTCCAAGAAATGATGCTGTAACAGGACAGACTCTGCTTCCCGGCATGTCCACCCAACGCTGTACAACACCAACTTCCATGTCACCAAATCCCACCGTGCATTCACCTTCTGCTGTCAAACCCAGCAGGGGTCAACACTGAAGCAGCTTGTTCAGCTCCATCTAAAACTCTCAGTCTTAAAAATGCTCTTGAGCAATTCCCTACCCCAGGTTTGCATTCCTTGCTGCCACCCCAGTGCTATCAACAGCCAGGGTCCGTGCTGGACTGCACGTGGAATGTGTACACAGCCCTGGCAGTGAGGATGAGCCAAGGACCCAGGGCACCCTGGCAGCCGGTGTCTGTCCTACCTGTTTGGCCACACACCTCCCTTTAAACAGGGACAGCCAGCTGGTTTGAAGGGTGTGAGTTTAAAGCAGTAATAATACTCAGTCCGTAGGTAGCACTTTTCATCTGCAGCTTCAAATCTCTTGACAAATACTGCTCGCAGTAGCAGAGATCTGAAAAGAACAAAGGAATTGGGTCTGTGCCCATCTCTCTCCTTTGTAATATGCAAAGAGGGCCAGAAATCACTTTGTTCATGTTAGATTTTATTTATTTTCTTTTCTAATGTATTAGAAATGCAGATTTTCATTGCCCAAGAGAAAACTGTGCATCCATATCATGAGGCAGATACTGAGCTGGTGACAGTCAAGCAAACAGGGGAGTGATTTGTTCTCAAGCTACTTAAATCACCAGCTTTTGTACTTTTCTGTTGTTATTGTTGTTACAACTCAAGAGCCTGCAAAACACTTGGGAGCAAAGAGACTTCTGGTAAGAACTTGACATGGCACTGTCACCACTCACTGGAGATGAGATGCTGCAGCCCTGGCTGAGATGTTGGACCTGCAGTGTCCAACAGTTCCCAAGCCACACGTGGGCTGTGCAGGGTATCCAGCCAGGACATGGGGACACCAGGTCTTTGAAAAGCTTCAGTGCCCCTTACCTTTGCAAGGCTGGGGTTTGAGTCCATGTTTGAAAGTAGCTCAGAGCCACTTCAAGTTTATTTTTCTGGAAAGCACCTTTTTTAATGATGTAGTAATGCATCAGCCTGTGCAGGACCAGCACCCAGCCCTTCCAGCTCTTTCAATGGTTATCGGCCCTCACCCAGCAGGCACTCCTGACTGCAAAGCCACTCTCCTTTAACCCTTCTGAGGCTTATCCCTGGAAAACACCTCTCCCTGTCTCCAGCATCCCTGGCACCATGTGGGACCACCAGTGCAGCTGGGGAAGGGGGGATGATTCATGCAACAACAGCCTGTCGGGCCCACGTGTGGCCAGCCAGGATGCCCAGCAGACCCAGTGATGTGGGCACTCCCTGGGCCCCAAATGGGAAGGCAAAACTCTCCCAACCTACGCAAGGCAGGGCAAAAGTCTGGCACCTGCTCACTGCCCCGCAGCGCTCGATCAAAGGGGCTCGGTCCAGGGAAACGTGTCGAGTAGAGTGTTCCCCGAGGTGGCTCCTGGGGAGCGTGGGAGGGACACGGGGGGTGCTGGCCACCATCAGGGCCTTTGGGCCAAGAGGGTCCCTGCTAATGCTGGGCAGTGGGAGCAGGGGTGGAGAGGGGATTGACTGCTATGGTCCTGGGGAGACCACAGGGAAGACAGAGATCTGAAGCCACCACGGAGGTAGCCAGCCTGTGGACCTTGGCACAGATTTTAGCAGAAGACACTGTGGATCACAGCTCAGCCACATTCAAAGTTTTTTTCCAATTAACACTGTCTGTTTTCCTGACCTGGGAACTTGAGATGGATATGGGGTAAATGAATAACATATTCCCTTTTTCATGACACAATTGGCAAGAGAAGGGGGTATGAGGTCCTCTCTGTCCCAAATCCCATCAGTGTTTCACTGCAGGGATGTTACATCCAGGAGCAGGGCTGGTGACACTGGGGATGTGTGAAGCCCTTTTCCAAGCACCTTCTGACTAATAGAGCAAGACAAGGGTGGCAGAGGGAAACAGGCTTCAGAAGCAGGATATAGACACCTGGATGTTGAGCATTGAGCTGCACTGTCAGACTTATCCCTCCATCAGTCTGCCTGACCTCCTGGGTCAGCTGGCACAGAGGACACCCTGTTCCCGCTCAGAGTCCCTCACAAGCCTTCCCTCTTTGGCCAGAGCCCTGCACTAGGGCTCAAGCAGAAGATGCTGGGAGCAGGGGACTCATTTCCATCCCTTTCCCCTGGGTAAGCTGGAGCAGAAAGGAGCCACACTGGCTCCCGAGAGCCGGTTCCCTTGAGGTGCTGATGGGCAGAGCCAGGAGCCCAGCCAGGGGCTGCGTGCACCAGCTGCACAATCCATCCCCTACCCTGGGCTCTGTGTCTGACACGCCTCCCCCAGTTACTGCATCACCTGCCTGTTTATACGGGAGATTTGAAAGCTGTTACCTCCAACTCTTTTTATACCTTGGTCTAATCTAGATACTGTTAATGATATTTACTTTCAAGACGCTCACCTTAGATTGGCTTTTCAACATCTAAATTAAGCGTTCCATCCCAGTCTTTGATATCATGACGGCACTTCAGCTACCTTTGATCATATCTACTAAGTATTCTCATTAGTAATCAACATTACTTACTTAAAATAAACACATGTTTTCTTGAAGCTTTGTGGTTACGCTTAATCAGCCGCAAAAATTCCCCTTAAGATGGTTTGTATCATTCAAGGGCATTTGCGTCCATAACCCTAAACAACAACCATAAATAGTTGTTGTTTTCCCTGTGCTCTCCAAAATGCTGTCTGCTGAGATCTGACTTTCCAGTGAAAGGATTTGATATCTGTAACATCCCCCCTGACCAAACCGCTCTTCGATACTGCCATGTAAACTGAATCATGGGGAGAATTGCTGTTGGCAAACTCCATCCCTCCCATCCCGGACTGCCGGCTTTGGCAGAGGGCAGGAAACAGCTCCTGTGGTGCTGGGCCTGACCCCTGACTTCCCAGCAGTGGCGAAACCACCCGAGCCATGGCAGGAGATAACTGGTGGTGCTTTGGATGGGAGGCAGGTCCCGCTGGCTTTGCACAGTGCCTGTGCCCTCAGACCACGCCGTGGCATTCACACAATGCAGGCCCGTACAATTAAGGTCCCTCTAACATGCAGAAAAATGGTGAGAGGCTTAAATGTTTTGGGTAGGGTGTGTGACTCAGCTGCTGTTGCTGCATCCTGGGCACATAAACCCTGCCTGGCTCAGGGTCCTGCGTTGGCACTTCACCTTGCTAATGAGCAGCCCTGACTCACCCCTGCCTGCACTTGAGGAAGCTCCCAGGAGAGGCAAATAGCTGCCTCTCTTCTTCTCCCAGCTCTGAACGTGTCCCTGTGTCCCCTCCCACTTTCTTTCTCTTGTTCCCACCATGTTCCTCACCTTCTCCCTTGAGAACCCTATCCTGGTGTCCCACATCTTGGAGTGGCCCCAGATCACCCAAATCCATCTCAGCTCCTCGTGGTGAGGGATGGCAGAGGAGGCAGTTATGGTGATGGTGGGCTCCCACCAGGATTCTCCACCCCACCTATCCAATGGGAGAGGGCCATGCCACCTCCCTGCCTGACAGGCACAGAGGGATTAGGAACACAAACCCCCCTGCTGGGGGGTGATTTTGCAGAATCTAAATCTTTCCTGCTGCTGATAACACTTCCTCTGGCTTCACCCAATCCCCTTCACCCTTTGATGTCAACTGGAGGCACCAGGTCTAAAACAGCCACTGCTGTTCATTAGACCTAATTAGTCCTTAATGCCCTCTTAAATCCCATTTTGAAAGGGGACCATTCAGCACGTCCAGGGCTGAGACAGCCCTAGCTGAAGGCAAAGTTAAGGGGTCTGTGATCAAAAGGAGGGAGAGTGCTCACCAGGTAATTCAAGACGGTGGGATTTGCAGGCTGCTACCAGCTCTCACAGTACCAGCTCACACAGACTGGGCAGGAGGGCAGGCAACATCCCTCACATGGAAGCAACCCAAACCCATGGATTCTTCTCCATGGAGGAATCTCCGGTGTTTGAGATCACTTGTGTCTCCACTGAGATGCTGTTTTCTGATGGGGGCAGGCTCCATCAGCAAGGTGAGGAAGAAGAAAGGGTCTGAAGCCTTGGGCAGTACAGGAATAGTGCATCTGGTCTGACTCTCAGTAGCAATGTTTTTCCAACCAGATGTATTTTTAGAAATGTGTTGAATCAATCTGTTGAATCAACACCTCTTGGGGGCCATCCCTTGGCTAGGGGAAGGAGAGCATCTCCCCCTTCATCCAACTCATCTTTACTGAATGCAAGAAGTATGAACACAAGCCAGGGCTGAGTGATTAGGGCTTTGATTTTGAAAGACTCAGTGGTGACGACATCCTATTTATCCCATGTTCCAGTACCACTCAACACCACTTCTCCTTGCCACTCCATCCCTATCCCATCTCCTTTGTGAGGCTCAAGAGCTGGAAATGGGATATTCCCCAGCCTGGGCCTTTGCCCGAGCCACACGACCAACCTCCCGCCTTTAGGTCCAACTTTCTCTAGAAACCAGGCCCATGTCCAAATTAATTTTCTGTATGTGTTGTTGGAGTGATTAGATCTGCAAATCAACATAGCCACAAACTGAATAATGCACCAACGCCGAGCGCTGTCGGGGCAAAGCCCCAAGTTCCTCGTCAAGTTCAGTCCTGCAGAGCCTGTAACTAATGATTTTTCTCACTTGGCCCAGAGTCAGCGCTCTGTCTCACATGCACACACAAACATTGTACGTGTGCCTTGTTAGCATAGCATGATCTGCAGATAAAGGGAGGGAGGGAGGGAGGGAGAGCAGGGCACTGGCCCTGGGACACTCGTGTGATACCTCACCCTCAGTTGAGCTGCTGAAACCCAGGGAAATGGCAGGATGGTGGGACAAGCCTCCCACTACCCAGCTCCAGTCACATTGTGCCACTTGCCCTTCTCCCTCACTGGGATAGTCTTCAGGTCTCTTTTTTGTCATGTTATTGAGAGCCCTCGGCTATCAATGAAAGGCAAGGATGAGGTCAGTGGTCTGGCAGGCCCCATGTCTGGACACCACACCCCCCACCACATGGTCATGGATGCAGAGGGTGATGGTAGCTCCCAGAAACTCCCCAAGTGTCACCTGTTTGGATTCAGGAAGGAGAAACATAGGGGAGAACCAGCTACAAGATGTCTTCTGCACACAAAGGCTGGTCCCCAGGGTTTATTTGTTGGACCCTGATAGTGTCCTCTCCTGACCAATTAGGGTTTCCATGCACACTCATATCCTTCTCCAAGACACAGGCTTCACCTCTGCAGGTGGGCTCTCCCAGGGCCCAGAGCCTTTCAGTGCAGGGCTGTAGCCCCATTTGGGACCCACTGGGCGTGCCAGTGGGACTCAGGGTTGCCCTGCAGTAGAGGAGGCAGCACACAGCTCTGGGTTCTCTGCCCTGC
This sequence comes from Trochalopteron elliotii, assembly GCA_024734555.1. Lineage (NCBI taxonomy): Eukaryota > Metazoa > Chordata > Aves > Passeriformes > Leiothrichidae > Trochalopteron > Trochalopteron elliotii. Next base: position 1,145,263 of record JANPWX010000324.1, read on the forward strand.
AGTCACCCTCTTGAAGTGATGGGTTTGCACCCATGAGCTCTCCTGTAGACTGGTGATAGGCAGGGATCTTACACTAAAGGTAGGGAGGATGTTCATCTCCTAAGTTACCTTCTAGAACCCATCTCTAACACCTTTTAGCCACCGAAAACCTCTTCTGTCCACAGCAAGAGACAGGATGCCCCAGAGGCCCATCCTGCTCCATCTTTGGAGACGTGTCTAGGGCAGGTAGGCTGAGTTGCCCTGTGGGCATTTTTCTCCACTCTCTGCTGAAGGAGCCCAGAGCCAAGTGTGACCAGGGTGACATTTGCATCACTCGACAGTCAGTCTCTGCAGCACAGCAGGTACCTCAGCTTCCTTTGTAGTCACCAAAGGCCCTCTGGAGGTAAAATTCACCCAGCCTGCTTGCCACTGCTTCAAGACAAAATGAACTGCACCCTCAGTTCCCCTGGCTGTGCAGATTAAATCTCCATCAACTATGAAAAGAACAGAGCAAGACCTCTGGGACTTTTACCTGTCTGCATTTAGTGATACAGTTCCCACCCCTGGTGACTGAAGCTGGTCGAGATAGGGATTTGCATCAGTGGAACATAAGCCAGGGTAGGTGAGGCCCCCATGGCAGGAACAAGAAGAAAGATCAGCAAAATAGGCTTCTGGGTGATGAAATTTATCTGCCCCACAGAGCTGTCCTTGCTTGGACAGGATCTGTGCCAGTGACAGCTCAGGGCAGAGAGGACCCCAGGGGCAGACACCAGCTCCCAGGACAGAGTGGGTGTTTGGTCCCACCTAAAGCCACCCTGCAGAGTGAGTGGCACCCCCTAGGCTGTGCAGTGACACAGTGAGACAGAACGTGTCTGGATTTAGCTTGACCAAACTGACCTACCATTGCACCAACCCAACCCACCTCACTGGTGCCAGCCCAAGGGAGATGTCATTTGTCAGGACTATCATGACATTTGCTGGAGATGTACTTTTGTGAGCAGCGTGGTCTGCCAGCCTGACATCCCTATGTTTCAGACACATGACATTTAATGTAAAGCAGAGCAGAAAATCTTCCCTTCCAGTGCTGAACAGGATGACTTTGTGCCCAGCTACAGCTTTAGCTGTGATCTCCAGTAATATTACCTTCTCCATTACCCCATTCATTCAATTTCCTTATGATGAAGAAATTATGATAAAATTATCATTTTTCCATGTTATTTATTCTTGGTTGGCTGTCAGGTGTGACAACTGTAGAGGAGGTTATTCTTTATACAGCACATCCTAAACAGACTGGGGGATCCTAATCTGACACCAGCAGGAGCAGCTGTATCTCCATCAATCTTCTTTCCCCATCCCATGAGCTGGCTGCTGCTGGAGACTCTCAGTGCTGCTATTTCTACTGTAGCACTTCTAAACACACTCCTGCAAGGTTCTTTCAAAGGACATTGCCTTAACATTAGCCCTGAGAAGGAAGCTGTATGCTTAACCCAAAACCATCTGTCCCCTGCTCTATCCATACATCCCTTTCCCCCCTTCCTTGTGACCATGCAGGGGCTCATCCAGCTGAACACTAACCTGGCAAAGTTTGGTCCCAGCAGAGTCAAAAAAGGTTGTTTCTACAAGGCTGGGATCCTGGAGGGCTACAAAGCTGACCCATGCATCCACACAGTGTGCCAAGGTGCCAGGTGATGGGAGAGGAGCAGCACCACCCTGAGGTAGATCTCCAGAGTGAGACCTTGCTCACAGCAGCAGAAAAGGAAAGGAGTCCTGCAGGTGTAGCTTGTACCAGCTTGCCAGGCCAAGATCAGTGTGAAGGAAAGTACCCACAGGTACAGCTCCACGGGTTTACCTTGGAGCCTCTGCCACTCAACCATCACCCTGGCTCAAGCCCCAGCCAGAGGCTGCCACACACCGAAGGTTTTGGGTGAAGTCACCTCAGGAGAGGAGCAGCCTAGAGGACCTTTGCTCCATCCTGGCTGTGCACTGTACACACAGCCACAGCAGGGTCATGCTGGGCTCCCCAGGTAAGACCACCCAGCAGAGACCATCCACCCCTTCTGTGAGCATCCATCAGCCACCCTTCTGCTGCAGGAACTTGCTGGGGACCTTTTCCTCTTTCTGTAGCAAAGCTGCAGAGGTGGCCAGAAAGAAGCAGGACATCAAGGAGGCTGGGAAGAGCATGGCTTGCACCCACTGCTCAGTTTGGGTGTCTTCAGAGACCATAGGTCAAAACCTACATTCTGCAAGCAGAAGTCTTGTACAGACATCTCCTTTCTGCAGGAGGCAGGGAGGGACAGTCACACCTAGTGGTCCCCATCTCCTCTTGCATGACATCTAAGCAGTGTCAGGGATGTACCCACGAGGTCCCAGTGTGCACCAGGACGTGGCATGAGGGTGATGGTCCCCAGCTGGATCCCAGCACACGGGGCTTAGTGTGGGAGATGCTGCCCCGGGCCGGTCTGTGCTGCCCACTCGCAGAGCATCTCTCCGTACCCCACCGCGCAGCTTCTCCTCTCAATGCCTTTGCTCCGCAGAGAGATCAAAAGGCATCCAACCCACTGATCGCTGGGGTTTGTGTCGAAAGGCTCCCTGATTACCTCACCAGTAGCTGCGCCCATTAAACAAAATCCTAAAGGTTTTACACAAAGCTGAGGTTTCAGATGAGAGGGCGAAGGAATGACTCAGTGCCTTTAAACGCCAAAGTCTTCTCCTCCGTCCTGTTTGTACAGCACCTAGCACGAGTGGTCCAGGTGCATGCCTAGGGCTCTGAAACACCGCCACAATTAACTAATAAGTGTAATAGCAGCTGTACTCCCACCAGCACGGTTTCGTTTTATTATTTAAATATTCAGTTGCGCTGGGTAGCACCTCTCAGAGATGAAGTTTAATTCAGTGAGGTGGAAAATGACCCCCCGGCTGGCCACTGGCAGCCACCGCTGCAGCACAGGTACAGCCGGGAGCCACAGGAGCAGCCCTGGTGCTGCTGAAGTCAAGGATGGGGGAGAAGAGAGCAGCCCCAGGGTCCTGCGGTCCCCGGAGTGCTGGGGCAGAGCTGGGCAAGGGGGTTTTCAGCTGATATAAGAAGCTTATAGGGCCGATCCGGGTGGTGAGATTCTCCTTAGGACTCATCTGACTGAAACCCCCGGCTATAGGCATCTCTCCAGCTGGTAGCATCTGGGGACATTGGTGACAGCAGTATCACCTGGAGTGGGCTGCAGGTGAAGGGGAGCAGGGAGGGTCACAAAAACTCTCTTCTCCTCCCTTTCCACCCGGAGAGTCAGCAACAAACACCGATTTTCAACCCTAAAAAAAGAGCCGATACAAAACAAGCAGCGCAGCGGTTTGGCAGCGCGGCCTGAGGTTTGTGCTGCTGATCACTGAGTCACTGTCGGGCACCGAACCCGATGGGAAGGCAACTTCCAGCAGGACAGGTCTCCATGGGGACCCTGTGAATTCCCTACCCGGCTCCTGGCACTGGCGGTCGCATCCCCTGTGGAGCCCACGGCGGGCTCCCAGCGCTGACGGGGCTCTGGAAAGGGCTTTGCCCTGAGCCTGGTGCTTCCCCTGGTCCAGCGCACGGCTCAGAGCTGCGGTGGGAACCAGTAGCTCCTATCGCAGAAGAAATAGTGCCATCTGCTGACATCCCCCGCTCCGTTCCTCGAAAGCCAGGGGCGGGTGTTTATCTCCAGCCTGTGATCCGCGTTTGGGGTCGTCCCAGCCTGAGAAACCCCAGCACAGGGCCGTGCTGGTGGGACACCCCCGCTGGTCACCCATGGGGCTGGGGTGTGCGGGCAGCCTGAGACCCCCACAGACATCCAGGGTGACCCTGTGGTTATACAGACCCCAAGCACTCCTGGGAGAAGAGCTGGAGGGGAAGGTGCTGGTCACTGCCACCCAGCAGGGTTTAATTAACCTCTTATCCCCTTCACTGTAATTAATGAACACAGTGAAACCCCTCCAACAGGCTGCTCCTCAAGGGACATCCCCCCCTCCCATGCAATTCCTTAGTACAGCTTTTTCCACCCTAACCTGTGGTCCTACCACCTCTGATCCTCTGGGGTGCTGGAGTTACTGGGACTCCCAGAGGAATTTCCAGAAAACAGCCCTTGGCTGGTATGGTGATTGCTCAGATTTTGGGGTTTTTTTTTAATGAACCCTCCCAGAATCACAAAAGCCTCAGCTCCCATACAAGTCCCTGGGAGGTAACTGCATTTAGCATGATGGTCCCTACTTGAGTTCCAGGCCAGATGTAAGGAAGAGATTTTATTTTTCAAGGAGAGTGGTGAAGCACTGGCACAGGCTGCCCAGAGAGGTGGTGGATGTCCCATCCATGTAAATATTCAGGTCAGGTTGGGCTGAGGTCTGAGCATCCTGGTCTAGCTGAAGATGCAGAAGAGTTTGGGCCAGATGAACATTGAAAGATCCTTTCCAACCCAGACTATTCTCTGGATCTATAATAAAATTTACATACATGATATGGATTGGCTCTATACGGCAGGAGATGCCACTGGTCTCAGGCACTCTCATGGCAAAGGTCACACTGTTCATGTCCAAAACTGCTGGGAGAAGCTCTTCCCTGGGAGCACCTTTTCCCACATAGACAGACACGAGGCCCCCAGGTGGGAAGAACCCTGTGACAAGGAGATGGTCCCACCCTGCCACATCCCCAGGGACAGGTGAGCTGCAGGGGACCAGGTCAAGATGAGAGCCTGGTGGAGCTCGGCCTGGGAATGGCCCATGGAAAGCAAAGCTGCTGATTTGCTGATTTTCCAAGCTGACCTACCAATAGCAAAACCATCAAAGCAAGAGACACATTCCTGAGGTCTGACCCAGCATGGCAAAGTCAAGGAGAGATTCCCACTGAACTCAACAGCCACTGGACTGCGGCCACAGCACCTACATATAGTCAAGACTTATTTATTGTTTTTCCCCCATGGTTTTAATCAAGACTTCATCCCACTGGTGCTCTGTCTCATCCTGCAACAAGGAAGTCAGATTTATCCTACAGAGTCATTTTAAGCCAATAGATAACGAAATACATATAGTTAGACATATTATCGTGTATGTATAAATATTAAAAACCATATATTTTATATACATACAAATAACCTCTTAAACTAGAGGTCAGGATAAAAAACAGAGTAAACACTGTAATAATTTAAATTATGCAACATATTCTAACATATTTATTTTTAATGGCAGTCATTTTAATAGCTCTAAGGCCCTGAATTAGTCCAATATGTTCTTAACTATGTTCACTTTAAATACAAATGTTAATGACTTTTCCAGAGGGTCCAGTGCCCTGGATGATCTTGCTACACAGCAGTATATTCTCCTTAACATGTTTGCTTTTAATAACAGGTTTAATGATGCACTTGGGGCCTTAATAACCATGTTTAGTCACAAAGAGAAAAACCAGCTACAAAATACTTTCTCTAAAAACTAGGCTACAGGGGATTGCCGTGCTGTTTCAAAGCCACACCAGCCATCCTTTAATGTGCCTCTGTGTGTTTTGGCTCTGCCTGCACTCAGGCTGGGGAGCCTGGCCGTGGAGGAGCAGCCCTGATCGATTTTTGGGGCTGGTTTTGGGGTGACTTGGGGACCCTACGCAGCAGCTGAGTCGTTCAGGGTATAGGACCACAGCCAAAGGTGGCCTCACCTCCTCCCACCCCCAGTGCTTACTGGGTTTGGGGAGACACAGGGCAAGTTTCAAAGGAAGGTGTTCCTGGGCTCCAGCAGAGGCATCCTGGGGCTCTCACCGACGCTGCTGGCACAGACGTGCCAAAGGGAACGCCTTTGAAAAATCACACCCACCACCCATTAAAAAAAAAAACAAAAAACACAACAAAACACCAAAAAGCACCACCAACAACTACAAAACCCCACCTCCTACATTTAGCTTTATGAGAACTAGAAATACCACCAAATTAAGAGGTGGGCAGGCGACAGCTGCTCTTTCCTTTCATGCCCAGATCAAGCCATTGCTGTGGGCCTGCAGCCCCACTCTGTCAGCCCTCCTGGCTGGGACTGGGGGCAGGCAGGACCCCGGGGTACATCCAGCCCATGGAGAGCCGATTCCAGCTCCCCAAAAGGGATTCACCCAGTGGTGTGGCTGGCAGGGCTTCTCTCCCCGGCTGTGTCTAGACCTGTCCAAGCCCAGAGCTGTGTCCAGACTGAAATCTCCCACGCCTGGGGGATGCTCGGAGCTGCCTCCATGACCTGCGGGCATAGGACCAGCCCAACCCATCCCTCACCATTCAGACTGAAGGGTCACCCCCCACAGGGTGTCACAGATGTCCCCAAGGTGCAACAGGTCCTCTACAGCATGTGCTGGTAGGGCTGGAGATACCCCAGGGGCAACACACTTCTCCCTCCATGCAGAGGCATTCTGGAGCGTGCATCTTGCACCAAAAAAAACCTTATGGTTTGTCCTAAATATAGCCATGGCAGACTTTGCCAGACTTCAGCTCCACTTGCATGAAAAACACTTGGAAGGCTTGAACCAGCCCTGGTTTTTTTACCTTCTGCCCCAGGGCCTGCACGAAAAGGGAGGGTGGAATCCAATAGCATGTTGTGCATAAAAAGATTATGCCAAAGATAACCTTATTGCTAATAATAACCCTGGAATCTATCCTGTGAATAGGCCCTATTGAGTGCTTGAACACAGGCATTCCTCGGTTAGGTTTTTCTGCCTACAAATACTTCACTTGAGTCTTTAAATACTAATCACAGAATTCAGACGAAGGGGTTTTTATCTTCAAAGTGCTGCAGAAAAAAAAATTAAAATTAATTCATTAATCAAGTATAATTAAAGGGTATAAAATATGCCTTTTTCCAGAGCAGGGAGCCAACCAACGCAGCGTGAAGCCATCGTGGGGACTCCAAGCATCTTTCCCACCGCAAACGTGATTTTCCCGGAGCGGTGCCCGGGCAGTAGCTGTGCTTGTTCCCAGCAGCTCTGCTCAAGCTGTCTTCCTGACATGTGTTAGGCTGTATGTCTGCCACGCAGGAAATAGGGTTTGAAGCTCACAGCCAGGAGCAAAAGCTGAGATTGAGGCTTTAATGAAGCTGGGATTGAGTGGCTAGGGTGGTTCAGTGAAGCAGTAAATGCAAACACATTATCACCTGAGAACTTGCTCCAATTTCACACCAATTAACTAGGAATGAGAGAGGAGGGCTGGGGCTGGCTGCAGAGATGGCTGATAATCCTGTGAATGGGCAGAAATGGCTCGAACGCAGACGCGCTTGTGCCAAAACGAGTTTGTTAGATAACGCCAGTCCCGGTAATTTTGTCTCGGGGAGGGAGCATGTCATTACTGGAGCTGCTTTTATTAGCAAATATTAAAAACATTTGCCGAAATACAGTTGCCCGTGAGGGAAGCAGGGGTGGGAAAAGTAATAAAGCAATAGCTGATTATTTTATTCCTCTGCCAATGCGTCATATCACAGGGGAAGGGAAAGGAAGGGAAGGGAAAAGGAGAGAGGGAGAAGAGGGATGGGATGTGAAGGATTACTGTGGCAAAGTCGGCAGCTCATGGAGGGGAATATCCCATCTTCAAGGAGCCCCTCAGGATGGTTAGTTGTGGATTTCAGGTGGGTTTGACTTCTAATCCACTGCCAGCAGATGTAGGTCTGAACAGGTCCCCAAAATTTACCTTGGCAGTGCTGATGGGGCCCATCCCCGTCCCCTCCACCCAGGAGCCCAGTTCACCTTCATTGCATTTTAATATTTGAGTTGTTCCAATTTCTTTTCCCTGCCATTATTAATTCCATTTTAGGAGTTCTGGTGGAAGAAAGGCAGCAGTTTAGGGGCAGTGCTATTAAATGGATTTCTATGTGCCAGGCCCCAGATCACCCCTCCGGTAACTGGGGGTTTCAATGTCTGGGAGCAACCAGCCTGATCCTCTGGATCCACACCAGCCATGAGACATCCTGCAACCAGGAGGTTGGACTGGAGAAAACTGCTGGATGTAAATGAAATCTTGTTTTCATTTTAAAAAGCATCAGTGATAAAAATGTTACTGGAAATGTAAAGGCAAGAACTCCCTGCTATGTTTCATGGTGACACAACAGCCTGGAGATCTCAGGAGAAATCCTGTGTTGTGTGGTGAACCCTGGGCAAGGTCTGTGCCCCAGGAGGGGTCCTCAGTGCTGCCCCAGCTCTTCTGTGGCAAGGCAGCATCCAGGAAATTGTGTTGTTCCTGAGAGCTGCCTGCCCTGCTCTCCAGCAGGGAGCTCCAACAAAATAATTGCAAGAAAGGTGCAAAGAGAGGAAAAGCAGTGAGGGCAATCACTCAATATTGAATTACTTCAGGCTATGGGAGGAACAGAGATATCTCCCTTTAAAATCAGGAAAGTGTTTTCTCCTGGGATGAAGGCTGGATGGCCAGCAAGGGACTAGGACAAACCATAATATACTAAAAAGCCCCAAGTATGATCCACCCTCACAAAGAGCCAAGGAGAGTGCTGGGACTGGCTCCTGCTCCTCTTCTCTAAGCAAGGTGGGCCCTGGATGCTCCCTGCCCCACTGTAAGCCTGATTTTCAGCATCCTGCTCACTTCAGATTCTCATTCCCTTCTGAACAGATGCGGGAAGAAGGAAAAAGCTGCAGCTTAAATGAGCAAGAGTCAGCAAGTGCTGAGCCAGGTGCTGGGGGATTCTTTCCCCAGGGCAGGTGGAGTGGGGGGCAGGGGGACACTTTGCTCTAGTTGTTCCAGCCATGGGAAGTGGGAATCTGTGGCCTTTCCTGCTTGTGGCATGCAAACCACTCTCCCAAGCAGGAAAAACACTTCCAAGTGGCAGATATCCCATTCCGTACACAACGGTGCTCCCCAGCCCCGGTGCAAATCCACAGGGCTCTTCCTGTCCGCGCTCTCCAGCCTGTAATTATCTTAAAGGCAACAATTATAACTATTGAAACACATGTGATGGGTTTAGGGAGCAGAGCTTGGCTAATCCCCACAAGCATCCCGGAGGAGCGGAAGCGAGGAGTTCCCAGGGTGCTGCTGCTTTGCCTGGCAGGTAGGGACCAAGTGGAGCTGCAGGGCATCGAGCTCAGGGTGAGGAGGGGACAGCAGCCTGGTCCCCAGGCAGTGTGGGGTGTCACCCAGGTGGCAGTGACCAGGCTGGGGGAGCTGCAGGAGGGTCCCCCTGCTCCTCACCTCACCTCGACCCTCCCCAGGGTCACACAGAAAGTCAGTGACAGAAAGACCCCCCCCATCCTCAAAACCTGTTGTTTAAGCTCTGTACCAAAATATTTTGGTATCTCAATACCAAAATATTTCATCTTCCTTTTCCCATGTCAGTCCAGGACTCAGCATAGTGTGTCCTGCTCCATTCCCTATGTCAGATACCAAAATAAAGCCATGTTCAGACACAGCCCCTTCTCCCCTTCCCGCTTCTTTTACTGCACCATCACACTATTGTTTCATTTCATGAGAAAAAGTTCTGCAAACACCTGTGATGCTCTGCTTGAGGAGTCCCAAGGCAAGAGCAATGAGATGAATAGTGAGGAATTGCACAAAATATCACTAACCTGTGCTCATCACTTTTTAATTTATTTGTTTCTCAGGAATCATTAGTTTTGCTATTTTTCTGTAAGCATCATCCTCCTGGAGCCACATTACATGCAATTTTCTGCTCTGCTTTCTTACAGAATTGGTTTCTAACCTGCCCTAAAAGTGCTGAACCAGCTTTGAGAGCCTGAAAATGCAGGGAACTACAGAGCAAAAAAGAGAACACAAACTCTTTGTTCTCAGTATCTCGTGATCTTAAAAGTGCTCGGGGTGATCGCAGGGGTGTCAGGGTAAGGACAGAGCCACACAGGGCAGCTGCTGGCTGCTCTCTTTTCCAGCCCTCTTGTTCTGCTTTTTTGTAATATGGTGTTTTAAATATTCTTAGAATTTGCAAAATTTCTACATTTTCTTCTTTTTCCCAAAACTGAAACATAATTTCAACCATTTGTACTAAAAGTGAGTGATTTTGCCGTTAAAATACCTCTTTTAAGGCTTTTTTTTTCAGTTTCTGCTCAAAAGGAGCTTGTGTTTGCAAAAAAAAAATCTTTTGATTCAATTCAAACATATTCAAACTCCTTTTTTATTAAGTATTTAATTTCTGAATGGTTATTTTCTTTCTTTTTAAATGCTTTTTCCATCCCATTTCTCCCTTTCTCATTTCTAAAATGCAAATAATTGAGGAAAAAATTCCCTTCTGAGCCACCTCTGTTGCTGCTGCCACCAACAGCCCTAAAGGTCCTCCCAGTTCCATGCTCCCCTCATGGAAGGAGCCTGCAGAGTGTCCCAGACCCCTTCTTGTGTTCCCAACTCGCTGTGGATACCCATCCAGCTGCATCAAAATCACAAGACAGACAGAGCCATGGGGCTGAGAGAGACAGAAAAACACATAGCAAATCCAGCCTTGGGTTGATAGGACCCCAAAAGGGCTGTGGCTGTTTTATGAACTGTGTGAGGAGCTATCAAGGCAGAGGAGCATCACCCTGGGTGACCAAGTGCTGCACTGCCCCAAATAGAAGATTCCCTCACAGGCAATGTGTCTGTCATATATTCTCTGTGTAGTTATTACACAAATTCTACACATCTCTGGTTATAAATTACTCAAATGTATAATTAAATGTTTCCATTCACAAAAAAAAAAAAAAAAAAAAAAAAAGTATATGCAGCTGTTAAACACAGAAACCTTTCTCTCATGGGCCATCTCTGACCAAGGGATCCTCTGAGTGAGCTGCATCTTCCCCCACCATTCTCATAAACTGCACAGCAGACAGCCACTGTCTTTCCATTTATTAACAGCAGCATTTCAGATAAGTGAAGCCCAGTTGCCTTTAAGGGTAGAAAAAATTTGGGCTTAAGTGTCATTCAGTGTCGTGGGCAAACTGGAAATTTTATTTGATGGCTGCTTTCCATCACGTGAACATCTGACATTTTATTTGCATTTCTAGAGGGCTTTAGTCTATTTTAAGCTGGAAAAGGGAGAGGGCAGCAGGGCTGGTGGGAGCTCCAGTTTCCCTGAGCAGGATATCCTGAATTGGGACATTAGTACTGACCAGAGGAGCAGCACAGGAATGGGGATTTACAGCAGTGCCTGGTTTTTCACAGTAAAAGCAAGAAACAGGTGAGAGGGATGGAATCCTATCTCCAGCTACTCAGAGCAAAATGTTCATAAGGCAACACGTTTCTTCTGGGCATGATGACTGCATCAGAGCAGGCTGTGTAGCCCAGAGATCAAACAAAGTGATCTCCTCTGCCTTTAAAATGTATGAAGCTGAAAGATCTTAAAGGCAAATAAAGTTACTTTGATTGCAGGGCTGGGATCTTGGAAGTCACATTCCTTTAATTTCCTTGAGCTTGTTGCCTTCCCTGTGAAGGACAGGCACAGGGTGGTGAGTTTTCAATGGAAACTGGTTTTGCCTCATTTTCCACTTTTCTCCTGTTACAAGGAAAGAAGTGCTGAGCTCCAGAGGCCTACCTACCTCTTCCTATGCAGACAGAAAGGGCTGGGTGTCTGTTTTTAATTACAGCCTGAAAGAACTGCATTTAAAAGACAACAGAAAGCTATTTAATTAATACTTATCATTAGCACACATAGGAATGCCTAGCAGCAAATTGCAACAACAAAGCAATTCCTTTTTATTATTTTTTTCCTTGCACTTTGGATAAATTCAAAAAAATATGAGTAAACAAATGATTTGCACCACGTTTGAGATGACATTTTACAGAGCGAGAGCAGTGGGATAGTAAGTATCACCCTAGGAGAGCAGAGATGTTTAAGAGCAGCCTTCTCCATCTCCAGTTTTTCAGTCTCCAGCTCTCTTGGCCAAGAAGCTTATCTTCATCCATCCATCTATCTATCTTTCTATCTCAGCATTTACACCGGGCTCATCCCCATGTCTGAGCGCCGACTTGTCTTCATACCTGTCCATAAATTACAGGGGGCCCCCAGGGCATTATAAATAATAATTCAGCTCCCAAACATTCAGAACACTGTTTTAAAGCATTGGCTTATAATTCACCACGTTGTGGGCTCCTCCCAGCTCATAAATGGAGCAGCAGGACATTACAGCCCAGTCAGTGGAGTAATTTCCCAAAGATCAATTCCTTGGGTGGCCACAAGCTGGAAGATGGGGATGGACATTGTGACAAATCACAGGGGAAGGCTGGTCTGCTCATGGGAAAGAGCATCCTCATCCTCAGCTCCTTCAGGATTTTATATTCCTCTCAATTTTATCCCAGCCAGAGCAGTAGTCAGCCAGTCATCCCATGCCCCCCTTTAGCAAACAGATCTCTTCATGGCACTATTAATGATTGGAGTGTTGAAACACAGCATGGCTCTGCTGCTGGATGGAGTCCCCATAGGGCACAGAGGCAGATGACTTAGAGGGTAGACTCCACATGTAGTCCAACAGATCCCAAACCACTCCAGGACAGGCACCCCAATCCCTTGTTGGACACGCCAACTACAAATGAGTTTGGCTCAGGACAGCAAGTTGCTTTGGTACATGTGAGTTATTGAGTAGAAACTCCAGCTGAGCCATGACCCTATTCCTCTATCTCAACACACTGCATCTCCATCCCAAGACATTGCTTTCTCCTTAAGGTAGGAGTTGGGAACATGTCCCAGCTGTGTCCTTCAGTGGGGGAATACAGCGTCCCTATGGAGTATGGTCACTGGTTTGTAGTCATCACTATCTCCTGGATCACGTGTTGGACATGCTTAGGGTCAGGGACCTGAAACTGGAATTTTTGCTGCAAAAAGCAAGAGCAGTTGATGTATGAAATGAATTATTTGACAAGCCTGTCCTGGGTTTGTGATCAGCTCTGGAAGTGCTGGGCTAAAACATCGTTAACCCTGGGAACATGTGAAGCTTACAGAGCCTGGAGCCACCCATCAGTGTTGGGTGAGGAGGTGCCACTTTTTGTGTGACTTCCCTCTTTCCATTTTCCATCTTTCCATCAAACCAGGCTGACCTTCCCTCTCAGCCAGAGACCCAAGGATGAGCGAGCAGACCCCCAAGCACCAGTTCTGGGGACAAAGTGGGAGCTCCCAGTGTGAGAGTGGCCACAGATGCCATGGTCCCTGTGCAGGTGGTGGGACACAGCACACCCACGGGGCCAGGTTCATTCCCACATCCCAGGCACTGGGCTGGCACACGTGGCTGTGCATTGGCCTCTGTGGGAGCACAGTCCCCCTGCAAGCCAAGCCTGTCTGTGCTCCCTCTGAATTGGCTTCAGGCATGGAACAGGCTTTTCCTGCTGTTCTTCTGCTCCAGAGATCACAGAGGGAGTTTCATAGTGTCCTGCCCCAAAAATAGTCTGATTTGGGATGGGGGAGACCTAGCATCCTCACCCCATATGGGTATTCTCAGGGATGGCTGAGAATTCCTTTTCACCCTGCTATGAGGCTGGACCCTTTACTCATCCTACTGCTTGAGGGCACTGGGATGGGAGCATGGAATGTATTTGTCACACTTCCTGCTTGCAAAACACTCCAAGATTTTGGCAGGCTGCAGGTCCAGCCCCATTCACCCCATCCTTCACAGTGAGGGGTTGGGGTCTTGCCAGCCAGGTTTGCAACCTGTCACTATGATGCAGAACTGGGTGAAATTTCAGGCCTCTCCCCTCTTGCAGGGTGTCTTAAGCTGTGATTAAGGGCTAAATTGCAACTGGGCAGCCATCCCTGGCTGAGAACCCCAAGATTTGGGGAGGCAGCTTTTAAGGGCAGTGGGGTCCAATGAGCATAACATCTGCATCAATGAAAGGGGAAGCTGATCAGGGGGGTCAAATGGGATCAGGACGTTTCTTACTGCCACCCCCAAAGATGTCCTGCACCACTGCCAGTGTAAAGCCATCCTCTGGGGAAGAGTTATTTGTGAGGATGAAGCTGTTGCTTAAAAAGTAGGTGTTTTGCTGGTTTGGCTCTTAATGAAGGGTGAATGATGGCCTCATGATGGCCATCATTCCTGGACCCCACCTCCCAGCTGTTCAATCCATGCAAGTAGAGCTGTCAGCATCAAAAACATCCAAGTGCTGTGGTTTTTACATCATTCTCAGCTAAATTATTTCCCCCATCCCTGTTAATTGGGATGGGGCAGCCTCAGCCCCCACCCTGGAGAAAGCACAGGTCCCTCCTCTCCTGCAGGGTTTCAGTGGGATGGAAGGAGGTGGCACAGGGCCAGCTGTGCTGGAGGGAACCAAGGAAAAGGCTGCTGGGTGCCAGCAAGGCAGTTTGCAGCCCAGGCCAAGCTTCCCACTCTTCCCGCACGTTCTGCAACATCCCAAGCTGAATCACTTCACAGAATTTACTTTTACCCTGTTAAATGCCACTAAACCTTCAAATTAATCCTCCCATTACAGGACTTCCTTTGATGTCAAAGGGGGAATTTTTCTGATGGCAAAGGGGGATTTTTCCCCCCTGGTATAATTATTCCTATTTTTCTTCCCCCTTTTTTAGGCACAAGAGATTCCTGCCAGATGCATGACTTGTGGAGGCAGCTCCCACACAAGGTATTTATATATTTATATGTATATGATGAGAACGTGGTATTGAAAGACCTGAAGTTTCAGGCGAAAGATAAAGGGAATTTCCCACTTCCTACTTGTTACAGTGGAAGTTGCCTGGAAAGAGTCTGAAGCAGGACTAGGACCAAAAACTGTGAGACAGAGCACTGGAAAGTAGCTCTTTAAGATAAGCATGTCCAGGGAAAACATCTGCTATTTAACACTATCACAGAGCAAGTTTCAATGCCTGGGAACCATCCCTGGCACTGCTTAAATTACAGAGATGGGTAAAGTGGATCTGCTCCACTCCTGCACGTGTTTACTATTGAGCATCTTGGGTGCTATTGGGATTGCTGGGCTGAACATCCCAGCACAGAGCCAGAATCACTGGATAATGCTCAAGAAGCAGGCAGCTGTGGGTAGTGCTAAGGCAGCTTTCTCTAACAGCCAGTAATGATGGAACAGCCAGGTTTACTCAGAGTTTCAATCAGCTGTTATGATTTATTAGGAAAACGGGGATACAATTGCAGTGCTCTTTACTGAAAATGTTATGAGATAGCCCATATAGTTCAACAGGGAAGTGCATTCTTGCTAATAAATCATTGCATGGAGACTCCCAGCATAAGACAGGGCTTTCCTGGGAGCAGAGAATGAGCCCTGGGAGGCATTATCCAGCTGTGCCCAGCAGTCAGGTCTGTGTGACTACTTGCCCAGTGATCCCCCCCTGCCCTGGGGCGCAGACTGACCCGTCTGTGCCTCCCAGTGCTGTGCCACAGCTTCAATCCGGCCCCGGAGCACCTGTGCCCAGTCCTGTCCCCGCTCCAGGGGAGTGGACCTGGTCTCCATTGCTGTCAGGGCAGTGATTTCAGGGGGGATCTGGGGAGCCAGGCCAGCTCGGAGAAGGGCATCCTGAAATTTGGCTGCAGAGGCTGGAGCCAAGCAACACCGGGGGATGCTGGAAAGGAAAGAAAAGCAAAGAAAACTTATGGTGTAAGTGAGCTGGGAGCTGGAGATGCTGCAGGAGCAATGGGATAGTGATGCTCCAGTCCCTAATGCTCCTGGCCATGGTTCTCCCCTACCTGTGTGGCTGTGAGTAGTGGTAGTGAGCAGCCACGGCAGTGTGGGGGCACAGCAGGTACTGGTTCTCCTCCCAGCAGCGCCGCATGGCTCCCACAATGTCCTGGTCAGAGACTGAGCACGATCCCAGGGTCTCAGAGAGCTGTGGGGAAACAGGGAGGTCTGCACAGGGCACCACCACACCATGTGCTCCCAGCTGGGTTTGTGCCACAGGCACTCGGCAAAGCAGGTGGAAATCTGGAGGATGGGTTCCCCCAGAGACTGAAGGAAAAGGGATTGCTGCTGCAGCTAGGGGATGAGGGCACTGCTGGAAAAAAACACAGGGATGGAGTGTGGGCAAGGGGTTTCCATCCACAGGTGCACTGTGAGTGCAGGTGGGCAGCAATCAGCTTCTCACCTCTGCACTGCTATTTCCATGCTCTGAGGGATTGTAAAATCCACCTCAGTGTAACAGGTCTTCTTGCTTTTAATAATAAAATCGTTCAGTTTCTGCAGCACAAGCAGAAATGGGTGCTGGGCAAAGGCTGTTCTGTGAGGGAGAGCACATCGGAAATTGGACAGGAAAAGGCAGGATTTTGCACCTGGCCCTCTCACAACTCACATCTTTGGGTTAGCCCTTGTATCTCTCTCTGCTTAGTGTTTGTGCTTCCCTTTGCTGTAAAAGCAAGGCTGAATTGCACCAAACTCTGCAGACCCACTCCCAAATACCAAATTTGTGCCAGCATCCACTGTACAGTGCCTTAGTGCATGGCCAAGGATGGACCAAATTCACATGCTACCTAAATAACTGCAGGCAATTTTTAAGTTAGTTTCATGAAGAAGAAAGAGCATTCTTTAAAAAAAAAATAAAAAGGGGGTTTTAGTATCTCCATGCACACAGTGATAGAAAACTTCTGTTCTAGCCTCACTTAAATTTTTGGTTGCATACTCTCCACTACTTTTTTTTTTATTCTGAAAATGAATTGGGAATACCTGGTAGCAATAATCTCTTCACACACACACAGGCACAGTGTTGTGTGGGTGAGGAACTGACCTTTCTGTGCAAATCCTCTGGCAGCTTCAGCCTTTTTGAGATGTTGAATTGCTCCATCAGAGTTTTTATCAGGTGGCTGTCGGAGCCTGAGAGCAGCCAGAGGATCCTCTCCACATTGTAAGGTTCCTGGGATAGCAAGGCAATAGGTGAGGAAATTCAAACAGGGGAGGAAGCATCCCTGTGGATTATCTGATGTCTCGTCAGGGTTGAGGTCCTACCACTGTGTTTTTCTTGGTGGAATCCAGGGTGGGCTTTTTGTCTTCCCTTTGCTCACCTACATCCCAAGACAAGTCTTTGGGAACACAATGTCTTTTGAACCTATGACCTGTCAGAGCAGTCTGACAGTGACCATCAGATTAGAACAGAAAATGAAGGGATGACTGATGAATCAACAGCATGACCACATCTGTACCATCGCTGTGAGGAGCCCAGGCTAATAACACACTGTGTACTGGAGAACCAGAAATATCCAGCTGTTTACTCAGGGTTGCAGATGCTGCTGTGAGTCATCCAGCTCCTGCGTGACTTAATGAGGCACCCAGCTGGCTGCAGGGCTGGCTGATAATCTCCATGAATTTATAGGGCACATATAGGACTGGCCTATATGGCTGTGGAGCAATCAACATTGCAACACTGCAGTAGAACTCTGTGCAAGACCATACAGGAGGGTCCCAAACCAACTTCTCTGCCCTGCCTCATTCCTGCACATTTAAAAGCACCAAAAAAATTAATCCAGGTGGTTTGGCCGAGACACCTTTTAGGGACAGACAGGACAAGGGGCACCAACTTACAGAGTCCTCATCTCACCTCCTGGTTCAAGAGCTGGGTTTGGATAAACTCTTCATAACCTTTAGCAGCTGACAGCGCCTGTCACCTTTTGTCACCCCATCCTGTCCTACCTTGTCGACTCATCAGGACTTACTCAGCCTTTTGTGTCCTTATCTGGGTGTCTTATGGCCCCAGTTCTGCTCTCCATCTTCCCACCATCATCTCCCAGAGCCTCCAGCCTCTAATCTTCAGTCTAGTGTGGGTGTAGCCTGCCCTTTGCTCTAGGCTGTCCCCTGTTTTAGGCTGTCCTGAGAAGATACAAGTCAGCATGCCTAGACTTCCATGACCTGCTCCTGGAGGTGCCTCCAACACTGTCCTCCTGACACCATTTCTCCTGTCCTTCTTTCTGCTGTTCCCACATCCTTCCCACATTTCCCCTTCACCCTCCATTCCCACCAGCCTTATGGTTTCCATTACAGAACACTGTGTTGACACCAGTAAGTTGAACGGGGCCAGGGCAGTGGTGCAAGTACCAGCCTTACCATCTAAGTAAGGCTTTTGCTTCTGTCCCACACCACCAGAGCTCTCCAGGAGAATGCTGGGGCCCAGTGTGGAGGCCAGGTCATGCTGGGAACAAGTTTTTGGAGTGTTGATATGAGCTGTGTGGTTCTTCCTGACCTCAGGGACAGAGAACAGCCCCTGCTTGGCTGCACAGAGACAGCATCTGCTGGGATTGTCCTGGGATTGCTCCTTACAAGGCTCATCCACACCAGACTTTCTGCTTCACCTTCAACTCTACAGGCAGCATCTAACAGGTAAGTTTTCTCTGCTTTACCTTAGTCTGCAGAAGCAGCAACCTAAAGAGGCTCTGCACTCTCCACTTTTGAAGGTTTCCAATACCCAAATGGACAAAACCCTGAGCAATCCCAGCTGACCTCAAAGCTGAGCC
This sequence comes from Trochalopteron elliotii, assembly GCA_024734555.1. NCBI lineage: Eukaryota > Metazoa > Chordata > Aves > Passeriformes > Leiothrichidae > Trochalopteron > Trochalopteron elliotii. The sequence continues at coordinate 1,163,582 of JANPWX010000324.1, forward strand.
TGCTTTAAACAAGTCCCAACCAGAGACCTCCTGAATTCCCCTCCAGAACAAACGTTCTCTTTAGCTATGGAAATATTTGCATGGATGCTTCAGACGTGAGCTGAACAATGACCTCCCATGCAGCTGTGGAGGAGGATGTGCAGAGGGATTCACTCATCTAGCTCCTCAGGAATCTCAGGAAATCTTCTTCCCTGACTCTCTGCCCCCAAGATCCCAAAGTCTGGCACTTGCTGACCAGTGCTACTGAAGGGAGATGGGCTGAGAGAGGAGCCCAGTTACCCTTGGAGCTCTGAGGAGCCCCACAAGTTCCTGGCTCAGGGGGAAAGCCAAGCTGCAGAGCACAGCCTGGTGACAGGGACATAGGGACTTAGTGACTGCAAAGCATGGCAGTGCCCCCAGACTCCCAGGTCCTCCCAGTGTGTTTGAACAGCTTTTGGAAAATCCAGGTAGCTTAAGGCCACAGAGATACAATACCAAGGGTTTCCCACTTTGATCACTTGTTTGGAAGCAGATCCAATCCCTGGGGATGCCAGGGTGGGAATGAAAGGGGAGGTATGTGCTTCCAGGTGTTTGGTTTCTGTACCTCCATGACTTTTCTTTCCAAGGTCTTTCCCTGCCTGCTGGGACTTGTTTTGCTCTGCAGGCAGCCATGAACGAGGCATTTCTTATGGACTTCTCTATCTCTCATCCTGCTCCTTGTGGAGCTTTTCAGAAACAAAACCCTTGAGACATGATGGCATCTTTAGTTCTCTAGTTGTCACATGTGGAAATGTCCCTGTCTTGCTAATCTTGCACAGAATGAATGCCTGGAAACCCAGCACTCAACAACAAAGATCAGAAAGTCAAGCCCTGAAAAGTGAGGGAGAAGGTGTTTGATCTCTCTCAGCTCAGCAGTCTGTAGCATAAATGGTCAATATGAGTCACACCTCCTAATGCATCATCAAGTGACAGAATTTTACAGGTAGAACAGAGTACAAGATCAAAAAAAACCCAATAACAATATTTTCTATTTGTACATTCTGGCCAGTTCACTACATACCTGGATATCCATGGCTGATGCCAACGTAGCCTTCACACTCTCTGCCAGTGAGAAATCCCCATGTTGAACAGTCCTATGAATGATGTCATTGCTGTTCACCACAGTAACAAGTCGAATTGGGAGACCCATTTTCTGGGCAATACAACCAGCTAGGGAAAAAAAGTGAAAAAAATGCATGAGTGCTTGATGAAGAAACATTTGAAGGAGATTTAGCAAAGAAGTCATCACACAAATTGATGGAGCATCTCACTCAGAAGCAGACACAAATGATATTCCCTAGTGGACTCCAGGATTCCTGACTTCAGTGGTTTGGTAGAGCACAGATTATAAAATCCAGGGACACAACGCTCCGCTTGCCATTGAACACAGACCCTGGCTCATCTCCACTTTTGCTGGCAGATAGGCAGGGGACTGAGAGTTCAGGCAGCTGCCAGGCAAGCAGGAGAGATGAAGATCTGGGGCTTTTGCCTCTCTGATGGGCAGGCTGGAAGAGCAGTGAATATATAAAATCCTTTATTGCTTTCATAAAACCGTTCTACACCTATTTTGGGACTGAGGCAATCAAGGACTCTCATTTAGAAGGCCAGATTATGCAATTAAGAGTGGTTCCTCTGACCATGCATTACCACGCAAACCAGAGAGGACCAGGCAGGACTCCACACTTCTGTTAATGTCTCACTTAAGAAATCAGACCCATAGCGTTTTCCCACTTTTCTGCATCAAACACATTCTGTCCTCTCTTAATGTGCCCATCCTCAAGATAGTTAGAGTCATCATCAAAGGGTGGTTTGGGTTTTTCTGCACCTTGCAAATCATCAGTGACACCTAAATTGAGTAATAACCATATATGAGTAATAAAATATAAGTGGTTCTGAAGAAATCCTACCATAGAGTGGGTGTTTTAATAAATAGCAATACCCAGTATCTGCAAAGTGCTTTTGGTCCACAGATCACAGCATTCTCTCTCTCTTATCTAACCCATCTTTTTTTTCCCTTTACCCGTGATATTTCCTCCTCCTCCTGTTGGCACAACAATTTCCACCATTGGCAGCGGGGTGGTATCCAGGGATGGGGCACACTGAAAGTAAGCATAGAAGTGGTGAGCAATCTGCACCATAATCCTGGACCAGTTGACAGAATTCAAGCTCATCAGGTGGTATTTTCCAGCAAAATCGACATCAGCAAACAGCTCCTTGATTGGCTCGTCGATTTCATCGCTGTTCCCATGAACTGTCAAAAGGAGAAAGGAAAGATTAGATCTGCCAGCAGCAGTGCATCAGGCACGAGGTATTTCTGCTCAGAAATAGGGCTGGTCTCAAGCCCTGGGGTTTGCTGTGGCCAGGAGTGTCCCGAGTTGCCCGTCTGCCCTGGGGGATGTGTGAACCAGGGCCTGAGTGGCACTCTGTGGATGTCAGGTGGTTTCTGCAGACACAGCACTTTGGGCTCTTGCTTCTACCAAATATTAACTTGCTAGGAAGGCAAATGCTGCGTCCCCTTGTGAGATGCCAAGGTGAGACCTGGCTGAGCAGAGGAGTCCATGGGAGCTCAAGCAGCTCATGCAGCCAGTGGTGATGTCAATCCATGGGGACAGCATGGTGGAAGGGGATGAACAACTCATGGAAGTGAGAGGACAGAGGGAAGGGGTGGCTCCAAATCCTTTTAGTGACAAAAAACTGAATTTAGTTCAGCCAAACACCAACTACCTGTATGGAGGCTGCTCTGATCTATGGCCAGAAGAAATGGAAGCCTTAGTTTAAGGCTTGTTTGTCAGACTGGGCATGTTGTCTCCTGTTAGCCAGATGTCTGGGCATGGTGATAGCAATGACCTGGCTGGTTGCCCTGCTAAAGCTCCAAATCCCACTGAGCAGCCCCCTCAGACTTTCAGGGTCAAGGTTTTGACACAGCAGGGGGATAAAGTGGACAGTCCAAACAGCAGTGCCAACCAGCAAAGACATGGACGTTGTCTTCAATGACAGTGGTCATCTGAAGTTCCTGTATCTGGGTGCAGAGCCCCTTGGGCAGCAGAACAAAGATGTCCATGTTCCTCTGCCCTCTCACGCTCTCGATGGCCGAGCTCCCCGTGTCCCCTGAAGTCCCTGTTCCAAAGGGAGGAAACACCAAGAAAAGCAAAAAATTGCTGTGTCAATCAAATCTTTGAGAAAAAGATGCAGAGATGCTCCATGAGATGCTCTTGCCCAGAGCAGCCAGCTTGGCATTGCCTGGAGATTACGAGGCAATACCAGCCTGGGGCATCTTTGGGAAGGGCTGTAAGATGATGGCTCTCAAGGTAAAGGCCTGTCTAAGAACCTTACCTCCAAGGAGTCATACTCACCCACCAGAATATTGACATGCTTCTGCTTTTTCTCCAAGAAATACTGTAAAAACTGTCCTGTGCAGGACAAGGACAGGTCCTTAAATGCATATGTAACACCATGCCAGAGCTCCAAAATGTTCAGCCCATCTTTCAGCCTGGACAGATGCACGACACTCTTGTGCCTGAATCTGCTGAAGGCCCTGTCGATCAGCTCTAGAGAGAAAATTATTAAATAGGCTGTTAAATTAGAAGAGTGTTTTTCTGTGCTCTTCGTGCTCCTGGGTACCTTTCTGCATAAATAAAGGCTCGCAGTTGCTGGTGCAGTGACAGATGTCCAACAAGTTATTTGTAGTAAATAGGAATGAACCAACCCAGCTTCACGGTGCTTGATAACTCTGTTCTAAGAAATCCCAGGGGACATGCCACACAATCAGAAAACTGTATTAAAACATAAAATACCGGAAACCCGAGTTTTATACCAATGTGCTGTTGAAACAAGAGGTTCCAGCTGCCCTCTGGTGGCAAAGATAGCTCATAAGTGTTTAAAACATTAAAAAACAGATGTCAAGGCAAGCGTGAAACAGCAGAAAGTCCTGGAGGGAGCAGGGCCACAACATCAACTTGTTGCTGTCACCAGAACCTCCATTTATACACAGGGGACACCTTTTCCACTAGTGCCAGCAAGGTGACAGAGGAGAACAGGCTACAGAAAGGAGCAGGCAATGGTGCAGCAGGCTCCTTCCTCTTGGAGGCTGTGTAGAGGATGGGGGAAAGGCAGGCAGACGCTTCAGAACCCCCCAAATCCTCATGCACATCCCTGCGAGCAGCTCCCTGCTCAGCTCACCATTGAGAGCGTTCCGTGGGACCAGCTTGGCCGGGACGAAGAGGGAGCACAGCTCCTTCACCAGCTCAGGGTAGGAGAGGCTGCTCCACCTTTGCAGGGTGTCCCTGTCCAGCGAGGGGATGTGCTGGGGCATGAAGAGGCCCCCGTCGGGTGCATAGCCAGAGAAAAGGGCTCCCTCGAAGTCTACGGCCCCCGTGCCTCCCCGTGTGCTGACGTACTCCATGGCTGCTGGGGAGGCACCACAGTCACTGCCAGCAGCCCAAAGCACCCCCACAGCAGGAGCAGGCCCTCATCCCAAAACGACTCCCTCCAAAACTTCCCCGTGGGCAGATGGAACTCCCCAGGGAACAAACCACCTCCTCCCACAGGAAGCTGGAGCAGCCAGGGTGAGTGCTGCCTGGGATTTGTGCCAAGGCTGGAGCCTCCTTGTCCCGCTTTCCCACCGCCCTGCCCAGGGAGACATTTCCCGCCTGAGGAAAACCCCTAACGGCGCAGAAGTCGCTGCAGAAGCACGTCATGTCCCTTTGTGGGCTGTTTGCAAAAGCTGGAGCTTTAAATTAAAATAATAATAATAAAAAAAAATCACTATGCTTTTAGAGCAGGCTGGTTTTGTCCAAAGGGGTTAAACTAAGGACAGGATTTGACGCACCGTAGGAAGGGCTGAGCTAAATCCCGTGGATTGGCGCACATCCCGCCGAGCGGCCGCCTCGTCTCCCCCTGCCCTGGGACCCCTCGGCTGTGCCCACCTCAGGCCCCTGGGCCAACGCTGCAGCCCCTCAGCGCGGCTCCACACCGCGGGGAAGCGGCCGAACAAGCCGCGGCCGCCGCTTCCAGCCCGGCCACCCTTTGCACTTGTGCTCACGGAAAACTTGTCCCCGCTGCCAGCCGCCGCTGTTCCCGGTGCC
>JANPWX010000325.1:32061-70903 GCA_024734555.1 Trochalopteron elliotii
CGCCCTGCAGAAACCCCAGGGCTCCTTTTCCTCCTCAAAAAAAAATCAGGGCTCCTTGTCCTGCAGAAAACTCAGGGCTCCTAGTCCTCCTGCAGAGCCCCGGGGCTGGGGAGGTTGGATTCTCTCAGCAGCGAGGGTGAGTGGGCACAAGGAGCATCCCACCCCCTCATTCCAGGCTGGGAATTCCTGCCTTGGGGGGATCCAGCCCGCTCTGGAGTCAGGGAATGCTGCCCCCAGCCTTTGCCAGGATTCAGGCTGGGAAAAGCCACCTCAGTGCTGTCCCCTCCTCCCCTGGTGCTGGGGACAGGAGGTGACAGAGCTCAGCTGATCAGGGAAAGGTGGCTCCTGTCCCTCCCCGATCTCTCAAGGCACGTTTCCCAGGAGCAGATGACACCACCACGGTGACAACTCCCTTTCCCAGATGGCTCCTGTCACGGAGGATGTGATCTCCCAGCAGACAAACCCTTCTGCCGTGGCTGCTTCAGAACCCCCCGAATTCCCCTTCCTTTGGCTTTCTCTCCCCACAAAAAAGTGAAATAAAAACGAGTGCATAAAGGCAGGGCAATTATCACTCAATTAATTCCTCTCCCGTCGCCAAAACACTCTGTTTGACCTTATTCACAGTTACTTGATCTTCAGCTCTTTAATTTTTCAGCTGACCTTTCGGGCTGCAGAGATGCTGCTGCTTGTCCCCGGCATTCCAGAGCCAACCTGGGCATCCAGTGGCCCCAGCCTCATTTATCATTCCATTTCAGGTGTCAGCAGAGCCATTATTCAAATGACTGGCCGCACATGCAATCAATCTTTAATGAAACAATAATTGCACCTTCCCCTCCACCACGTCTCTGCCTTTCTTCGGGGTATCTTGTATATCAATTATTGAAAACAAGGGTGTTTTACCAGCAATAAGTTGTGTTTCATCAATCAAGAGGATTTTAACTGGGAGATTTATGACCTTTGGTTTCACAGAGGAGCAGGAAAACAGCAGCTCCTGTTGCTCTTGGTCTCACCTTGTGATTCCTGTGGGTTTTTTCCACGTGTCCAGAAGCAGAAGTCTGGGATCAAGGGGCTGCTGGCAATAAAGAGGTGACAAATGTACATGGGGAAGTGTCCCTGTGCAAAACGCCCCTGCTCTGGAAGAGGTGACAAAACAAAGGAAAAGCCCCAGAGGATCCTTTTGTAAAGAATCCAAGTTTGCATTATTGCCCAAACTGGAGAGGGTTAATCCAGAGACACCCGGGACTAAACCAGGATTTCTGCAGTCAGGTTCCTCATTGCTTTTGCCCCATAAAAACCCAAAACCCGCTGGGTTTGTGTTCCTTTGCAAGCTGAGAAGGCTCATGGAGTCAGGTGCAGGTAAGGCAGGAGGTTTAGTGCTGGTAGCATTTGGAATATGGAGCAGAAAAAAAAGTAAAATAAAAGGTGAGGTTTAGGTTTCAAAAAATTAATTAGAATAATAGGGTTGCTTTTTTTTTTTTTTAATGAACATGAACAATTTCTCTGAATTCACAGACTTCTCTGTCTAGAGAAAATTCATGAGAAGAAATTGAAGTGGCTGTACCACTGCTTGGTTTGGGGGTGAATTTGGGGGTAAATTTGGGGGTAAATTGTAAATTGGACCAACGTTTTCACCAGTGGAAGCAGGGAGTGTGGCAAGGGCTGCTCCAGATCCTGGTGGAACCCAGAAATAGCACGACAGCCCTGCTCCTTCTCTGGCAACAGAGGAGTTAACGCTGAGAAAGTTGCACTTACGAGCCTCTATTTTCTCCGTACAGCGTTATTTTATTTATGTGGGTTTTTCTCACCTTGTTTGCAACCTTCAGCAGCGATTTGAATGGGGGATTTGTTGGGTGGTTTTTTCCTTTATTATTTTCTTTCTTCCTATAATCACCACCAGCCTCGTTGGAGGAGGGCACGGCAGCAGCCGGGGACCCCTGAGCTGTTTGCAGTTCTATCCCAGCGGAGGACGGAGAGGGAAAAAATGAACCCTTCTATTTATGCAACAACTCTAATGATGGTGGGGAAAGGTAAATATGTGAACAAAGAGCCTCTGTTTGCCTCTGCTGTGACAAGGCGGCGTCTGGGGGAGCGATTGCTCCTGTTGTTAAGTTTCCCTCCCGTCGTTATCGACTTTCTGTGCCGCATCGAGGCAGGTCCTGCTTCCCACCCCCGAGTGTGATGGAGAAAGTGATGGATAAAGCAGCCCCTGGAGCAGGGAAAGCGTCGTGCAAAAGCTCTGTGTGTGGCTTGGGGGTTACTTTTTTGTGGGGTTTTTTTCCCAAAAAAAATTGTTGCTGTGCAATTCCTGCTGCCCTTGGCTCGAGGTTTCCCTTCGTGTTCCATCGCCAGGATACAGCAGGAATTGGGGAACAGCCTCAGCAGGGAGGCACAGGGAAGGTGGTGTCACGATTTTTTTTCCTCCTGGAATTCCCATTTTCCCACCTCCTCAAACCCCCAGTTTGGACCAAATAGTTCATCTCCCCTCCTTTCTTCCCCACCTTTGGTTAGGTCGATTAAACTGAGGATTTTTTCTTATTCTTCCTGAATTTGGAGAGGGGACACATCCCAGGCTGGGCCACCTCCATTCCGAGGTGTTTTCAGCCCTGCCCCAGCTTCGGGTGTGAGGAATTACCTCTGGAACAAAGCTCCAGGTGGGAAGAGAAAAAAAAAATTCAACCGTTCTGCTGGCACAGGATTAGTTAGTGCAAGGCTAAATCCCACTAATTTAAAAGCCTGGATTGCAGGGTGATAAATGGCCCAGCTTCCTGTATTGTTTGATAATGAATTGTTTGAATCCTGTTGTATTAAGGGGTGGAAAAAACAGCGAGATACAAGAGGAATGCCCTTTCCCTTCTGTGCGCACTGAACTCCATTTGTTGGGAAAGGATTTACGGTTTTCACCATAATTTAATCCTAAAACATATCACTTAATTAAAGGGATTTATTAAAATCCCCTGGCAGTGCCTTTTTATGATTAGCCCAGGACTCAGACCCTGAATGTCAGGGAGAAAATTCATCAATTGATTTGTTGAACTGCACAGGTCTCACCCCCCTCCCTGCTCCGGCTGAGTCAGGGTGGAAGAAAGAAATCCATAGTCAAAAGCCTAAAAATCTCCAGGATGGATTGGTTTGCTGATTACATCCGTATTTTTTTTTTCCCTCCCCCTCTCCCTGGGCCTGGCTTCTCGAGGCTCTGTTAATGAGCAGATTAATATTGATGCTGGAGCTGGGAGCTGTCAGTTCAGCTGCCAGAGCCCTCCAGGAGCTGAGATGTTCCCTGAGGTTTCCCCTCACAACCTCTGGGTTTGGCCCATGGCACCCCTTTCTCCTGAATTTCCCTGATTTTCAGCTCACATGAAACCCTTTTCCTAAATTTCCTCCTTTTCAGCTCCCACGGGACCCCCTTCTCCTGAATTTCCTGATTTTCAGCTCACATGAAACCCTTTTCCTGAATTTCCCCAATTTTCAGCTCCCACAGAACCCCTTTCTCCTGAATTTCTCTGATTTTTGGTTCCCATTGGACCCCTTTCTACTGAATTTCCTCATTTTCAGCTTCCATGAAACCCTTTCTCCTGAATTTCCCTGATTTTTAGCTCCCACAGGACCCTTTTCTCATGAATTTCCTGATTTTCAGCTCCCATGAAACCCTTTCTCCTGAATTTCCCTGATTTTCAGCTCCCATAAAATCTTTTCCCTGAATTCCCCTGATTTTCAGCTCCCACAGAACCCCTTTCTCCTGAATTTCCCTGATTTTCAGCTCCCATGAGACCCTTTCTCCTGAATTTCCCTGATTTTCAGCTCCCAGGAAGACCCCCCTGGGAAGAGGCTGCCCATTCTCCAAGGAATTATCCCAGCTGGATTCCTGCTGGAATGCAAATGGTCCCTGCCCTCCCTTCAAGTGGGACCTTGGGCTCTGTACTAATAAATCAGAATTATCCTGCAGAATTGACACTGATTGCTCTGTGAAATGCCCCAAAATCAGGGAGCTTCTGGGATTTTATGGGATAAAGGCTCTGCTTCCTGCTGGTGCAGCTGAAGGAAAAAGGCTTGGGAACGTTTCTGGATTGATTAAAGGCCCAGAATATTTAGGGCAAAGGAGAACACCACAAACTGGGCTGTGAATCCAGCTTCTCCATCCTTTCTCCAGCTTCCAGACTGCTCAGGGAAGGAGGAGAATTGTTCAGGCTTTGATGGGGATTTGGGAAAAGGTGCACAGCCAGCTGCAGGAGGCAGCTCCCTGCCACTGCCATTTGTCTCCCCAAGAGTTATCCCCCTCCTGCTGGGATTTCTGATAAAACATATTGAGGACCTCTCCTCTCTAAGCCCATAAATCCTCCCCTAACCTGAAAGGAGCATTTGGGGAATCTTATTAAAAAAAAAAACCCAAACTTATGAATGAGTTCCAAGCCCCTCAGCTGCCACCAGGCCTGGAGCCTTTCAAGCCTGGCTCTGTGGAATGGGGAATTTCAGCTCCCCGAGCCCACGGCTGGGGCTGAATACAAATCAGCTCTGAAGGGCTCCAGCTCTACTGTCAGCCTTAAATGCAGTAAATCTCAGGCTGGAGCTGTCTATTAGCCTCGTTTATTAGAGCTGGAAGGAGTCGGGAGAGAAAGGGAAGAAGGGAAAGCTCTCAGAAATTGTGTTTTTAGGACTCTCGCTGTGCCTGAGAACCCAAAATGATAAAATGCTGCTTTGGGAGGCACCTTTGGGCTGAGGTTTTAATAGGAATAATCCAAAACCAGCAGCTGATTCCTTCTTTTTTTTTTTTTTTCGTGGCAGGGAGCAGCTGCTCCAGTCAGGCCCACACGGGTGTTAAAGGCCTGGGGGTTTGGGTAGAGCATATTAAGGCTTTGGAAGTGTTTGGAAAGATATTTTTGATCATTTTAATGAGCTTTTTTTGCCCCTAAATGTCTCCTGCAAGCAGGAGAGGGTCACCAACACCATATTTGTTCTGCATACTGCCCTGCCTGATGGTGCACACCAAACCCTGTGGGTGCTCAGGGCCTCACGACCCCAATTCCTGCTTAAATCCACCCAAAAATGAGGGTTTGTCTTCTGAGGTGCAAAGATGAGGATAAAAAAGCCCCTTTCCATGATGTTTCCCCTCACAGCCTCTGGGTTTGGTCCACAGGGCCCCTTTTTCCTGGGGGGACTGAATTTCCCTGATTTTTCAGCTCCCTGGAAAATCCCACCCAACTGAGCAGGGCTGGGGGGAACACTCACAGCTCCCACAGCTTTGGGAGCTCAAGAAAACTGTTTATTGTGGATTTTTTTTCTCCCAAATGGCCCCTCAGAGGTGTTTTTCCCAAAGTTTTCCACTCTCCCACCTTCCCTCTTGAGCAGAGGGTGAAGGTTGCCAGTGCAGCACTTCATTTGCAACACAAAATGGGAGTAAAATATTGTCCTCAGGCTTGTGAAGCCCTGTCAGAGACTGAATTGAAATACAGAGCCCCAAGCCCCTCTTTTCTTTTCTTTTTTTTTTTTTTTTTTTGTATTTAATTAAGGTCTTTCATTCATCATTTACATCCCCCCATCTTCAGTAATTTATGAAGAAAGAGGGAAATCAGGTTTCTGACAAAGATGCTGGTAAGTGTTTTCTGAAGGCAACAGATTCTTCTGACAGCTCCATCTCTGTTGAAGATTTCCTTAACCCATTTTTTTTTTAAATGACACAGCCACTTTTTATTTGCTTTTTACTAAAGGGAGTCCTGCCAAATTTATTAGAAATAAAGGATGTTCTTTACCCTGTTGTGCCAAACTCTCCCTGCTGCTCCTGACACTGGTGCCCAGTTCTTTTGGGGGATGGAGAGTTGGGTTTTGTTAAATTTTTGGACAAAAAAAGAAAAAGAAAACCAGTGGGGAAAAGACAACTGTGGGGTCCCTGTGGTGGATCTGGAGTCTTTGAAGCCTGGCTGTGACAGTGCTGGTGTGCACCAAGCTTCGGGTTCTGTAAGGATTCCTTCTGAAAAGGGATTTATATTTGTGCTCCCATTTTTCCTCTCGTTTCCAGAACACCCTCTCCACGCAGATAATTTTAAAAGGCACCCCCAGGAAGGGTGGAAAAATGGAAGGAAGCAGCTCAGGTGCAGCCAGACGTGCCCACTCCCCTATTTTACCCCTTGAACCTCCACAGACTCCAAGAGAATCATCTTTGGAAGGTGATGAATCGCTTCCCCTCCCCTTTGTTTGTCTTCCTGTGAGAGAACTCGAGCATTTGTGCAGGCTGTGGGGGCGAGGGGGAGGTGGTTCAGCCCTGCTGGGGTGTCAGGAGCTGCCCTGGGGATGCTCTGAGCCCTTCTCAGGGTGTCACATCCCCTCACAGCCCCGGGGACAGGCTCAGCTTTGCCAAACCCTCCATCCCCACACGCCTGGATCCCTTTTCCTTTACAAAACCTCATCCCTGATCCTCTCTCCTGTTTGTCTCTCCTGCTCTGCCTTCCCCAGGGAGAAGCCTGCTGCTCGCTGGGGAAAATCCAGGGCTATCCATCACTGTCAGAAAATCCAGGGCTATCCATCACTGTCAGCAGGGAGGCGCTGGGCTTTTCACAACAACTCCCTACACGTGTTTTTGGGCACGGTCCTGCTTTTCCACAGCCTCAGATCTGGATCCATGATGTGCCCCAGAGCTGCAGCAGGGCCGTGGTGTCTCAGAGCTGCCTTCCAGAGCCCTCCTGCTGCTCCCATCCCTCCTAACAATCCATTATTTAAGGAATTAAATCTGAAGTGCGGATGTGACCGTCCTCCCGATTCGCAGGGGCTGTGCAGGAATAAATAGAAGCTCCTACTCCGGGCTTGTGGGTACTGTGGCCATCATCCCAACCTGCCCTGACAGCTCTTATCAATTATTTGAGCCTCTATCAAGCAGGAAAAGCTCTGTGCCCTGATGCCAGGTGTGCCTGCTGCCCAGCCTGAGGGCTCAGAGCCAAAATCCTGCGTCCCCTGTGCCAGCTCTGCTGCTGGTGACAGGCAGGAATTCTCTCCTCTGTGTGACCAGCAGAATTCCTTATCATCAAGCCCCATTCCAGGACTTCTCCATGGCCACCACAGCTGTGCCACGTTGTTGCTGGCAGGATAATGGGGATGAAGGAGGAGGGGAGGAGAGTTCTCTCCAGTGGGCACGGGGAACAGAAGATGCTCTTCCCTCCCTCTCCCTGTTTAACCTCCTGCTGCTTTTGGCTCTGCCCAGGCTGCCGTTGTGCACAGGGAACGCAGCTGGAGAGGAGAGAACAAGGGGAGGAGATGGGGGAGGCTGCTGGATCCTTGGGCAGTAATAACTTATTTATTTCCAGATTTGAAAGGTGTGTCAGCTCTGTGGAGGGTCTGAACACACGTGGGGTGGGGAGGGATGGAGAGGAGGGAAAAAAACTGCATTTTTTGGTTGGGTTTTAGAAACACAGTTAAAATGGTGAAAGGGGGGGATGTCTAGAACGAGTGTGAGGCTTTAGTAAACAAGGCTGGAAATACAAACTTCTGGTTCTGCAGCGTTGCTGCAAAGCCCAGCTCAAAGTGAGAGGGAATTAAGCCAGATTTATGACTTTTTGGAGGCTCTGCTCAGCCCAGCTGGGCTGGAGCTGCAGCTCCCCTTCCCCAGGTTGAAGGTCTCAAGAGAAGCCATGGAAGAAAAAAGAAAAAAAATAAGAAAAAAGCCATTTGTGTTATTTATGATGAGCTGATGGATTCTGTAGCCAGGCTGTGAGACTCAAGTTCCCCTCTATCTCTGCAGATTGTCCTCCAGGGCTGGGCCGGGGGAAGCACACAGCTTTTATGGCTGCTTGGCTGAATGTACCTGTTCAGGAGATGAATAAAAGGCCACTTTTCTCCACTGCTGTCAGCCAGGCTCCTTTTACCAGCGAGTTTTTTGCCCATTTTTGTCCTGACACTTAAAAAGAGCTTTAGCAGGCAGAAACCTCGTAGTGCACTTGCTGAAATAAGCTCCTGCTCAGTAAAGCCTGGTGTTAAGGAAGCACTTAAACCAAGACAGATGTTTACATGAATTTTGGAGCAAAATGCTCCGAGATCCCCAGCCAAGCTCTGTCTCACAATAAAGCACTGAAATTCCCTGCTTTGGAGAGGTGGTTACATCTCACTTTATGTAATTCACTTTCCCTGCAGTTGTGCCATAAAACGTTCCCCCCGTTGTTAATGTGCTCTACAATTTACCCACCTGAAATTGGGCTCGTTTTGGGGGATGAAACAGTGAATTTCCTTCTCGTTGCTTGTTTTTTTGCTCTGCTTTTTGGTGTCCTTGGGGCATCCTTTGAGCTGTCAGTGATCACAGCCAGGTCCTGCAGCGTGTGCTGGGATGGACACGGCGTGAGCCAGGGCAGGTGAGGGGCTCTGAGCATCCCCCTGGCACTGGGGTTTGCTCCCAGCAGTGATGGATGGAGGGAAAAAGCTGCAAAAAAGGACAGCAGGAGCATTTCCCTTCCCTCAGTGCCTCGCTGAGGTGAACTGGCTGCTCCTTTACCTGGGGAAGGAGTGGCTTCACCCTGGGAAAGGTGGGAGCTGAATGTCAGGGTGTCACAGGGAGGAAGGAGCTGTGGTGTGGAGCTCCTGGAGCAGGTCCAGCAGATGATTTAATGCCTGGAGCATCTCTGACAAGGAAAGGCTGAGGGATTTGGGGGCTGTTCAGCCTCGAGAGGGGATCCCATCCCTGTCTGCCCCTGCCTGCAGAGCTCGCTGGGTTTAATTGAGCTCAGACTCTCATTGATTCCCTTTTTTCCTTTTTTTTCTTTTTTTTTTTTTGGTAGCTCATTACCCAGCAAGTCATTTTAATTAACACCATCTAATATGGGTTGAGCTGTGTTTTGCAAATGTCAGCACTCCTTTTTTTATTTTTTTTTTTCCCCTCTTTCCCCCCCGCAGGCCGAATGCAGAAAGTTCCGAGTTCCAAAGCCAAACGATTCCAGTTGATTTAGCAGTGGTAAAGCAAGTCGTTAGCAAAGTGCTTTATGGAGCCATAAACGTCCTTCCCGAGCCCTTTATGGGGTTCTTGGGGAAAATCTCTTTGTCACAGGGGGTTTTCCATTGCGCTGCTCCTCGTCAGGTGAGGAAATGGGTCAGAGGAGTGTGGGACTTGTGTTGGGGAGGGGAAAATCCTCCCCAAAACAAGGGCAAGGCAGATCCTGATGCTCCATGGCCCCATCTCCTGCTCAGCTTTCAGGGTAGGAAACTCCTGTGACCTCATGGACCCCTCAGGGACCCCCTGGGAATCAAATAAATCTCCTGACAAAGCTCTTTGTGATCCCAGTTCTGTCTGACAAAGCTGCAGGAACAACCTAAGCCAGCCTGGCAATGAAATCCTCTCTGCTGAGGGCACCACCAGCCTGGAGGGACAGGAGGTGTTTGCTGCTTGTCACCCGTGGGCTCAGCCCTCAGAGGGTGAACATCAGGGATAAACCAGCCTGAAATCCTCATCAAACCCCTGAAAGCCACACCAATGATGTCTGGAGGGATGGGGAAATGTGAAAATCAGGGACAAATCAGCCTGAAATCCTGATCAACCCCTCGAAACTCACACCAGTGTTGCCTGGAGTGATGGGAAGATGTTGGAATGCTAAAAATTTAGATTTAAGATGTTAGTGTGTAGTAATACACGTGAGTCCAGATGGAGGGTTTGGGGAGTTGTTTGAGTCCTTCTTCTTCACCTTCTTCCTTTTTCTTCATGGGTTTGGGTGTTTTTCTGTAATTGGGTGAAGAAGGTCCACATTTGGGTGGTCATTATTGGGTCAAAAATATAAATAATAAATATAAATAATAATTCAGTATTAATATGATAATTACCTCATTATTGGGTAATTGTCTCTTAAATAACCTTGGAAAGAGTTAGGAGCTCTCTGTTTTACCTCATTTCTCTAACTTGCTAATTAGTGCTCACACCTTTTGAGTCTGTAAATACTGTAAATCGATAAGAAATAATAAACATCCAAGCCCAAACTCCATCCCTCGTTTCCTGTGTCTTTATCCCGACCTTGGCAGAGGAAGAAAAGGAGCCAAGACCATCACAGGAAAAGGGTCACAGAGGGACAAAGCCAGTTCCAGCTCTGTGTGTGCACAAGGATGGGTGAACAGCACTTCCTTCCTCCTCTCCTCATATCCCTGGCAGTGTTGCACCTCCCTTTCTCCTGGAGTTCAGAGGGGGAAAGGAAAATTATAAAACAGGGATATCTCCATCAGAAAGCTGCTCTGAAATGGGGCAGGTGCTCCCAGAACTGCAGATAAAACCCTGTCAGGAGCCCAGAGCTGCGGGAAGCAGTGACCAGGGAGAGGCTGGTTCCTCGGGGTTTATTTAGGTCACTCTTGGAGGCAGTGTAGTGAATGATTTGCTGCTTCCAAATCCCTCCCAGAGCTGCCAGATCCAGGCTGATAAAGAGCAGTCAAGCTCCGTGGATAAAGTCCCCATTCATAAATCAGTAAAGGATCCTCCTCCTCACAGGGGTTTGCTGTGCCAGCCCACTGAGGGGTTTGCTGTGACATCTGTCCTGTTTATCATGTGCACAGCTATGATTTCCAGTTTATTTTCCTGGGATTCCAGCATCCTGGGCCTTTCAGCATCCTGAAATCCAGCAGGTGCTGCACTCAGCGTTATTGCCTCTCATCACCCACAGATGCGAAATTATCTGTAATATTTAATATCCATTTTAGCAGAAAAGGTTTAATGCAGGCTTAAAGCACAAGGCCTGAGGTTTTCTTGTTGTGTTTTGGTTTTTTGTTTTTTTTTCCCTCTCGTTTATATTTGTACAACTTCCCTGGCTTCAGTTCAAGCTCCTTTAGGAGGAGACTCTTCCCCAGCATGGGTGAGGATGGATGATGGCTCAGGGTTTGCAGGATTCCTCCTCCCTCTCCATGCCAGAGCCAAGCCAGGAAATCTGATCCTGCACCATCATTTTGGATTTGTGGCTTGTAAATATTCCCTTCAAAGGAAGTGGTGGGTAAACGTCCCCCTGTGCTGCTGGGGGTTAAATTTAAATTGGGAGGGTGGTGTGCCCAGAGCCTTGAGCTTTCACCTCTAATTCTCATTTTTTAAAAGTGGTTTTGCTGATGAAACATGTCCCTCATTCATCCCTGACCTCCCTTTCTTGAAATCACAGAATTTTGGGGTAGGAAAGGATTTAAAATTCATCCCCTCCCACCCTCTATCCACTTCCACTATCCCAGGCTGCTCCAAGCCCTGTCCAGCCTGGATTTCCAGGGATCCAGGGGCAGCTACAGCTGCTCTGGGCACCCTGTGCCAGGGCCTGCCCACCCTCACAGGGAAGAATTCTTTCCCAATATCCCATCTAAACCTGCCCTCTGGCACTTTAAACCCTTTGAATCCTTCCTGCCCCAGTTCTACAGCTCCAGGTCAGACCATTCCAGTTGATGTTTTAATGGGCTCTGGCTCTGATTCATTTAGACCTCATCAATTTCTGACCAAAGGTTTCCTGAGCATGAGCCAGGCTCAATTTGGAAGTAGATAAAACCCTGGGAGTGATGAGGAGGAAATCTCAGAAATGTTTCCCATCCCGAAGGGTGCCTGTCCAGGGCTCCCAATCCTCTTCATTTCCTCCAAGGAGAAAAGGAGAAGAGCATCCACAAATCTTTTAATTTTTCCCCCTCAAACCCAGCACCAGCTGTGGGGGGTTAAACCACAGCACTCTGTGGGAGCAGACAATGAGAAAAAAGGGAAATCTGAGCAACTTTCCCCCAGCATCAGCACTCTGAGAGTCGTGGGGGAGACGTGCAAATGAGATTGATTCATTTTTTTACAAGGGACTTGGGATGATTTAATTCATTCTCCAGCCTTGCTGGAGCTCTCCCATAAAGGTGTGCTGAAAGCTCTGCTGATGGGGAGGTCAGAGCAGGAAATTTTCAGTATTTCCTCAGCATCCACAGCATTCCTGGGGCTGCATCCCTCCCTCCCTCAGCTGCAGCATTCCTGCTTTCCTGGCAATCCTGGTGATCCCTTGGGAAGGCTGGCCTGGAACAGAGACTGGACAGAGCTGGAGAATAAAGTAGATATTTATTGAAAGGCTTTTAGGGTATACCTTGGGCAGGACAAGAGCCTGGAAAGGGCTACACCCAAGGTGGATCCAAAATGGGCACAAAATGGACACAAAATGGTCACAAAATGGTCACAAAATGGTCACAAAATGGGCACAAAATGGTCACAAAATGGGCACAAAATGGCCCCAAATGGTCACAAAATGGTCACAAAATGGACAGTCACGAGGTCTCACATTTTTATAAGTTTTGGTCCATTTGCACATTGGGGTTTAATTGTCCAGTTCCAGCTGCAGGCTGTGAGGTCCCATCCTTCTTGTTCCTCCCTCCAGCCCACCCTTGTTTGTGCTTTTGGGCCTGAAAGTTGTCCTTGGTGTGCAGCAGGAAAAGGATTTGTTTTGTGTCCCTGCTGTGTGCAGAGCTGAGTGACACTGAGTGTGAGCTCAGAGCTGCACCCCTGGGCAGCACAGAACATGAAATACAGGAAAAATAAAACTAAAGTCATCACTGGGACACAGCAGAGCAGGAAAGGGTCCTGACTTGATGCTTCCCTGACTCTGCAGGCTCCCATTTCCCCCCAGACCGTGGAGTGTGGGAAGCTGGGTGTGAGGTTGCCACGATCCCAGGGACTTGTTGACAGCATCTCTGCCACCGTGGGGGTTTTTGTGCTTTTTGGAAAGAACAGTTTTTCCCTTGTGCAAATCTCAATCTTGACTCACCCTGCAAGACTTCCTCCTGTTTTTTCCATCTGCTGCTGCTCAGGTAGTTGGAATTGGCCGTGCTGCTTCCCTTTTTCCTTCCCCCATTCCTGGTGCTGTGCTTCTCCTGGAGAATACTCAGAACTAGGCACAGGGAAAACTTGTAATTGCGAGGGAAAAAAAAATCAAATTTCACTAATTCTTCTCGGATTCCTCTCCCTTTCCTTCTTTTCTTTGTTTCTGAGCCATTAGCTGTGGCACTGCTCATGTTTTTCCACTCTAAAGGCCAACAGGAAAAGCTTTTTATTTTTTTGAAGTGAAACGTGTGATTCCCAGGTAACAGCCCAGCCTTGAAGCTGTGGGTTTAAGAAAAACACTGAATACCTCATAAATCACGATTAAAACCCTGCCAGGGATCAAAGCAGCTTGGGCAGATTATTTAACCTTGAAGAAAGGAAAGTTCAGGAGAGGTATTGAGGAAAATTCCAGGTGGGAGAGAGGAATGGCTGGCAGGAGATGGGATTGATTCCATGTGCCCAGGGCATGGAATAAAACCCCTGTGCCTCCTCTATCTTAAGGTTGGGATGGTTTTTTGCTCTGTGTATGCAAGATGAGGGGTAACACTGGATTTACTACTACTACTACCACTACTAAACTATTATATAATATTATATATAAAAATAAGAAGGAGAAGGAGAAGGAGAAGGAGAAGGAGAAGGAGAAGGAGAAGGAGAAGGAGAAGGAGAAGGAGGAGAAGGAGAAGAAGAAGGAGAAGGAGAAGAAGAAGAAGAAGAAGAAGAAGAAGAAGAAGAAGAAGAAGAAGAAGAAGAAGAAGAAGAAGAAGAAGAAGAAGAAGAAGAAGAAGAAGAAGAAGAAGAAGAAGAAGAAGAACTGGCAATTCTCCAAGCAAAATGGAGTCCAGACCTCTGGTTGAAAAATTCAGGAGTCCCCAAGGCTGAGTTTTGGGGTGTCCCAACCCCACTGAGCAGCTCTCCATCCTAAATAAACCTGGGAGGAGCTGGTGAGGGCAGAGATGCTCCTGCCTCCATCAGCAGCGAATTCCCAGGAGCTGCTTCTTCCCAAATTCCCCATCAGATCCCTGGGCCTGGCTGATGAGCAGAGGCAGCAGGAGCTCAGCAAACTGGGAAAACTCCTCCTGGAAAAGCCTGATGTCTCTGGGTCACCTTGTTCACACGTTCAGCCTCAGAACCTGTTGGGTTTTTGCTGTAAAAAACCAAGAAAATGAAGAAGAGAGGCCAGTCCCTGAGGCCTGGGCTTGATTTAATCCTCATGGCTGCAAACATCCCAGCTCTGGCCAGGGCTGGTTTTAATTGAAATGACAAACCAGGGCAGCCACGGGGATGAGTTACTGAAGGAAAACGTTATATTTCCCTGCAGCCCGTTTAATTAAAAAAGGCAATGCATCAGGCCTGAAGGGCCCTGTCCCCTGTGCCAAGGCAGGAGGGGCAGGGCTGGCACAGGCAGCCCGTGTCACCCTCTGTCACCGAGGCCACTCTGCCAGCTCCAAACCCCCTCCAGCGCCTCCACTTGGCTGAGTTTGCTGCAGTTTTTCCCCTCGCTGCCCTTTTCTCTGGATAAATTCACTCCTTCCCCCAGGCTCAGACATCTGAGATGCTGCAGCTGCAAAAGGAGAGGGGGAAGCAGGCAGTGATCCCTCTGTCCTGCTCCTGGTGGCACCAGCCGGCCTTGGTGGCCTCGCTGTCCTTATCACTCCTGTGTCCTTATCACAGCCTGGCTGTGTTATCTAAGATCTGAGGGATAGGACAGGCTTGAATTTTGGTGCTGGAGGTCTCCTGGATCTGGATTTGAAGGAGCTGAGGGTTGTTGGCTTTTCTTCCTGCACTGGAGCAGCAGAAAACAGCTGTCAGCAAGCAGCAGGAGGATTGAAAAGCAGATTTTTTTTCACCCTGTTTGAATTATTTTGCTTCTGCATCACCTCCAAGCTGGCAGGAGCAGGTGAATTTCCAGCCCCAAACTCCTGGGGTTTATCTGATGCCTTCAGCTTTATCTTTCATGTATTTCATGTTCTGTGCTGCCCAGGGGTGCAGTTCTGAGCTCACACTCAGTGTCACTCAGCTCTGCACACAGCAGGGACACAAAATAAATCCTTTTCCTGCTGCACACCAAGGACAGCTTTCAGGCCCAAAAGCACAAACAAGGGTGGGCTGGAGGGAGGAACAAGAAGGATGGGACCTCACATCCTGCAGCTGGAATTGGACAATTAAACCCCAATGTGCAAATGGACCAAAATTTATAGAAGTGTGAGACCTCGGGACCATTTGTCCATTTTGGGTCCATTTTGGGTCCATTTTGGGTCCATTTTGTGCCCATTTTGTGTCCATTTTGTGCCCATTTCGGTTCCACCTTGGGTGTAGCCCTGGTCAGGCCCTGTCTTGCCCAAGGTATACCCTAAAAGCCTTTTAATAAACATCTACTTTATTCTCCAGCTCTGTCCAGTCTCTGTTTCAGCTCAGCCTTCCCAAGGCACCATATCCATCATTAATTTCCACCCATTCTGGCAGCCCAGCAGCTCTCTCAGGTTGAGGTGGAGGGTTGTCAGGGCTCAGATCTCTCAGGGTGAGGTGGAGGGTTGGCAGGGCTCAGATCTCTCAGGTTGAGGTGCAGGGTTGGCAGGGCTCAGATCTCTCAGGGTGAGGGCTGGCACAGCTCAGATCTCTCAGGGTGTCTCGTGGCTCCTGCACCACGCTGGAGGATGAACTCATCCTCTGAGTCAGGCCAGGCGTGGCTGGCACGGCTGCCAGCGCTCTGCAACCATGGTTACAAGGCGTGGAGGTGCTGGGATATTTGGGGCAGGCTGTAATTTTGGCATCTCCAAGAGATGAGGGGGGATCTGCTGGGAAAGGCTCTCCTTCCTCGGGGTGTTTGGGAGAGGGGAGGTGTTGGGGTTTGTGGTGACAAAAACCTGCGAGCGGCGCCTTCGTGCCCGGCGTAATTTGCTTTTTTATTTATTTATCCCCCTTAAACAAGGAAGAAATGCCCAAGAGAGGATTTTTTCCTAGTGGCCATGGGCTGTGGTGGGGAATGACACCCAAATGACACACTTGGAACCTCACTGGGTTCATCATCATCATCATCATCAACATCAAACCCATCCCTGAGTGACACACAAACCCCACTTGGCGCAGAGGGCGAGGGAAGCTGATCCTGGGGCTGGGAATTCTGTGCCACCAGTTGATTCAGCCATGCTGAGCCAGGTCGATAAAGGAGCCAGGCTCCAAAAATGGAATTAAATAATTATTCTCACTTTCTTTGACGCCGGGAAGATCCTATTAGAGCAAAGAGCCTGGATTACTGGCTGGCTGACATTTTCCTCTGAGCCTGTCTCCAGATTGGATTTAGCTCTTTTATCTCCTAATCCCCAGAGCTTTTTAATGTAGGAAGTAATGGCATCCAAAGGCAAATTTAATTTTGACAAGTAATCTGACTTCCTCTCCTTTTCTGGAGCTGGCTGTTAATCCTGTTTGCTGTCTGAAGCTGCATTATGTGGATGTATTTCAAATCCTCACCGCTCCCAGATCTTTCAGAGAGGGAGAAAAATAAGGGGAAACTGCAAGGCTGGGAGCAAGGAGCAGTTCCTTATCAAACATTTCAAACATTTCATTGCTGCTGCTTTCGTTAACCCCTGCACTACCCTTTAGCTGGGCTCTGTGCTTCCTTTTTTGGCTCCATTGAAAGGGTGGGAATCACTCAGGGAATGGGAATTCCAGGTTTTCTCCAGCTCTGCTGTTTGTGTTGGTGGGTTGGGGGTGGACCATGAGTGCAGAGGGCTGTGACCCCTCAGGGGACATCCCTGCACCCCCCAGGATGCTGCACTGGGCATCAACCAATGCCAAAACATCCCTAAACCCAATTCCCAGGCAGAGGAGGGGTAAAGGAGTTTCAAAGCCACTGATGTCAGCAGAGAAAACAGAATTTTTTTGCTGTTATTCCATTTCTCAGGTGCCAGAGGAGCAGCAATCAATTGAACTGATCATTGGGTGTTTCCAACATTCCAACACCTCACCCCTCACAAATTCACGCCACCCCACATTTATTTGAAAATCTCAATTGTAAATAGGGTCTTGTCCTCCTGAAAAAAGCTTTTTTTTATTGCCTGGGCCTGTTGTCCCAAACAGCCATAAAGTGCAGGATGTTCCTGTCCCTCTGCAGGCTTCAGCTAATTCCAGCACAGAAACACCAAAATCCAAACCTGCAGCTGGGAAATGAAATTAAATCTGCCTCCTCCCAGCCTGCTTTAAACAAAAACACCTCAGCAGAAGCAGAGACTGGGTGTAAATGCAGAGATTTGCAAATGTCAGCCTCAAAAATAAGGAGGAGAACTCAGGAATCTGGCAGGGATGGGGAGGGATTGGTTTCCTACAGTGAGGTCGGGAACAAATGGGACAAATGGGGTTTGCTGTGGGGTTTTTGGTGATGGAGAAAATTAAGGAAGTCAAATCACACCCCAGGTGCCAGGACATTCCATCAGGCTTCAGAGCAGAGAGGAAGTGTACAACAGCTTTAGTTAGCAAGGGCTGGAGCAGTAAAACCACTACTTTCTGCAGCTCCTGAGGGATTTTTTCCCCTCTTTCCTAAGTCACCAATCCATCTTGTTCGGGTCCTGCCAAGGGAAATGGATGGTGGTGTAAAGGATTAGCAGTGCTCCAGGGAGGCAGGAGCAGCTGCCTGGGTTGGGAGCAAGGGAAGGACACTTGAGCAGGACTTTTGTTTTCACCTGAGCTCTCTGAATTCAACAGAGCTTCCCCAACCTCTTTTTTTTTTTTTTTTTTTTTTTTTTCTATGGAAAACCCCACCTTGGCCATGCCCCACCTCAAAGGACATAAAGTGAGGGGCTCCTGGTGTGGAGCTGAGTGGAAGAGGATGTTCAAGAATGAGAAGCTGCTGCTCTGGTGCAGCTGTAACCACCCCAAACTTGATGGCCAGGCCAAAATCTCCATCGTGGATCAGTAGTCTGGGGTCTGTCACTGCTCTGTTGCTTTTTGGTCACCCCAAAGAGAAGGGAAAAGCAGGAGCTGCACCCACAGAGATGCTCTGCCCTGGAGCAGAGGGAATCACAGCCAGATGGAGATTTCTGAGCCAAAATCAGAATAATGGCATTAAAACCCCCCCAGCCACCCTCATTTATCAGCTCCCACCTTGGCTCCTCCAGCACCAGCTCTGTTCCTAGAGCCAGGAAAAAAAATGGAATCCACTCTGATGCCTCCCAGCAGCTGCTGCCTGGTGCACAGGGCTCTGCACATTGGGGTTGGTGACAATGACAAGCCCTGGAAATGTGTCTCATCGGGAGATAAGGAGCAGCTGAGCCCAAACACCATGTAAGCCTCATTTCTTTTCACAAGGCAGAGCGCTGGGGCGTGAAATATTGCCAGGCTTTCCCCCCCGGATGAGTGATTCCAGCCCTGACCCAGCACAAGGCAGCAAACACAGCTCCTCAGTAAATGATCTGAGCAATCCAAAGCTGGCAGGGAGGACAGGAGGGAAAACACTGATTTTTCCAGTGTTGTTGGGTGAGATTAATGGGGTTTTTTTCCCTTGTTTTGCAGCCACGGCCCCGTGGTGGGTGTGACATTTCCATCGGGCTCACGTGTGGAGCCTGGGGATGATTCACCTCAATCCCAAGTCCCTTTTGTCACAATCAGCCCAGCCCCCAGCTTTTAGGGCTGTTTCTCCAAAGCTTTTCCAAGTGTTCTTCAGTACAGAACCAAACTCTCTCCCTATGTGATGTGTTCATCCCTGAGGATCTAAGGGAGGGTCCCTGTCTGTGAGCGTTGGGAGGGACAGAGCTGGGGAGCACCAAAAAAACCACAATAAACACAAAAAAATCAGTGCTTTTCTTTTTGGTTACAGCATTTCAAACCTGAAACAGCCCAATCCAGAGTTAGAAATAACCCATTTGTTTATCTGTAATAGATGAGGGTCGTTGCAAACTGTTTGTTTTTTGTTTCTACTTGCTTTATCAAAACACAAAGCTCCTAAACACCTCTGACTGTGGTATCCCAAGGGAAACTGCAGGGAGGGACATGATGAGGGTGTTCCCCTTCCCTGGGAGGGTGGGCAGGCCCTGGCACAGAATTCCCAGAGCAGCTGTGGCTGCTCCTGGATCCCTGGCAGTGTCCAAGGCCAGGTTGGACATTGGGGTTTGGAGCACCCTGGGCCAGTGGAAGGTGTCCCTGCCCATGGCAGGGGGTGGGATGAGGTGCCTTTAAAGTCCCTTCCAAGCCAAACCATTCCATGATTGCATTAATTCAGTGAAGATGACTCAGGAAAATGACAACTGGGGTGACAATTCTGCCTTACACCTCCTGGTTTGTATTTTCAGGAGCTGGGCGTGAAGCTGGGTTAGGATTTCAACCCATCTGCAGTAAATATAAATTTCAGCTGCACAGGTCAGTGCCAAGCTTCTATAGAGGACAAGCAGAGGGAATCAAGGGTCCTGGATGAAATGGATAAGAAATATAGATATTTTACAATGGCAGGAGTGAAAAGCAGAGAATTACCCCAAAATCATTCCTGGTCCAGGAACTGTTTCCCATCAGTGGATGAGCACTGGGGGCTTGTCCTGGGGCAGGACAGGAGATCCCTGGGCAGGGGTTGAATCCTGCTCTGGTTGGGATATCTGACACTTCCTCAGCTGTTAAATAACCCCTGCAGTGGCCCAGAACCAGCCAGTCCCCAGTGCCTGCCAGGGAAAAGAGCTTATCCATGGCTGGAATGGCAAAGGCAGGAATTCTTCAGTGCAGGGCTGTGAAAAGGAGAGGCCTCTGCCTCTGGGGACAGATGGAGAGGAAAAGGAGACAGCAGGAAAAACCCACAGATCCAGCCAAGCCATATGTCCAGTCAGCCAGCCTCCTCCCCTCTGAGAGCAAGGCAATAACAGCACGTTCTGTGGAGCTGAGAAACCTCCTCCCAGGGCTGGGATTTCATCCTGTGCACTCCAAAGGGTGAGTGACACACCCAGTGACACACCCAGTGACACACGTGTGTCACCAGAGGACACGAAAGGACCACACTCACCCGTCAGGTTGTGAAACGAGAAAGAATGAGGAGGTTTATTTTTGGGTTATTTCAGGGTTTATTTGGGTTTATTCAGGGTTTAAATGGGGTTTAGGCTTTGACCAGTGACTGGGGGATGAGGCTGACACCTCTCCGACCCCACTGGTCAAACCAGCAGTCCATCACTTTGTCCTTCCCCCTGGAAAGGAATGTGTATCTACAAAACATCACTCGTGGTTTTTCTTACAATTCCTGAGAAACTCCAGTACAGAAATGTAAACTATCAGAAGGCTGAAAAATCAGGGTGATACACGTGTGACAGAGAGCAGAGCCTGTCCCCACCCTCCCAGCCCTGCAGGGAGCACTCACAGCAACATGCCTCTCTCTCTCTTGACTTTAATCACTGGAGATTCAGGTGGTTTAGAGTCTCTTGCTCTCTGGAAAGCCCCGAGCCAGATGCAAGAATAAAGTGGAGTCTTCAAGTTCTTGTTTCTCAAGGTTTCTTGCTTTGTTTATCATTTCCTCTCTTACAATTTTCTCTGTCCCTGGCCGAGGTCTGTTCAGCAGCTCGGGCAGCAGGTGACTCCCCCCCTGGTGGGATGTCACTGTCCTTTAAGCCAAATATTACATGTCCCCTGTTCACAATTACATACCAATGCCTATCACCTACACTAAACAGGTCGTCTCTACTCTGACCCAATCTCCTTGAACTACTTTGTGCCACTGTCACAGCAGAAGATGGAGACGAAGAAGAAGAAGAAGAACCCAGGGCACCGCCCAAAATCCTCCATCTTGCTCCTCATTCACCTCCATTCTAAAAAACCAAAACCACAGGATTTTCCACCCTGTGATAAGCTAAACTACTGTTTTTCACACCCTTGTGGCTTGCAATTCCTCTCTCAGTGTTGGAAGCCTTTCCCATGGGCTGAAATCAAAGACAGTGTCTTCCTGGGCTCTGTGCCATGGTCTCCCCCGCCATGGACAGACCCCAGACCCCTCTGCCCAGGTTTCAAACCCTCTTGCTCGGGTCCTGGACATTTCTGCCAAGGTCTCTGACCCTCCAGGGTGACCAAAGGGATGCCCTGGACTCCGACACTCTCTACCTTCCTCTCACCTGTTGTGGTTTAGGTTTGCTTATCCCAAGTCACAGCCCCATTGATGTGGTGTTCTCTGAGTTTTGCCTCTTTACATTGTTAGTAGAAAACGAACAGTTTGTAGCAGGAGAAAGGGTTGGGTTTAGAAACTAATTTGTGTTCTTTATTTTCTTTTCCTTTGCTTCTCTTAGCATATGTTAATAAAATCTATCTGTTTTTACTCCTAAGTTGAGCCTGCTTTTGCCTTTTTCTCCCAAAATCTTCAATCCTCTCTCTCTCCCAGTTAGCAAACAAATTCGGCAAATTTTAAACCACCACATCACCTCTTTTATATATATATATTATGACTAAAAATATCCCCATTTACCTTCTGTGAGTGCCTCCAAAGGCAGGCTGAGCCTGGGCTTCCCAAATTTCCACAGGAATCCCTCGGGAGCAGCCAGAGCCTCTGAAGAAGCAATATCTGGATGGGAAACTTATGTCCTCCAAGCTGGTGAGTCCCAGCACTGACACACACACACAGATTCCCTCCTAGCTGCAAAACTCTCCGGAGAAACTCCCTCCTGCCTTCTCCTGCTGCTCCCCCCGCTGTTATTTAACAACTGGCTGTGATTTACACGGTTCATTAATGCGGTGCTAACGCTGCCACAGCCATTCCCCAAACAAGCCGGGAGGGTCAAATTTGACCTGGGCCCTCTGCTCGCTGCAGATGCCCCAGAGGATTTGAAAAACAGTGATTTGAAGTGATTGCATCGGGTAAGGACATTACTCGGTGCAAACACAACTGGATGCCAGCGTTTAATTTTTAAAAAACACGGCTACTGCCGTGCCTTTGAGGCAGTGAAAACAACAGTTTAGCTCCCTTGGTGGCCTTGGCTCTTTATTCCCCCTGAGGACAGGGAAGGGAACCAGGCCCAGTGTCAGACTGGAGAGCTTTTGGCAGGTGGCTTGGCTGAGATTACATTGAAATTATTTCCAGGGCTTCTCAGGTCCCACCCTGGGGACTGCCACCACAGGCAGCAGAAATCTGGGGTGACCCTGGGCTGCTCCCCCTCCCCAGGCAGTGCAGAGGAGCTGTGATGCTGCCATGAAGATTTCCACCAGCAAGAAATCAGGGATGAACCATACAGGGAATTATTTGCCCCCCTCAGGATGGATTTTTCTTGCTCCATTTGGGTCACTGGGGAAAGAAATCAGGGATAAACCATACAGGGAATGAAATTATTATTTGTCCCCCTTCAGGATGGATTTTTCTTGCTCCATTTGGGTCACTGGGGAAAGAAATCAGGGATGAACCATACAGGGAATGAAATTATTATTTGTCCCCCCTCAGGTTGGATTTTTCTTGCTCCATTTGGGTCACTGGGGAAAGAAATCAGGGATGAACCATACAGGGAATGAAATTATTATTTGTCCCCCCTCAGGTTGGATTTTTCTTGCTCCATTTGGGTCACTGGGGAAAGAAATCAGGGATGAACCATACAGGGAATGAAATTATTATTTGTCCCCCCTCAGGTTGGATTTCTCTTGCTCCATTTGGGTCATTGGGGAAAGAAATCAGGCTCAGGGATGAACCATACAGGGAATTATCTGCCCCCCTCAGGCTGGATTTTTCTTGCTCCATTTGGGTTACTGGGGAGAGAAATCAGGGATAAACCATACAGGGAATTATTTGTCCCCTCAGGTTGGATTTTTCCTGTTCCATTTGGGTCACTGGGGAAAGAAATCAGGCCCAGGGATAATTCCATACAGAGAATTATTTGTCCCCCTCAGGCTGGATTTTTCCTGCTCCATTTGGGTTATGGGGGAGAAAAATCAGGGATAATTCCATACTGGGAATTATTTGCCCCCCTCAGACTGGATTTTTCTTGCTTCTTTTGGGTCACTGGGGAAAGAAATCAGGGATAAACCATACAGAGAATTATTTTCCCCCCTCAGGCTGGATTTTTCTTGCCCCATTTGGGTTAATGGGAAGCAAGGGGAAGAGGGAAAGGAGAGGGTTTAAAGAGAGGACTGCACAATAAACAGCAGCAGCTCCCAGCTGAACGTCAAAGGTTGGCTTTGATGAGGGACATCACCTTCCCCTTCCTGCCTGAACTCCATCCACAGGCAGGCAAGGAAAATTCAGAGAGCTGGAGCACCAAAACCACCAAATCCTGGGACAGCAGGAGGGGAGGGAGGGATGCCCAGGGAGCTGCCCTGGGGCCCAGCAGGGTCAGGGATGGGATGGAGTGAAAGAAATCCTGTACAGACAGCAGGAGCAGGAGCCAGGATTGCTCAACACACAAGGGAACAGTGAGAACATTCCCAAATTCTTCTGGGCTAAAGATTTCCCGGTGCACCTTGGGTGGCTCTGAGGAAATATTTCCCTCTGCAAAGTTTATTAAAGAGGCTCCCAAAAGCACCAGATCCTTTGGGGACATAAACAGCTCTGCTTCCATTTATTCAGGTGTTTTCTTTGCCTTTTTCACCCCCAATGAGAGCTGGACTCCAACAATTTGAATCCCCCAAAAGCCAGAACTTTGCATCCCACAGCCACATCAATCCTTCTTACACCCCCTCAATGCTTCAGTGCTCCACACAGCTCTTCCCATCTGGGCATCTCCCCATTATTTCCACACCAAACCCATCACTCCAGTTTGTGTTTCTGTCTCCCCAGGCTGCAGGAACCATGGCTGGCTGCTTTGGCAGGCAGCAGTTTCCTGGGGAAGTAGGGACAAGCAGCCACCTCTCCTCTGTGCCAGCCCCAACCCCAGGAACCCCAGCACCATCCCAACTGGAGAGGGATTTTGAGGTTATTTCCTAAAAAAAAAACCAAACCAAAACAAAAACAAACCTTTGGGGTTGGATTGAAAGGCCCAAGTGAAAGGCTCCAGTCTTTGAGCACCTAAAGGTGCAGCCTGGTTGTGCACAGCAAGGGATTTTCAGTCTGAGTTTGGGATGGCAAAAGGCTTCTCTGAGGAAAGAGGAGTCTCTTTCATGAAGAAACAAGATGGGAAGAGTGAAGCCAGCTTCCCCTTGCAACCCCTAGAGCTGTCAGCAGCCCTGGGAGGATGTGAACAGGAGGAGAAAGGCAGATCCTGCTGGGTCTCCACAGGGAACCAGCTCGGGCTTATGCCCAGCAGCTTTTGGCTGGCTCTGAAAGGCAGCCCTGAACCCCTTGCAAAGGGCTGCAGACACTGGAACGCTCCTCCCAACACCCCAGTGGACCTATTAATTGCAATATTGGATCTTCCTCCTCTTCCAGCAGGTTCCCAGCAGCGGGCACGCAGCCAGCTTGGCTGTGGGGTTGTTTATTTTCCAGCTAATGGAGCAGCAGGAGCAGTTCCAGAGAAGGGAAGTGGGAATGTCAGGAAATCTCTGTCCAGTTCCCACAGATAATTTGTGACAGGCACCTGGTAGACGGTCGTTAGCGCTGTAATTAATCCAGCTCCGTGGCTGGATCACTGAAAACCTCACCAGGAAAGCCCTAAAAGCATGTTTGCCCCATGGATGATCCCTGGCAGCTGGCTGGATGGGAAAAATTGCATTTGGAAAGAGGGGGAAAAACAAAACACACCAAAAATTCAGGGCTGGAGGTGGAATGAGTGTCTGGTGTCCCTGAGTTCAGAGTGTGACAGCCCAAATGGGGCCACCAGCGTTTGTCACCAGCCCCCATCAAGCTGTGAGCAGCTCATCCCTGGCTGGTGACACAGAGTGACACAGAGTGACACAGAGTGACACAGAGCCAGGCTCTGGCACACAGAGAAAGCAGGAGCTGCCAAAATCCCACCACTCACACCTGCAGCCCCAGCCCTGCCACGTGCTCTGGGTGGAAAAACAACCAAAATATGGAGGGCTAAAAAAAAAAAAAAGGGGGGGGGGGGCAGGAATAGGCCAAGAGTGAGCAAAAATGGATTTTTAAATCCACAGATTTTGCTTTTTCCTGTAGTTTGGATGGGATTTCACCTCTGTGGGGTCTGCAGGGCAGCCCTCGCCTTGCACCGACTCCTCCCTTTCATCTCCTCGCCTCCCTCTTATTTTTAAACATGCAAATACATCAGAGGAGCCTTTCAAACTCCTGACTGCAAATAGATCTGAAGGGCTTTTGAGCTTCTGAGAGGCTCCTGCCTCGCCCTAACCAGATAAACAGCCACAAATCCATGGATTTCGTGCATTCCCCGTGGATCTGTGTCAGCCCAGCCCTGGCTCGAGCAGCTCCTTTATCCCCCCCAGCCCCAGCATCACCTGCCAGGTTTGTGGGGAATTTTCTGGGCTGCAGAGCAGGGAAATTCCCCTTTTTATCCCTGTCCTGGATGGGATCAGCCCCATTTCAGAGCCAGGTTTTGAGGAGGAAAACGTTGGGATGATGAGCAGAGGCTTTAACTCAACAACACCGAGCGTGAGTCATAATTTCTCCTCCCCCCCAAAAAAATGGAACAAATAACAACTCCACACCAGCTGGGATGCACAGGGGTTCTGAAAATCTCTGATTGGCTCTGATTGAAGCATTCAACAGCAGCGGGGCTGCTGGAAAATCCTGAATGAAGGCGCTGAGGCCTGGATTTGGCTGAGCACACCGAGCTGAGCACCCAGCACTGTAGTGGGACAAACCCACAGCAGCAGAACTGCACTGGAGGAAACCCCAAAAACCAAAGTGGTTCCTCTTATTCCTGATATTTCATTTTTCTCTGCATTTACCACCTCGGCCAGGTTTTGGTTCATCAATCTTGTTGCTGTTTTTCACTCTGCTTTAGATGCTGGAAAATCGAGGCTCAGAGGGAATTTGTGCCTTGGGAGTCCCAGCCCTGTGCTCAGCCTTGCCCACCCCTCCTCTCCCTGCCTGAAATTCCCTATTTATGGCGCTCTGTTTAGCACTAGAAACCTTAAAAAGTGCGAAATGCTTCCAAGGTTTGGGCTCAGATTTGATCCCCGGGCGACCTGTGGTGTACAGTTAAATAAGGCTGGTTTATGTATGCTGCACCCTAAATCTAAAGGTCAAGGGTTTGGCGGCCATAAATATTCAAACCTCACAGGCTGGGTCTTTTCAACCTCCTTTTAAATATTTATGACAGTGCTTCCATGGCTGCAGGAGAATGTTATAATAGTATTAAGAGGGAGGGGGAAAAAAAGAAAAAAAAAAAAAAAAGAAAATTAAAAAAAAAAAAAAAAAGCCCTTCTCCATCTAAAAGCTCAGCGTGAGCCATTTTCATATATTATGCATCGCTAAGTGCTGTTTATGGCCGGTTTTTGGCACTGGATCCCGGCAGAGTTCATGAATCTGGAGCTGAGCAGGGCTCGGGGGTGTTGGCATCAGCTGAGCTCCTGCAGGTTTCCCTCTTGCCCTGCCACAGACCCACAAAAACCTTCCCTAAACTTTGCCCCGAGCGCTGGAGATGGGTGGAGTGAAGATGCCACCGTGGCTGGTCCATTAAAACAAGGACCAAGCCGCAGTTTGTGCCAGCTGCGGGGTGGCTGCTGCCTCTCCTTTGGGGATTTTTGGCTGTGAAACATCGGGGGAGGGCAGAGCCCCATCAGCATCAGCTGCAGGAATTCTGCTCCAGCGTTTGTTCCAGCCCTGCTGATCCCCTGGAAACCGGCTGGGTGGAGGCAAACCCGGGGTTAAAGAACAAATCCCGGGATTTGGGATTGCCTGGGAGCAGCACCACCATCGCTGGTGTCTGTGGGATGAGCTGGGAGGCAGAGGATGAGCCACAGCAGGGAGGTTAACAAAACTGAAATCCCTCCTAGACTTTAATCAGCTCCTAATTAAAACTGGGAGATGGGCTTTTGTCCTTGGGTAGAGCAGAATTCAACCTGACTGGGATTTTTTGGTGCTTCCTACCCTTATCTCTTTCATTTCCAGGGGAAAGTGCTGGGTCAGCTCAATTTCCCCGGACTCATGAACTTGTACTGTAAATTAATCTCCCACATGAAGTCATTTGGGGAGGGAAGAAAACTGGATTTTCCCCCATTCCATTGAAATGGATTGAAAAAAATCCATTTTTCAGACCCTGGAGCTCTGAAAAATAAATTAAAAAAAGGAGAATGATGGCCAAGCAAATGGACACCCAGCATCCATGGGCATCCCTCCAGAGTGGGATGTCACAGGCTTCATTTCCTTAGGAAATCAGGTTGCAAATTAAGGCTAATCAGAGTTAAAAAACGCTGCAGTTCCCCCAGCCCAAACGATGCTTGATGTACTCAGTATTTTACATCCTCAACAGCAAAGCAGCATCTGCTCCATAAAATGAAATGTGTGTGTCACCATATGCAGGCAGCATAATGTGGGCTCAAATTAAATAAAAACATTTCAGGGTATATGGTCCAATCTGCAATCTGGGCCCTGGGAATGGGTGAGATTTACTCCAAAGTTCTCAGCAGGTGGCTGAAAAGCTGAACCCAAACCAGGGCAAATTTGGGGTTTCATCAGCAGGAGCTGCTCTCTGCACTTTCCTCCTTTTGAGCCAACAGAACTTCTGGAAATTCAGGAATTTTAAATTTTTAAAAATTTTTAAATTTTTATATTTTTTAAATTTTTTGATTAGGTGGGCGTTTGTGGGGTGGTTTTTTTTGTTTGATTTGTTTTGTTTTGTTTTATGTGGGTGTGGGGTTTTTTTGTTTTTTTTTTTTGTTTTTGTGGGTTTTTTGGGTGTGTGGTTTTTTTGTTTGTTTTTTAAATCTGTGGCCTTTTGCACCTTTCCACTACTCGGAAAAATCTCCGAGGTGGCAGAACCCTGAGTGGCAGCAAATCCCCCTTTCCACCCAAGAGCTGTCCTCCAGAACCACCACGGAAACTCAGAGGGCACGGCAGGCACTCAGCCTCTTACCTGAGCACCACGAATCAAGAGCTCAACTCCACTCAACCACTTGAGCCTCACCCTTCCCACCTCCTTTTTCCCACTGAAACCTCTCCCAAGCACGGGAGATGTTATTTTAGAGGAGATCAAGCAGCTGAGCTGGCTGATCTTGGTCACATCCCTGGGTGATTCGGGCTCTGCTGTCGGTTCTGATCCTCCCTGACCCCATTTATCGATACAAAAAAATGTGTGGATTCCCTCCAGGCGCCCCAAAACACGGGGAATTCGCTGGGCTGCAGAGTTTGTTATGGTGATGGTGATCCTTGTGTTCCTTCAGGGCTGCTGGGAAGCTGCAAACCCTTTAAAAGCCGCTAATGTGGAATTCATTTGCTTTCCAAGGTGCAAAAAAAAAATAAAACGACTTTAAAGTGCCAGGCGGGGAGGGGATGTTTGCAGAGGAGCTGCCTCAGACAGTTCAGGTCTGCCTTGGTCTGGGGTTTTATCTCCTTTGCTCAGCTCCTTGAATTATTTGGATAATGGAAAAGCCCAGGGAAAAGCAGCGTTCTGCTCTTCAGCAGCAGCAAAAATCAAAATTTCCAGCTGTGAGGCTCGGACTGAAGCATTTGATGAGGGGGGGAAAGCACAAGTGTGGCAGAGAGCAAAGGAAAACAGAACGGTGCTGGTGGAAGTGGCTGTGAAACCACCTGGAAATCCGGGATACACCCGGGAGGGGCTGGGAAATCACTGGGATAAAAGGAAGGAGCTGTTTGCACCGGGAAAAGGAGAATTCCAGGTAAATGATGGGGTGTGACAGATCTGTCCCTGCCCCGGGCAGTGCTGCTGGGAGCTGGGGGTGGCTGAGGCTGAGTGTGCCAAAGGGAAAGGATTTGGCAGCTCCCAGAAATCCTGGGCTGCAGTGCCAGGGCTGGGTGTCACCAAGGCTGGGGGTCTCCAGGGCTGGGTGTCACCAAGGCTGGGTGTCACCAAGGCTGGGTGTCACCAAGGCTGCGTGTCACCAGGGCTGGGTGTCACCAAAACTGGATTGTCACCAAGGCTGGTTATTACCAAACCTGGATGTCACCAAGAATGGGTGTCATCAAATCTGAGTGTCACCAAAGCTGGATTCCACCAAGGCTGGATGTCAGCAAAGCTGGATGTCACCAAGAATGGGTGTCACCAAAGCTGGATGTCACCAAGGCTGGATGTCACCAGGACTGGGTGTCACCAGGACTGGGTGTCACCAGGGCTGGATGTCACCAAAGCTGGGTGTCACCAAATCTGAGTGTCACCAAAGATGGATTATCACCAAGGCTGGATGTCACTAAATCTGGTTGTCACCAGAGCTGGATGTCACCAAAGCTGGGTATCATCAAAGCTGGATGTCACCAGGGCTGGATGCCACCAAAACTGGTTGTCACCAAATCTGGCTGACATCAAATCTGGGTTTCACCAAATCTGAGTGTCACCAAAGATGGATAATCACCAAGGCTGGGTGTCACCAAAGCTGGATTATCCCCAAATCTGGATTATCCCCAAATCTGGGTGTCATCAAAGCTGGATGTCACCAAGACTGTCACACCCCTGTCCTCCTCCCCACGCTCTGTTCCAGTGCAGCAAACAGAGCCAGCTCCTCACCAAACCCAGCCTGGCTGAGGTTGGGTTTTTCTCCCTCTTTAGTTCTGTTTTTCTCCCGTTCCCGTCCTCCCCTTTGTCCCCTCCCCACTCCCCGTGTCATTCCTGTTACCATTCCTGGTGCACACTCCTGGATCCTGACCTGCTCTCCCTGAAGCTTTTGTGGATGAATTGTAGTCTGGCAGTGTCTGCTCCTCAGCACACTCTGAGCAGGGAGGTGAACAGCTGCACAGAATGAGAGATGTTGGCTTTAAAATAAAAACCCAGATCTGTGTCTGAACCTTGCTTCTCACCCCCATCCCCTCTGCCCTTTGGGGGCAGCTTGAATTCCCAGTGTTGAGGGATTGGGTGAAAATCCATAGAAGTGGCTTTGTCTGACTCCAAACCAAGAGATCAGGTCTTAAGGGAAGATGATAAATCCACAGAATTTGCCTGAAATCAGCTGAAATTGTTGATTTTTCAGGGTATGGGTGGATCCTGAAGCACCTTTGCCTCAGGTCCTTCCTTGCTAACAACTCTCTTTGGGAGCTGGGGGTGTTGTCACCTTCCTGCCTCGGCTAATCCAGGACTTTCCTGTGCTCTCTGCATGGCCAGAGGCTCTCCTGGGGTGGTGAAGGTGAGCAGGGACAACCCCAGGAGGGTTCCTGGGGGTGAAAACAAACCCCAGGAGCAGGGAGAGAGCTCAGCACAGGGAGCTCTGCCAGGAGCCACAGGCTGTGCCCATCCCTGAGCCTGCCTGCATGGAATGGGCTACTGGGGGGGGATCACACTGCTCTGGATCCCTCTGGGATGTATCTCCCAGTCCCCCGGGATCAGATTGTGCCAAACCATCCCTGTGTGGGGGATGAGAGCTCCCAGGGGCAGCAAATCCTCCTGTCACACAGCCTGAAGCCCCACGACAGGGATCCTCCTGTCTGACACCCCTGACACACTCCTGACAGAGGAATCGATGGTTTGGGTCTGTCTGGAGCATCAGTTCAGCTCTGGGCAGCCCTTGAAGGAATTCCATCAAAATATCAGGCGAGGCAGAGGTCCCAGGAGGAGACAAAATCCATCTGGAGAGTCACTGATGGTGCAGGAGTGAGGAGCAGGGGGAGGCTCTGCAGGTGCCTTTGGTTTCCAGCACAGAGGAGGGGGCTGCCTGCTGTCTCCTGCCATCCCCTGCCATCCCCTGATGTCCCCTGATGTCCCCTGCTGTCCCCTGCCATTCCCTGCTGTCCCCTGCTGTCCCCTGCCATCCCCTGATGTCCCCCACCATCCCCTGCCATTCCCTAATGTCCCCTGCCCTCCCCTGCTGTCCCTTGCCATTTCCTGCTGTCCCCTGTCATTTACTGATGTCCCCTGCCATCTCCTGCCATCCCCTGCTGTCCCTTGCCCTCCTCTGCCATCCCCTGGTGTCCCTTGCCCTCCCCTGATGTCCCTTACCCCCCCGCGATGTCCTCTGCCATTTCCTGATGTCCTCTGCCACTCCATGGTGTCCCCTGTCTGTCCCTGCCCTCCCCAATGCCCCCTGCCATCCCGGGATGTCCCCTGCCCTCCCCTGCCCTCCCCTGCCATCCCTTGCCCTCCCCTGCTGTCCCCTGCCCTCCCCGATGTCCCCTACCATCCCGGGATGTCCCCTGCCCTCCCCTGCCCTGCCCTGCCGTCCCTCTCTGGCAGCTGCTCCAGAGGCCAGCAGGATGTGCAGAGCCAAGCCCTGGCCTCCATCTCCTCCCATCCATCAAGCAGAGGGAGCAGATGTGGTTTTGTCTCCCGTGCTCCATCACACAGCCGGAGTTCCAGGGAACAAAACCTCTGCTCTCCTTTCTGGAGGAGCAGGGATGAGGCTCTTGGCTCTGCTTTCACTGGTGCCTTCAGCTGAGTTATTTCACAGCCTCATTATCCTCCCCTGAGGGAAAAAAAAAGAAGAAGAAACCAGGCCCTATTTCTACTCCAAACTGTGGACTCTTGCTTTGCCTTTTTTTTTTTATTATTATTTTATTTTTTTAGAAGATAAAAGAGCCTTCATGTACAGAAATCTTCCCTGGGGCAGCCTCCTCCCAGCCCTCCCTTCTCCTGGGGAAAAAGCTGGAGCCTCTTTAGCCACACTCCACGGGCAGAGGTTCTCCAGACCTTGAACTCCTTCCAAATTTTGAGGAGGTATTTTTCAAAGTCTGAGCAAGACACTGCGGGAATCAAAAGATCTGAGCTGTGTTTCCCACTGGGTGATTTTTATTTTATTTTATTTTTTTCCCCTCTTTTATTTCTGGTGGTTTCTCTGATTTCTGTCCTGGGAGTGGAGCTCCCAGAGAATGGCTCTTCCCTGGGGGAAGGACCACACAGGGCCTCCCCCTCTGGAGCTCCAGTTCAATCAGGAGGCTGAATTTAATATTATTAAAATATTGATATTTTGTTGATATTAATTCAGAAATACTTTTCTGAAATTAATACTTTACAGAAATACTTTGCTGATATTAATTCAGAAACACTTCAAAAGAGGAAGGAATTAAACCCATTGCAGGGCTGATGCTTTTGCCCACGTGCAAGCCATGAAGGTCAATAAAACTGGATGTGTATAAAACCAAAGGGGGGGGGGGGGAAAAAGAGATTTGGTGCCTTGGGAAAAGTCCATTTCAGAGCATTGCCTGTGTAAAAACAAGCTGGGGTTTCTTCTTTGAGGTCTGAACCAAATCAAAATCACCCTCCATGGGCACAGCAACTTTCCAGGTGAAGCTGAGCTGGTTTGTTGAACATTTTTTTTGTGTGAAACGAGCTCTCATTGCTGGGCTCTGCCTCTCTCCAATCTATTTTAAGCCCTGGGAGCTCCAGCAGCACCAAGGCCGTGCTGCCTGTGCCCCGTGGCCCGGGGTGGATGAGGAGCTGCTCAGGTGGGTTTGGAATGAGCTTTAAACAGTGAAAAAAACCCCACAGAGCCACGTGGAACTCACTCCTCTTCCTCTCTCTGAATTTGGGGGTTATTTTTTGCCCTGCTGTGATCCCTGCTGAGGGGAAGGTGGTGCCTGTGGTGATCAAACACCTCCTGGGGTGCCAGGGGGGAGGAGGTGTTCAAACCCTGGGGCTGCACTGATGCTCTCAGCCTCCTTGTGCTGCTCTCCATAAAGTCGAGAGGAGTTTAATGCTTCTTTTTTTTTTTTTTAAGCTTTTATGGGCTCTAAAGCACCGGCTTTAAAGGGTGCTGAGGGAAGAATCTCAGGAGGGATCTCTGTGGGGCAGTCAGACATTCCAGCTGCTCCCTGGGCTGCCTTTTCCACAAGCTCACCTGAAAGGGATGGGATGATTCCCTGTCTGGAGCTGCTAAAACAAGTGGGACGACTTTCCCTTCAATATTAGCTGATAGAAACACACAGAAAGATTTTTATTTTTCTTTCCCCAGTTTGTTCTCAGCTTTTTGTCCCCACAGAGGCTCGGTCACAACGCTGCAAGTTTCCTGCTGAATTCTGTGATCCCAGAACTGGGAAAAACATCAGCTCATCCCCACACAGATCCCGTGTCCTGCTCCACTTCCAGGGGCTCCAGGTAAAGAAATCCTGGAGCAATCCAGGGTGGGGAAAACCCTCTGCTAATTGTGGACGAGGAATTTCTGCCGTGGTGTTAAATAATCACCAAGAGATGATCTCTGGAGCAAAGTGGGGGGTGATGCTTTTCACACACGAAAATATTCCAAATATTTATGAGGTCCTGGAATAAAGTGGGGTTTGGAGAACATTTAGGGGGTGCCTGAGAGAGAGAAATGAGCGGCAGGAGCTGACAGGGCGGGGTGGGCACTGCCCGGGGCACCTGCAGGTCAGAAGGTGACAAAAGGACTCTCACATCCTCCCGCTGCCTCCTGGAATTCCTCGGGAGCCGAGCCTGGCACAGGATGGAGCTCGGAGCCTTCCCGGGGGGCTGGTTTGGGGTTTGGGGTTTGGGGTTTGGGGTTGGTGTTTTTGGGGGGGAGATCAGATCCCGGAGCATCCCCCCGCCCTTGCCCCGAGGGATGCCCGGAGATCGGGGCGAGCGGGGAGGGGGTTCAGGATGGGAATTAAGGATGAGGTTAAGGACGGGAATTAAGGATGGGAGTTAAGGATGGGGTTAAGGAGGGTTTTAACCCCCTGCTCCCCGCGGGGTCCCCGCAGCCTCACCCTCGCTCCCGCGGCTGCTTTTCCCCCTCTCCCTTCGCCGTGTTTAGTTAAATTTCCCCCGCCTTACTTGATGTCACATCCTGTTCCACAGCCATCCCCTGCTAGTAGCCAGCCCTACCAATTCCTTTCTTTTTCTTTTTTTTTTTTTTTTTTTTTTTTTTTTTAAATCCCTGTCCTCTCCCCATCACCCCCCTTTTCCAGGCAAACTTTTGGCAATAGCGGAGAGATAATCGCTGCGTGCTCCGCTGAATTTCTCTTCGCAAATGTCTTTGGAGCAGGGGAGCCATTAAAAAAAAAAAAAAATTAAATAAATTACCAGACAGCCAGCACCGAGAGCAGAGGAGAGAAACTGGGATCCCAATAAATATGCAAAGTGAAGGCTCTGCTGAGCAGATTTCTGGCATCGCTTCCCGAGGGTGCTGAGAGCCACCCGCAAAACCAGGCTGGGTTTTGGTTTTGGGGTTTTTTTTGGTTATATATATTTTTTTTAAACCGCGTTTTGTTGTCCATATTTTTTTTTATTTTTTTTAAAATATAAATTAAAATATTAATAAGAATAAAGGAGTGAGGAGGCAGCGAGGCTCGGGGACGGCGCAGGGGAGGCTCGCCCGGAGGTGATCTGTATGCGAGCTGCCTAGAACGGGGCTGCGAGAGAATGCAACCGGCAAGCAAGCTGCTGACCCTCTGCTTCCTCATCCTGATGGGCACAGAACTCACCCAAGTAGGTCCAGCTCTTCCTTTTCCCCCCCAACCCCAAATCCTCCCTCTCTCCCTTTTTTTCTCCCCAACGCCATTTTCTGCTAAACCTCGAGAGCACCGAGGAGAGAAAAGCGGGAGATGCTGCACCTGCCCCTTCCTCCCCCCTCCCAGGGCATCACCTGTGCCCTGCCCGCCGCACCTGGGCACAGGTGATGGTGAAGATGATGAAGATGATGATGATGGTGGGCTGGGGGGGGCACACACGGGGCGGGGGACGCTGGTTGTGACACCCCCCGGGATGGGCAGATAAGGGGGTGCCCCATGGTGAGGGGTTGGGGGTATTTCCCTCTGGGAGTTGTGGTCTTTGGGAGGGGTCCGGGGGAATTTTGGGACCCCCCCCCGTGCCGGGTTCGGGTTGTGCCAAGTTGGGAAATGCCGGGAATTGTGTGAGGTGCTGTCCCGGGTGGTGACAGGGACCAGCTGGGAGTGCTGGCCCTCCTTGTCACCCTGCCGGCTCCTCGTGTGGGGGTAGCTGTGCTGCCTTTAGGTGACATTTAAATGTCCCTTGATGTTCCCATCTGTGACAGCCTGGTGGGAGACACGGGCAGATTATTTATGCCCACTCCACCCTGCTCTTGTTTTATTATTTTGCCTAGATTTTCATGCTTTTCTTTCCTGTCCCAGCCCCTGGGCTGAGTGAGTGGTGGGGTTGTGGCGGGGGGAGGAAAAGAGGCACCCAAATCCCTCTTGCAAGTGGAATTAAAACTCCATTTGACTTCCAGAGCCAGGCAGGGCGATCGCCTTTTGGGTTTTTTGTTTGGTTTTTTTTCCACCAGTCGCTGAGGAAAGGAAGACAAAAAAGTAATTGCAAGAGGATGCTCTAGATTGTGGGGTTAATTGTGGTGCTGCCTGGAAGCACAAAAAAAAAAAAAAAAGAAAAAAGGGAAGAAAAAGCAGCTATAAATAGGAGGGGAATGGAGGCTTCTTAGTGTAGGAGCAATTAGCAGCTGGGCTCTCATCCTGGATGCTTCATGGAGATCATTCTTCCCTTTCTCCCAGTGACAAAGCTCTCCCTGTCCCTGCCCTACTGCTGAACTTTGAGCCGCCCAAGCCTTTTTGGCTTCACCCCCTCCGAGGCTTTCCGCTGCCCCCCAGCAAGGAGAGCTGCCATAAATCGCACGGAATTTGGGGCAGGGGAGGGGAGGGAAGGGGATGAATGCATGGTGTGTGTGGATGAGGAGGGTGGGGAGGAAGCAGGGCTGCCAGCAGAAGCCCATTGTGTGCGAGGATGAGGAGGCCGTGCGCATGCGCCGCGCTGGACAAAGAGCCACGACCACCAGCACGGCTGGTCCTGGCCACCAAGGCACGGCCTGGGGTGGCCACAGTGACAGCGAGGGGTGGCAGGGGTGTCATTTGTCCCTCCAGCTTCCCCAGGGGTCACAGCCACAGCCTGGGCAGCGGGGTGTTGTCACCCCCCTGATTGGCCTTGTCAGCATCGCTCTGCTCTGGGGGGAGGCTCCAAGGGAAAACCATGGAAAAAAGGAAGGAAAAAAGAAGGGAAAAGGAAGGAAGAAGCAAGGGAAAAAAGCAAGGAAAAAAGCAAAGGGAAAAGCATGGGAAAAGGAAGGGGAAAGGAAGGGAAAAGCGAGGGGAAAAAGCAAGGAAAAAGCACGGAAAAGGGAAGGAAAAAGCAAAGAAAAAGCAAGGCTGCTGCCCTGCCTGGCTGCTCTCTCCTCTTCCTCTGTGACTGCAGCACCTCAACTTTGGCAGCAAACTTCAAACCCGGGGTGGGCACAGGGAGCCCAAACCCGCCCTGAGCTGGGGCTGTTCCTGGGCACGGCGCCCTGCCCTTGGTGCTGGCAGGCTGGTTTAAGCCCCTGCTAAAGCCTGGCTTAGCTGAGCTGCCCTGCTGGGGGCTGGCTCCAGCTCTGCAGTGCCCACCTGGGCAGGTGGCCGTGCCCACCAGGGCTCCGGGGTTGGGCTGGCACTGCGGAGCCCTCCCGGAGTTCCAGTGCCGGATTAAATCCCCAAATCCGCCTTTCCCAGCCCAGGCGCCGCCCAGCTCCGTGCCTGCCCTGCCTCATCCCGTGCCAGCCTCGCTTCTCCCTGGATTTGGGGAGCCT
This sequence comes from Trochalopteron elliotii, assembly GCA_024734555.1. Classification (NCBI taxonomy): domain Eukaryota; kingdom Metazoa; phylum Chordata; class Aves; order Passeriformes; family Leiothrichidae; genus Trochalopteron; species Trochalopteron elliotii. The sequence goes on from JANPWX010000325.1 coordinate 68,225, forward strand.
CTCCCCGGCCCTACAGACACCCCACAGCCTGGGGAAAGCAGCAGGGGGGAGGTTTGGGGGCACAGAGGTGGCTGTTTTCAGCTTTCCCCGCTGATGCAGGAGGTGCTGCTGTCCCCTCCTGTCCCTCGCTGCAGTGACAGGCCAGCTCACAGGGAAGGGAGGAATGGCTTTTAAACCGGGCTGGAGGGCTGAGGACAGACCTGTCCTGGCTCTGGGGAAGCTCTCCCGGAGGGAAGGGAGGTGTCTGCGAGGTGTGGGGGCTGCAGCACGCTGGGGTGTCCCCCCAGGGGGCAGGAAGGGTGCTGGGGGAGTGATGCTCAGGCTGAGGGCTGCACCCCTGCCTTGCTGAGGGTTTGGAGTTTTCCCTGTGTGGGACAAGGGGGCAGCTGCCCCTAAATCCTACCCGGTTCTCTGTCCTGTCCTTCCATCCCCCCGTGGGCTGGGGGGTGGCAGGAACCCACAGCCAGCCCTGCACCAGGCTCTGGGGTTTGCTCTCTCTCCCTCTCTCTGAGCTGCTTTTTGTGCCTTGCCAGGGTCAGAATCCAGCCCTGAAATGCCCCATTTTTGGCTGGGTGCTGGGATGGGGGGGGGGGGTAGAGGTGCTCTGGGCACCCTGGGGTGCAGCTCTGGGCCCTCCTGGGCAAAGTGTGGGGCTTCCTGTCCTTGTCCCCTTCTTGGGGACACCCAGGGCAGCTCTCCTGGAGGAGCAGAGCCAAGTTCTGCTCTTGAAGGATCTGCCAGGAGGGCAAACCTCAATCCTGCTGTGGGACAGGCAGGACTATCAGCAGAGGGGGGCTGGGATGCTGTCTGTCTGGCTGGCTGTCTGTCTGACCTGTCCTTTGGTCCTTTTGCTGGGATATTTCACTGAAAACCTCCTGCTATTCCTCCAAGCTGCTCCCACATCCACCACCCCAGTAATTATGGGAACCACACAGGAAGCAGCACCTTGCTGGAGCAGGCAGATAGGAAACATTTAGGGCTTTTGCAAGAGGAAAAAAAAAAAAAAACACCTAAAAATATTAATTATATTCATTTCCCCGTTGATTTTCCTAAAAGAACCTCAGGTTTGGGGGAAGGGAGAGCCCTCCCAGGGCTCAGCAATGCCCAGCCCAGCTCCCCTCTGCCCATGGAGAACTTCCCAGTGCCCAGTTTGGTGCCCAGGCTCTTCCTCCCCCTGCCAGGGGAGCCACGTGGAGAGGGGTAGGATTAAGCTGCAAATCTGCAGCCTGGAACAGGAGGCAGCTGTCTCATAAACCAATTTGTGCCTCGTCTGGCTAACTCCAGCTCCAACCAATAAAAAAATAAAAAAAAAAAAAAAAGAGAGAGAGGTAATTTCCAGCCCTGGGTCGTATTTATTGCTTGAGTTATCAGTCCTTGTAATCAGTATTAGCATCATACGTAATACAAAGCTAATTACTATCAGAGGGAATTAAACAGAGGAGCTGGCAGTGGGGGACTGGAGCTGGCAGAGGGAAGTGTGGCCTTTGCTCTGCTCTGCTGGAGCTACAACCAAAAGGGGACAAGGCTGGGACAGCCCAGGAATCCCCAGGATGGGATTTGTGGCTTTTTGGGGTATCTGAGAGGATGGCTCAGGCAGGCAGGCAGGGGAAGGTGGATTTGGAGAAGCAGAGACACAGAGCTGTGCCTTGGTGCCAGCAAATCCCAAATGTGGGGGGAGAGCAGCTGAAAATCCTGATTTTCCTGCTTTTGGAGCTGTTGGTTGTTACTGCTCTGCTGGAGCTGAGCCCTGCTGCCAGCCTCCAGACCGACCTCAGCTGGAGCCATGACCCTTTTCTCTGCTCAGGGACCCCTTTTCTCTGCTCAGGGACTCCTTTTCTCTGCTCAGGGACCCCTTTTCTCTGCTCAGGACCCTTTTTCTGTGCTCATGGATCTCTTTTCCCTGCCCATGGATCCTTTCTCTGTCCTCAGGAACCCTTTTTCCCTGCTCAGGACCCTTTTTTCTTGCTCAGGAGCCCCTTTTTCACTGCTCAGCACCTTTTTTCTGTGTTCATAAATCGTTTTTCCCTGCCCAGAAACCCCTTTTCTCTTCTCAGGACCCCTTTTCCCTGTTCACTGACCCTTTTTCCCTGCTCAGGGACCCATTTTCTCTTCTCTGGATCATTTTTCTCTGCTCAAGGACCCATTTTTTCTCTTCTCAGGACCCTTTTTCCCTGCTCAGGACCCAAGTCCTGTTCCCAGCCCACCCTCCCCATGCTGGCAGGACACCAGGGGTTATCCTCCAGGATTCATCCCTGGGCCAGGAGCAGAGCTGTGTTTGTTAGAAAGCAGCAAACAGAGCAATTCTTCCCTGGGAAAGTCACTCTGGAGCTGGAGGTGTGTGCCTGACCCAGGGAAATGTGCCAAAAAAAAATCCTCCTCCCCAACCACAGCACCCAAACCCAGGGACCTGGAGGAGCTGGGCTGGGTTTAAGGGGTTCTGCTCTGGCCCAGAGGCTCTGACAGCTCTTGGCACCTGCTGGGAGATCCTGGGTTCAATGACAAGAGCAGCTTTAAGTAAACACAAGTTTAGACACGTGAAGGGGAGGTTTCCTTGCAGAGCTCTCTCTCCTGAAGGAAAGGAGAGGATTCAGAGTGTTTTTCATGCAGGGGCAGGGAGTGTCCAGAGCTGGGAGTTCATTTCCTTGCAGCTTGGGCTGCCTGATCCCAAAATGTGGCTGT
>JANPWX010000325.1:75894-136680 GCA_024734555.1 Trochalopteron elliotii
TGGGCTTTTAAAGCCAGGCAGATGATGAGGGTGAGGCAGAGTTTCTGTGCTTGCTGTCACCTGTGTCAGGCACCAAGTGACCAAAGTCATTGTCCTGCTGGGTGCACCTCATCACACACCAGCAGCCACCAGCTCCTCCCTCTGCACAACCCTGAAAATGGGAATCAGCAGCTCCTGGGAGCCTCTTTGTCCATCAGATCTTTGCTTTGGGGCAGCTGGGGTGGGTTCAGTTCCATGGTCATGCCTTGGGGAAGGGTTGTGACCCAAGAATTAATTAATGCATGAAAAATTCTCTAAAAAGGTTCTGGAAGAACATTTTGATGTCCCTTCCTTAACTCCATTAATCTTGGAAGCAACAACAAAAAAAAATATTCCCCCACAAGTGCTGCTTTTGATTCTTTCATAAACACTGAAAGCAGGAGAAAGAAAGAAATAAAATCCCCCAGGATTTCTCTTTCCCCCCCATTATTCCAGGTACAGCTCCTCTTTCAACTGACATGAAGGGGTTTTCTCCAGGGAAACAGAGCAGTTCTGCCTCCCTCCCCCTGCTCAAACCCTGGGAAATGATTCCCAGTAATGGGAATCCTTAGCAGGGACCTGTGGCTGCTCTTTCTGTGCTTTGCTGGCCCCGTTTGGAGGAGCTTTAATCATGGCAAAGCATTGCAAGGGGATGTGAATGGAATCAGCTGCATGCACGGCTGGGAAATGAGGTTTTAGCCCAGGTGGGATCCAGGGCAAGGCACAGGAGTGATTTTTATCCCACTGAATCCAGAACAAAAGCACAGGAGAGGTTCTTACCCCCATTTAAATACTGAAATATCCACAGGGCTGATTCCTGTGTGTGTGTGTGTCTGGGGCAGAGAAATGTGAGGGATAAACTTCATGGACAAACTCCATTCCCAAAGGAAGGTTGGGATGATTTAAGTGCAGCACTCGGGGGTTGGATATGATGGGAAATCAGAGAAGCAATCAAGGGCTGGGCTGCCACAGTGCTGAGCACAGCAGAAGCACTTGGGAGAGCAGGGATTCCTGCTAAAAGGTGGAAGCCATCCAAGGGGGTTTTTTATTGGTTTTTTTGGGGTTTTTTTGTTTTGTTTTTTTGGTTTTGTTTTCTTTTTTTGCCTGGGGAAGCTGTTCCTGTCCCCCCAGCCTGAGGCAGCTGCTGGGTGCTGATCCCACCCTGCACCCCTGGCAGATGGGATGGGAAGGGATACAGGTACCATTCTCCTTTAGTTTGTCATTTTTTTCTGGCCTGGGAGAAGCTGGTTCCATGGAGTTGAGGCAGTTTATGTATTCCCAAAGCAGGGCAGTGTGGGATTCAGAGGGCAGCAGACTTTCCTTGCTGATTCCAGCAGCTGGGAAGGATGACATGGATGGAAGGTGCTGGGAAGCCAGGGAAGGGATTTCAGCTGCTGCAGCCTGGCACAAACCAGCTGGCAGTGCCCTGCTGTGCCACGGGTTTGTCACAGGGATGGATCAGGCTGGGCATCAGCTCTGCTGCCCAAACTCACCTCCATTTCTCCACCTGGTGGAACTGCTAAATGTGGAAATGCTTCATTTCAGAGAGCTCCCTGCAGGAACGGCTCCACTGGGCTGTCCTGGCCCTGTCCTGGCCCTGTCCTGGTCCTGTCCTGGCCCTGTCCTGGCCCTGTCCTGGTCCTGTGCTGGCCCTGTCCTGGCCCTGCTCCCTCTGCCCAGCCTGGCTGTGCTGGGATGATCCCACACCAAGGGCCACATCCCCAGCCAGGGACAAGGTCCTGGTGAGGTGGGACAGGCCAGCTCAGCAGGGATTGCATTTTGGGGCTTTCTGCTTCCCTGTGCACTGCTGGATGTGAGGAGGCACTGCTGGGTGGAGGTTTTGGGGCAACAAACCTCCCACCCCAAGAATCCACACCGTGGGAACAGCAGCTCTGGGTGGGTCAGGTTTGGGGCTTGGGCTGGTCAGACTCCCATGGGAATGTGGTGGCTCCCAGGGCCAGATTATGGAACAGTTGAGGCTCTCCTGCAGTCATGGCAAAGTTGGGGCTGTGCCACCGAGCAGGGGATGTCACTTCTGTCCCCTGCAGAGGGACAGGGGGTGGATTTCTGTGTTGGCCCCAAGGTTCTCATAGGGAAGGATGTACAGGAACTCTGGAGTTCTGCTTGTGGGAGATTCTGGTTCTGCAAATGGCTTGGAAACACCTGAGAGGTGCCCAAGGCCAGGTGACATCGCCGGCTGGCAGCAGGGACAGGCTGTGTGCCCTTTGCCCCTGGGCAGGGAATGGCTGTGCTGGGAATGAGGCGGGAGCAGGCAGGGCTGGCAGTGAGGTTTTGCTTCATCCTTGGTGCTGAGGAGGTGCTGCGGTGGCGGGACGTGGCGAGGTGACAGTCGGGGATGTGTGACAGCCCGCTTGGACCTGGCCACCACAGGGGACCCGCAGGGGTCCCCAAACCCTGTGCGGGTCTGTGCGGGAGGGGTGCGGCCCTTGCGGGTCACACCGGGGTGAACTGCGCCGGCTCTCCTGGATCCTGGCATGGCTCGGCTGTGTCCCCGCTGTGTCTGAACTGTGTCCCCGCTGTGTCTGAACTGTGTCCCCGCTGTGTCCGCACTGTGTCCCCGCTGTGTCCCCGCTGTGTCCGCGCTGTGTCCCCGCTGTGTCCCCGCTGTGTCCCCGCTGTGTCCCCGCTGTGTCCGCACTGTGTCCGCACTGTGTCCCCGCTCTGTCCCCGCGGCCACCGAGCGACCCCGGCCCGCAGCACCGCCCGCAGCCGCCAGAGGGCGCCACAGCGCCGCAGCGGGGGAGCCGCGACCCCCCAAATCCATTCCCGTTCCCCAAAATCCCCTCCTCCTCCTCCCCAAAATCCATTCCTCCTCCTCCCCAAAATTCATTCCTCTTTCCCCACAAAATCCCTTCCACCTCCTCCCCCAAATCCCTTCCTGCTCCCCAAAATCCTCTCCTGCTCCCCCCACCTCATTCCCCTCCTCCCCAAACTTCCCGCTCTCCTCATTTCTCTCCCCCACCCAGTTTATCTCCTCAAATCTTCTTCCCTGTCCCCAAACCTTTCTTTCCCCTCCCCACGCCTGTTTGCCTCTGCTCAATCTCTCCCCTTCTCTCCAATTCTTTCCTTTCTCCCTAAACCTTTTCTCCCCAATTCTTTTACCTCTCCCCAAACCTCTTCTCCGGAAAGCTTTTCTCCCCAATTCTTTCCCCTCTCTGCAAATCTTTTCTCCACAATTCTTCTCCCCAAATCTTTTTTCCCCGTAATTTTCCTTCCCTTCTTCCCTTCGTCCCCCTTTCCCCAAATCTTTTCTCCCCAAATCTTTTCTCCCCAAATCTTTTCTCCCTGTATCTTTTTTTATCCCCCTTCCCTCCACTTCCCTGTCCCCAAATCTTTCCTCCCCATAAATTTTTCTCCTCTTCTTCCCTTCTCTCCTCTTTCTCCAGACCTTTTACCCCCAGATCTTTCACCTCCAAACCTTCCATCCGCAAACCTTTTCTCCACACCTCTTCCTCCATCCCTCCATCCCTCCACTCCCCTTTCCCCGAACCTTTCCTCCCACTCTCTTCCCCCCAAACCTTTCCTCCCCTATCCCCAAACCTCCCTCCCCCCCTCCACCGGCTGTCCCCTCCCTCTCTCCCTGTGTCGCCCACCGCAGTGTCCCCGGCTGGTCGGGCTCTCCCCGCCCCTCTCCCGGTTCCGTCCCGCCCCGGTTCCGCCTCCTGCAGCCGCTCGCTCCGGCTGGGGCGCGCCCGGCGGCGGCGGGCGCAGGGAGCCAGCCCGGCTCGGCTCCGGCTGCGGGCACAGCGGGGACAGCGGGGACACCACAGCGGGCAGGGAGGAGGAGGAAGGAGGAGGAAGGAGGACGATGGGCCGGCGGCGAGCGGCGGCGGCGGAGGGGCGGCTGGCGCAGCCCGAAGCCAGCGGCATGGAGCCCGGCGCCGGTGCAGAATGAAGGGTGCCTGCCGCCCCCCCCCGCAGACATGTCTGTGCCTTTACTCAAGATTGGAGTCGTCCTCAGCACCATGGCCATGATCACCAACTGGATGTCGCAGACGCTGCCCTCCCTCGTGGGGCTCAACACCACCAAACTCACCGCGGCCACGGGCGGCACCTTGGACCGCAGCACGGGAGTAAGTGCGGGGAGGGGGACACGGGGAGGGCTGCCCGGAGCATCCCCGGAGCATCCCCGGAGCATTCCGGAGTGTCCCCGCAGCCTCCCGGAGCGTCCCGGAGCATCCCCGGAGCATCCCGGAGTGTTCCCGCATCCCGGAGTGTCCCTGCGGCTGCTCCCCGCCGCCGCCCAGTCCCCTCCCCGCGCTGGTGTCCCCCGGGCTGTCACATCTCTCCGCGCCCTGCAGGGTCGCCGCCCCTCGGGGACATCCCCGCAAAGTGTCCCCGCGGTGCTGCAGGAGCGGGGATGGGGCGCTGAGGGGACGCGGGGTGCTGGCGGGAGATGGAGGTGACGGTGCAGGGAGCATCTCTCCCTCTCCTCTCCTCTCCCCTCCTCTCCTCTAGTCCAGCCGTCCCTCGTTCACGACTGGGGGGACCCCGGTGTCCCCCCGCATGGTCCCTGCAGCCAAAGGGATGCGAAGTTTCCCTCGTGGCCGCTGCAAACCCCGCCGGGGAGCGGGTGCGGGTCCCGCGGGGGCTCCTGCGCTGCGCTCCCTTCCCCGATCCGTGCTCGCTGGGATGGGGATGGAGATACAGCCGGGAATCGCCGTGTGTGGGGCTGGACGTGCCCTGTCCCTGCTCTGCTGCAGGGCTGGGGCTGTGCCTCAGCTTCCCACTTCGGGAATGGCTGGGAAAACCATTCCAGTCTATCCGTCTGTCTGTCTGTGCTCCCTGAGCAGGGAAAAGCGGGAACCTTTCTCCTGCAGGCTGCCCGCTCGTGCCTCCTGACGGAGCTCCGCTATTGCAGCTCTGCTGTTCCCAGAGAATTCCGTGCAGTGCTTGTGCTGCTGAGTGAATGAAGCTGGGATTTTTTATTTTTTTTTTCTCCACGTTGTCAGGCTTTATGAGATCCATTTATTATTATTTCTCCCCCCTCCCCCCCCCCCGCCTCTGTTGTTTTAGCCAGGGAATCCAATTTTTGCGCGTCTGCCTGGGCATGTCTGTCAACGTGGGCATTTGCAAGGTGATTTGTTCTGTGGCAAAGCCGCGCAAAGAACGTTTCCCCTCTGCTTGGGGACGCGGTGACAAAGTGCTCCGAGGCTGGGTTGGGATTAAATAATGGTTAGATCAAAGGAAAATGAAGAGCGGAGAGGTTTGGGGAGCACGGGGGGCACAGGGGAATGAGCTGTGTTCGGGGCTGGGCTCCTTCCCTGGCATGTCCTGCAAGCTCAGGCGCTGCAGGTCCATCCCATCCCTGCTGGAATTGTGCACAGGGCTCTGCCCCGGGCTTTCCCTGCCTGCAGTGGAGTGAATTGGTTGCGTGGGGAAGCTCCTGATCTCCGGGGAATCCGGCAGGGAGAAGGGGGAAGTGAAACTCGCCGTGTCCGTGCGCTCAGCAGAGCGATCTGTGCCGGCTCCGGGAGGGTTCTGCAGAGCAGAGAACAGTGCTCAGCCCTCGGCAGTTCGCTGTGCCCTCCCTGGGGGCTCGGGCACGTCCCTGTGCCGGTGTTAAGGACAAGCCAAACGCTCTGTCACCTCAGCAGGGCAGGGGGTCCCCACCCCGGTGTGCTCAGCGCTGTCCAGCTCTCGGAATTCTCACTGTTGGTGCCTTTCCGTGTCTCCACTCTTTCCCACTTGCATTGCCTCCGTGTTTTCAGCTCTTGCTCTCCTTTTCAGACCCTCCTTTGCTTCGTCCCCGATCCATATTTTTGCATTCCAAGTGAAATTTTGCCAGCTGGGCCCTCGGAGGAGCCTCCAGCACAGCTCCACTCTCACCCTGCACTCATTCCCCTTCACCTCCCACAGCCCTGCCAGGCCTCCCCTGTTTAATTAACCCATCTTTCCCTGTGTTAATTAGGTGTTGCCTACCAACCCAGAGGAAAGCTGGCAGGTGTACAGCTCTGCCCAGGACAGCGAGGGCCGTTGTATATGCACAGTGGTGGCACCTCAGCAGACGATGTGCTCGCGCGACGCCAGGACAAAGCAGCTGAGACAACTCCTAGAAAAGGTAAAATGCTCGGCCCCTTCTGGCCAAAGTTTGCTTTGGTGGGGTAAAAAACCTGAGCTGAGCCTTGGTTTTCAGGGAAAACCCCTTGGGAGGGCTTTTCCGTGCTGTAGTTATGTGTAGAGGGGAATAATCAGCTGCAGGCAGGAGGAGAAATCTCTTCAGTGTTTCCTGAGAGAAAAGCCTGGCCTAAGGTCGAGGGAAAACTGCTGAGATCAAAGCACCAATATTGAACCATATCTCTAAAAAAATATATTAAAAAAAAAAAAATAAAAAATCCCCTTTTTTCATTCTGTTGGCGCACGCAGTTTCAAAGCAGACTCAGCAACAGGAGAGGAGAGAGAATTGAAAGCCCAAAGCCAAGCTTTCCTGGCCAAGGTGGTGTTAAAAAGGTCAAGTAAAACCCTGCAAAGCTGTCTCCAGCAGGTAGCACCGAGATGGCACCCAGTGGTTTTCTTCCTAACGTTGACATCCCCTTGATTAGTTTTTAATAGTCTGCTGTCCAAAAAGATCAAAGAATCTCATTAGGGAAACATCCCCAATAACAAGAAATTTTCCAGATAATAGATTTCAGTGAAGTAATGCTGTTTCATGTGAAATTGTGCTCTTCTCTTGCAAATATGAGCTGGCTCCTGTGCTGGATATATAATTAAACCCCATCCCCTAATGCTAGATTGGCCTGTGCCGTGCATGACAAAAGAATTTTCCTCCTGCTGCTTTGGGGGGAAGCTGCTGTATTAATTCCCTCTAACAATATTAAACCTCCACTTAACTGATTTCCCCATGTGCTGAGGACAATAAAGGCAGCCAGGAAACGTTCAGCCCCTAAAACAATTCTTTGGGTTGTCAGAGGCTGCTAAAAATAATCCCACCTCAAGCTTTTCTCCCTGGCAGCGATAACACCCTGGGTGGGTTTGCTTCTGAGAGGCAGCAGGATTTCTGAACAGCTCAGAAAGTGTTCCCAGAACTCTTCATCCACTCTAAACAACCAGGGTTTGACCCAATTGCCCTCTGCTGATGGGCAGCAGTTGGGAATGGGAGACCTGGGATAACACCAGGGAGGGTGGAAGTGCTCAGTGGGGTTTTTTGGTGTTTTGTTGGTTTTTTTTTAATGCAGCTTTCTGGCTGCCAATGGATAAAAAGTGAGGGAGGAGCAGGATTTCTGGGCATGTGTTGTGGGAGATGTTACCTGCCTGCTAATCTGGCTGCATCTCACTCCCACGCTAACCTATATGAAAAAAACCCCAAAATAAGGAATAGGCTCTTAGTGCCAGACATCTGATCTTGATGGAGGCCGAACTGATAATCCCTGGAGGTGAAAACAACTGCAGAGCAGAGCTCCCAGCTTCCCAGGAGGGATTTCAATCCTGAGAACTCCTTCCCCTCAGCTGCCATTCTAACCCTAGCTTTGTGATGGGGGGGAAAAATTGCAGCTCCTGGTTCCTCCCTGGCAGCAGAGGAATGTGTCAGGGAGGTAACTGTGTGTTTGGATTTTCCAAGGAGCAGGCGTGGAAGTCACCTGTGGAAATGATGAGGTGTTGGCAAGGCATCAGCTGCATTTGTGTGTACACAAAGCAATTACAGCCTCTTCAGGGGAAATCAATCTCCGTGAGGAATGGTTTGGAGTTTTTGAGGTTCAGAGCTGCCATCCATCCCTGCTCAGCTCATGGGGATGAGGATCTGTGTAGGAACTGCAGTTGCTGTGGCTGGGGATGAGTGCTGGGAGTCCTGACAGGTTAAAGAGGGGAGGGGAGGGCAGCACAGAGTGTTCAGCCCATGGTTTGACACTCGAGGTGTCTGAGCTCATCCTTGGCTGGGGTACACAGAGTCCTTCCAGCCTTACATGTGTGCTGAGCCCAGAGCTTGGCCTGCACCCAAACCAAGACATCACCTCAGCCCTGCTCATCATCAGATGGTGTTTGATCTCCAAACAGGTTTTTATTTATTTATCCATTCATTTATTTGTTCTGGCCCTGTTATCGGGGACAGCTTCCTCCTCTGATGGTGAAACCATTCCTGGTTTCCTGCCAATCCTTCCTCTCAGCCAGTGCTGATTTCCAGATTTAACAGTTCTCTCTGTCCCTCTGATGGTCACTTCCAGGTGTGGACAGGGGGACAGTGACATCTCAGCCATCACTGCCTCCTCCTCCTCCTCCTCAGCTGAACTTTTCATATCCTGAACCATCAGCTGAGTCCATTTCTCTGCTGATTTTCCCCCCAGACCTTGAAAATCTCCCTCAAGATTCCTCTTGCTGTTGCTCCATCAGTTTGTGCAGCCCCAAGGCTAAAGGTTCACCCTAAAGCTGGGCTCAGAACAGCCCTTTTGGAGCTGGCCTGAAAAGGCTGATCCACAGGGAAGCTTGAGCAGAGCTTAAACCATGGATCTGACCTTATCAACCTCCCTGAGGTCATCAGGCCAGCACTGACTCCCCGTTGCTCTGGTTTAATTGTGAATCAACTCGTCAAACAGGATGACAGGAGCAGCACTGGAAGAAGCTTCATTTGTATTAATTTCCTATTTCAGCTGCTAAAAATAACTCTTTTTCCCCCAGACAGCCACAGGTATCTGTCTCACATTGTCTTGGTGAAAATGAGGTTTCAGGCTGGGAGAGAGGAGGCAAAAAGCGTTTTCAGGCAATGTTTGAGGACTGCAGCTGATGGATGGAGCTGAGGGAATTTAAGAGGCACTAGCCTTGGGCCCGAGTTCATTAGAGCACTTCTGTACATGCTTCAGCCCCAGCTCCAACAGGCTCATTGAAACCTAATCATGTGCCAAAGTACTTTGCTTTGGATCAAGGGCATAATATGCTAATGAGGGGAAACAAGCAGCTCCTCAAGCAGCTGCTGGAGCACACGGGGCTGTCAGGGATCTCAGGCTCCTTCCCTGCAAATCTGGCCCGGATCTCGCCTGCTGGAAAACAACACGGGCAACAAATACCCACTCTGGGCTTGTAAAACCCTCCCCAGAATAGCACAGCAGCTAATTTTAGGCATCTCTGTGCAGAGGCACGTGAGGAGGTTATTTTTCTCTGCTTCAGGGAGGAGCAGAAACCTTCCAGGGGTGTTTGAGGGCAGCAGCCTGAGCAAGATGCTCTGAGAGCACAGTGTGCCTCTCCCTTCCCACCAGCTGAGAAAGAGCCTAAGGAGCCCCCCAAAATCTTCCTCAGCCCACTCAGATATTGGTCTGTCATTACAGAAAAGCTCTTTTCTGATTATTTGCAGCTGGGGTTAGGCACTAGTGGAATAAATGGGATTAATTTTGCATGAGCCCTACGAGTCATCCCTCCCTCTGCTCCTTGGAGCAATTCTCTGCTCCACTCAAAGGATAACTGGAATAAAAGTAGCTTGGCAGCCCAGCCATGCCTGTCTAAGGCTTCCCTTCTCCTGCCTCGGGGCACTGGAGAGGTCTTCAAACTCCTCCACATCCAGCCCAGGTGAATTAACACCCACTGAGAGCTGGCATTCCCTGCGGGAGGCACAGCTTAATGGGAGCTGACCAGGCTGGGGCTGAGCTCAGCTTTGCTCTTTTCTCCTCCAAACCTTGTGCTGCACTTCCCTGCTCCTCACACCTCCCTGAGCAGCTCCTGGAGGAGGTCAGGGTGATGCTGGTTCATCTCTGACGCTCAGAGACTGCAAATAGCTTCACCTTTGCTGAGGAACACTCCGGCCCCCGGAGCAGTTGTACAGAACGCTCCAAAGCCTGCTGGCCTTTGCCATCCGGGTCATCCATCCATTTTTAACAGATTCCTGCAATAGTTTCGGTGCCATCCTGCAGGAGCAGCAGGCACTGTGGTGGTTTTTCCAAGCTGGAGGTCTCACAGTTGGCATTTGCCTGGCATAGGTGTCCTGCCGTGCCCTGGCTCTGCCATGCCAGGTAAGTCCCAGTCCCCTGCAGTGGTGATGAAACAGAGACTGGACAGAGCTGGAGAATAAAGCAGGTTTTTATTAAAAGGCCTTTAGGATCCACCTTGGGCAGGACAAGAGCCTGGAAAGGGCTATAGCCAAGGTGGACCCAAAATGGTCACAAAATGTCTGACCAGTCATGAGATCTCACATTTTTATAAGTCTTGGTCCATTTGCATCTTGGGGTTTAATTGTCCAATTCCAGCTGCAGGTTGTGAGGTCCCACCCTTCTTGTTCCTTCCTCCAGCCCACCCTTGTTTGTGCTTTTGGGCCTGAAAGTTGTCCTTGGTGTGCAGCAGGACAAGGATTTGTTTTGTGTCCCTGCTGTGTGCAGAGCTGAGTGACACTGAGTGTGAGCTCAGAGCTGCACCCCTGGGCAGCACAGAACATGAAATACAGGAAAGATAAAAACTCCAGGCATCAATGAGATTGTGCCAGAGGAAATGTGGCACTTGCAGCACTCCTTCCTTCCCCGTGCCAGCCTTGGGGACACAGCCAGGCGGGGAGGTGACACCTGGGGGAGTGGATCCGCGGGGACAGGGCTGGCTCCCGCTGGGGTTTGGCTCAGCCACCCTCAGCTGAGCAGGCTGGGAGCTGCTCCAGGCTGGCTCTGGAGCCAGGCCCTGACGCAGCAGCAGCAGCAGCAGCAGCAGCAGGCTGGATGCCTGAATCACTTTCCCCACGGACGTCATCACCAGGAGCGGCGCCGTGGGCTGAGCCCCCGTCACGTCCCCGCCGTGGGACACACACGTCCGGCCCCGCCGAGCCCTCAGATATGGCTCAGTGCTAAAGAGGGGCTGACGTCAGAGCTCCCCTCTTCCCCCACTTCTCCCCCGGCCTGGAAAACAGGAGGGAATATCTTAATAAATCAGATGGCAGCCAACCTTCAAAAATCAGGTCAGCCTCGCTGGCATTTCCCTCCCCTCCTCACACCTCCAGCTCGTTTTCTCACTGTGAGCCCAGCCAAAGCTCCTTGCATCATTCCCCTGGCGAGGCCAGATGGGCTGGGAGCAGGAGGAGCAGGAATGCAGCACAGCTCGGCTCTGGGAGCTGAACCTCCTGAGGAGGAGGGCACCGGTGGGGTACCAACCATGCCCCGGTGCTTCCCAGCCTCAGGATGCCCTCCCTGCTGCTGGATCTGTTGTGGGAGGTGCTGTCTGAGCAGGCTGGGTGGATAATGAAGTTCTCCTGGCAGGGAGCGAGGTTTGAGCTCGCGAGGAGGTGAAAATGCCTGGGCAGAAGCTTTTCCTCCCAGGCAGGTGTGCTGCTGTCACCTCTGAGCTCTCCCCGTGCCACAGCAGGTGCCTGTCACAGAGGCCAGCCTGGGGTAACATGTTTTAACCTCACCTCCACCCCTCATTTCCATGGCAGGTCGCTGAATTCTTCCCTGCAGCCCGGCAGAAAAAAAAAAAAATCATTTACAAAACCGTTTTTGCTGTATTTTAGAGCACGGGGTCGTAATCTGGGAGCTGCTGTTGATGAAACAGTAAATAATGCATGGGCTGATTGCCCTTTAGCTGTGCTGAGCATGTGGAAAAGGTCAGCCTTGGGATGCAAGGGGGGCTGCCTCTCTGCTGGCAGCACCTTCTTAATGAGCCCCTTCTCATCTGACAGGTGCAAAACATGTCCCAGTCGATAGAGGTGTTGGACAGGAGGACTCAGAGAGACTTACAGTACGTGGAGAAGATGGAAAACCAGATGAGGGGACTGGAATCCAAATTTAAGCAAGTGGAAGAAAGCCACAAGCAGCACCTGGCAAGGCAGTTTAAGGTAGGTGTGATTTCCCAACTGCTGTGGCAGCTTTTGGCCAGGGAATTGTCGGGATGGGCATGGCACCGTGGCCCTGGCTGCCATCAGGGCACCAGCTCTGGGCTCCTTCCTGTCCAAAGCAGAGCCAGATTCAGGCTGTGGCCTCAAATCCTCAGCCCTGCATCTTGTCATAGGGTAAAAGCACAAATCTGTGTGTCCCCACACCCACCTGGGTGCCCTAAATAGGGCAGTGCAGGGTGAATCCATCGGGGGGTCTGCAGGGAGATACCTGAGCTCTGGGTGAGCTCTGGGTGAGCTCTGGGTGAGCTCTGGGTGAGCTCTGGGTGAGGTGGGTTCCCCTCTGTGGCCAGGAAACTTCTCCATGCCATGCCCAGCACCCATTTCTTGGGGAAAACCCGGGGGCTGGGGCTCCCTGTCCACTCCTGCAGCACATGGCAAACCACAGTGGGCAGTCACCACACCACATCTCCCCTGGGGGTGGCTGGAGAAAGGAGTTCATCCATCAAACATCACCAAAAAAAAACCCCACAAAAATGCAATTATTACAGCTGTCCTCATGCTGGCAAGCTGCACATCTGCAGGATTTTGTCCAGTTTTGGGTGTTGGCAACAGAGGCAGCACCTTGTGATGGGTTTTGTGTGGTGTCCTGGTGCTGGGCAGAGGGACAGTGGAGCTGCAGCCTCTGGAATGCAGCTGGCACTGGGAGCAGTGGCCAAACCCTCAGGAAGGTGCTCGAGGATGGATGAAATTGCCAAAAGGGTGTTCTGAGCAACACTGGAATCTTAAATTTCAGCCGTGCTCTGGGTTAATAGATATTAAAAAAAAAATCAAAGGGAAAAGATTTCTGGTGGAATTTGGGGACTTTTCTGATCAGCCACCCCAGCTGATTCCCACCCTCGTTTGCAGGCAGCTGGCTGGTATTTTAAAGCAGATTTTTTTTTTTTTTTAATGCTAAATACCGAAATACCACGATTATCTCATAAAAAGCTGGGAAGATGGTTCCTAAAACTTTTCACCAACTCCACCTCCTCCGCTCCCCATCTCCAGTTACTGCAGGACCCTAAATTTAGCTCTGCAGTCTGGATGGAAAGACTTGAGCATAAGTTTCTTTTATTTAATTATTTCTTTATTTCAGTTATTATTGGGTTTTTCCCCACCCCCACCACAACTCTGATGAGTTCAACCCTCCCCATTGCCTGCCAGGGAACTTTAAACGAAGTAAAATTAAAGCATTCCCCACATGCAAAGCACAGGAGGGAAAGAAACCTGAAATAGGAGGGGATGGATGGATGGATGGATGGGAGGGAGGGTGAGGAGGAATCCCTGATCCTGTTCAGCCCCAAAAAAGCTTCAGGACACAGGCAGATGTCACAGCCCTGGGTGCTGGGAGCTTGGCCACTGTAAATTGAGCAGCACCAGGGATTTTGGGTGTTCTAACACGCTTCATTAACGGGTAGGTGCATGCATATTAATGTCTATACTCATTAGCTGCTGGAGCAAAGCATCTGCAACAAAATGCTGCATTCTGAGCCTTTAAATGAGAAAAAAAAAAAAAACAGAAAAAAAATTTAAAAAAGGAAAAAAAAATTTCATTTCTGCACAATCCGTCTGATAACAAATTTTATTTTTCTCGTTTGAAACCAGTGAGGAATTTTTGTCTAATTTGCTGCCAAAGCAGCATTTGAAAGAACAGCCACAGCATTTTGTTCCTGCTAATGCCAGCATTAAACTGTGAGTGCTTTGCAGCTCTTGTGTTGGTTTTTTTTTTCTCTCTTTAGTGCCATAAGAGTATTTGTCTATGAATGGCTATCTATATATAAGGCAGGTTAGTGAGCTAGATCCTCAACAGTATTTCATTTTCTTGCTTACAGGGCTAACTAAAAAGCAAGTTTTTTCAATGCTGCAGTGACTGAAGAAGCAGTTCACTCCCATGTAACCATGAAAAGAGGGCCACAGAGCATTTTGCACCATGCATTGATTTTTTTTTTTTTTTGATTATTTTCCAAATTAGCACCATATCTCACTAAGGAACCTTGAACCACACAACCGAGATCTTCCTTTGCATGCAATTGTAGATGCATTTCATGAATAGTTTGAAACCCTTGTCAATGCATATATATCTTATTTTCTTTTATTTTTTTTTTTGAAAGAAAAAAAGAAAAAAAAAACAACAACAACAACTCTTTGTGTATGTGATCTGAAGCATGTAACCCTAAGATGTTGCATTCTAAAAATGACAAATAAAGGCCTTTCCCAAATATTTTGGTGTTCTGCAGCCTGTTTAATATGTTCTTGCCAAGACATCATTCGGACCAAAAAAAAAAAAAAAAAATTGAGCTAATTTTAATGCTAATAATTGTGGGATATGTGAACATTTCGCTCCCATAGGAAGCACCCAGGTCAAGGCAGAGTGTTGCAGATTTTTGCACGCATAGCACTGAACCGAGCTTATTTTAACCTTGCAGGCAATAAAAGCGAAAATGGAGGAACTTAGGCCTTTGATACCAGTGTTGGAAGAGTACAAAGCCGATGCCAAATTGGTATTGCAGTTTAAAGAGGAGGTCCAGAATCTGACGTCAGTTCTAAACGAACTCCAGGAGGAGATTGGCGCCTATGACTACGAAGAGCTTCAGAACAGAGTGTCAAATCTTGAAGAAAGGCTTCGTGCATGCATGCAAAAATTAGGTAGGCTCAGAACCCGCCCGTGGTGGGCCTGGTGCCGGCGCCGCCGGTCACTCCTCCCGGCCGGAGGCAGAGATGCCCCGCTGGACATCTTGGTGCCGTGCTCCATTCCACACAGCCAGGAGGGGCGATCCTGCCAAGGGTTCTGTCACCCGGGAGCGTTCCTCCTGGCAGTAGTCCTGCCCAGGATTACTGGCAGGAGCAATGCTGCCGGTGGTGGGAGCGCTTCAGGATCCTTCCCCCACCCCTGCCAGGGCGCAGCGGGCGTGTGGCCGGCGCTTGCATAAAACGGGCAGCTCACGCTTATGCAAAGCCGACACTTTTGCACCCCCTTCTTGTGCTTCTGCATCCCCCTCCCCCTGGACCTGGCCCGTCAGCAAAGGGCTCTGCTCGTGGTGGGGGGGGAGGGGGTGTGGGGCTGTGCCTCGGTTTCCCTCGGTTTTCTTTTCTTCTTTTTATTTTTTTTTTTTTTTGTTGTTGTTGTTGTTGCATCTTGCCGATCCCCCCGGAGCAGAGCATGACGGTGCGCGGTATGGTCCTGCCCCTGTGTGGGGTGTTGAATCCTCCCTGCCCCGTCCCCTGAGGGAGCAGGGGAGCCATTTCCATCAGGCTGCTGCTAAAAACCACCAGGGATTCATCTCTGACCTCAGCCAGAGGGTTTGAGTTGACTGGAACTCGTGGGGCTGATGTGGGGAGGCTCAGCAGTCACCAAACCCAACGCGTGACCCCAAAGCCAGGGGGAAGGAGGAGGGCACTGCCTTCCACGGCTCCAAGGACTCTCTGCACCATTTGTTGGGCCAGCTCTGGCTTGATTTAATTTCTCCTTCCATTATTGACTTTCTTGCCACGCCATTTAGATAATCCAAACACATTAACTGCTCTGCAGTCTATTTTGGTAGCACATACGAAATTACACTCTCAGGTAACTCCATGGAAGATCAGATCTCTTCTGAGCACTTTGTATCCTTGGCAAGGTAATGCTTTCTTTCTCTCTTGGCCCTGCTGCTGGGGTTGCTTTTGCTTGTTTCTAGATGCCTCCACCCTGTGAGCAGCCACCTCCCCTCCATTCCCTCTGCATTTCCATCCTCTGGTCCCTTGGACATCCCTTGTAGGCTCCATCTCACTCAGGGAGTCAAATTCCCATTTGAATGTGGATGCTCAGAGTATTTGAACAAGTCAGGCACCAAGGTACCCTTGGGACAGGTAAAACCAAGAGAGATCAGAGTTTGATTTCTCATGAATTAATGAGTGCTGGTGGCCCAGGTTTGGTTTGAGGGCAGGACAGGCTGGGGGTCTCTGTCCCTTTCTGTCACCCTCCCCTCGCCCCGTGATGGTCACAGGGAGGGCAGCAGGGTTGGCATGGAGGGAAATTCTGGAGGCAAATTCATGGAGGGGAATTCTGACCTTGCCCTCACTCTCTTGAACTTCCCCCTGAAAATCTGATGGGGACAGGAATGAGCAGGGCTGGAATCACTTGGTCCCTGATTCCTGGAGCTTTATCAGGTGCAGGGGGAAGATAAGGAAGGATGAACAGATAAGAAAGGAGAAGAGGCCCAGGAGGGTGGGGCAGACCAAAGGCACACAGAGACCTCCTGGCAGCCCCTCATCCCCAGCAAGGGCAGCTCTGCCCTGGGAATGGAGCCTCTCATCCCTCCCCTGCTGCAGGCAGGAGGGATCCCCTTGCTGCACCCAGAGCCTTCAGCCCACCCTTTGAGGATGAGGAGGAGCTGTGGGGCAGAGGGAGAGGGAGCAGCAGCAGGAGCAGGGATTTCAGACTTTAAACTCGGGGAGAGTTCTTTAAACAAAGCCATCCTGGCCCCCACAGCCCCTCTCCAACCAGGGCAGCTGGGACAATCCTCCCACTGACCCTGGGCAGGGTTTAAGGAGCAGCTCCCAAACCATTCAGGGCTCAAAAAAACCCATAGAATTTTCTCTTAGACCATTAACCCTTTCTGCTCATTCCATCCCCTCGTGCTCAGGTCCAGCTGGGAGCAGTAGCCCAGGTAAGAATGAGGCAGGTAGGGATGCTGAGCTCTTGCAGGTAACCTAATCTAGAAACTTTTGGGTGTTTTTAAAAGTCTTTTTTAGTCTTTATCTAGGTTTTTTGTTTTCTTCCTGCCTTTGCTCTCTCTCTGGGGTCAGGGCAGCTCTTTTGCAGCAGCCCTGGGTGCTCACAGAGATGGATTCTGTGCCTCCCAAAGGTTCATCCCAGAGGATTTGCTGCTCACTCAGGAGGGTGATTTATTTGGTCACTTAAAAGCAACAGCACGGATTGAATTTCCAATGCTGATTATCTCTCTGGCGTGTAAACCACTGGAAATGGTTGTTAATTTAGTTAAATTCAGATAACAGCCTTACAAATGCTTTGCTGCCACACAATGAGGACCTGATTGCTGAGGATTTCACTTTTCTGCTCAGTTAGGCTCGCTGATGTCTCAAGGAGAAGGTTTTAGCTGGGATTTGCTGCTCCCTTGGAGTGTGAGTGCCCCAAAGAGGGTCAGGGAGCTGCTGCAACAAGCACAGGCCAAGGGGAGGGGAGGGATGTGCCATATTCCCACCTAATTCACCTCTCCCAGGAAGCTGTGAGCCCTGACAGCCTTTCCCTCAGCCAAGGTCCTGTTTTGCATTTTGGGTTTCCTGAGCATTATTGATGGATCAATAGTGAAAACACTTCCTGACCCTGGTGTGTGTGTGTGCAGGGGGAAAAAAAATAAATCAATGATGGCAGCTTCAATCTGTGTTTCTGTTTACACTCCCAAAGATCCCTATTTATACAGGGATTTTAGCCTTTCCCATTAATGTTCCTAAGGGGAAGTGCAGGGCTTGTCACTCCTTGGACCAAGGGAGAATTGAACTCAGGCAGGACAAGATTTCCTTGGGGAAAAATCCTGGTGTGGGAATGGGGATGGAATCCCATCCCTGATGGTTTTGGGATGTTCCCAGCAAGGCAAGAGGCAAAATCCAGGCCCAGCTCAGCCGTGGAGGGCTGGGATTGGCGTGGGGGGATCAATCCTTGGCTTCCTGGGAAGCAGGAGCAGGGAAAGCTCCCGGCTGTAGCAGCAGAGCCCAGAAGGAGCTGGTGGCTGTGCGTTGGTGGAGGAGCTGCTGGGAGCTGCCAAGCAGGACTTGTGGGCAGGAGCTGAGATCTGGAGCGGAGGTGTTGGCATCCTGGGAGGAGAGGAGCACCTGGTCCTGCTGGAAAATTCCTGGTGCAGCTGAAGGAAGGGGCTGTGTGGGGATGGATTTCATGGCAGGGGGGCAGGACAGGGGCAGGTGGATGGAGAGACCCTTGGGAAGAGGCTGATTTGTGTCCAGGAAAAAGGATCTGGGCAAAGAGGAGTGACAGCAGCTCCTCTGTGAGGCCCTGAAATCTGCTCCTCACAGGTCTGCCCTGTCCTGGAGTCCTGGGTGAGCTTTTCTGGGCACATTTGTGAGTGTCACACATTTCTCCTGTCCTGGCCTCCTGGGTGAGCTCCAGGATGTGCTTTTCTGCGGCACAATTGTCCCTGAGTGACCTGGAATGCCCAGAGCATCCCATACTCCTGCCATCCCAACAGGAATGGGGGCTTGCAAAAAGCTCAGCTGCTGATATTCAGAGTGTGGTGTGGATCCTCAGGTGGGTGAGGATCCCAGGGGATGGAGCTGTCCATGCCTGGGTGGCAAAGCTAGCTCAGGATCCTAAAGAATCCGTGTTAAATTCCCCCAGCAGCTGAGAGCCTGGGATGAGTTTACACCAGGAGAGAGAACACGCTGCCCTGTGTGAGAACAACCCTCTTGCATTGCTGAGTGTGCCTCTAGCTAAACGTGTAGGAGATGTTGCAAACAACACTGCTTTGCCCTTATCAGCTGCTGCTGCCTTTTTTTTTAACTGTTTTTCTTCAATCAATGAGCTTTTATAACACGCTCCTCTCCAGGGAAAAGGGAGGAAGAGATAAAGTGACAGCGGTGTGGGGCTGTGATAACGGAAGGCAGAGCTGAGCAGATCTGGGATTAGGGGAAGGCTGGACCCCTGCAAGACATTAAAATTTGGTATTTTAACCCGTTGCATCTCTTTTCCAGCACTTTGCTGTCCCCCTGAGCTGAGAGGTTTGGAGTGCAGCAGGCAGGAGGGTGAATTCCTGTATCTCAGGAAAGTTCTGCTTTTTGGTGGCATGTCTCTTTATCTGCTTGGGTCTGGAGGCTGTGGGAGCACTGATGGTGCCCTTGGTCATGTCCTGCACATCAGGAATATCTTCCTCTGTTTTCTGCCCTGGGCTAACGGGTCCCTTTGGCCACAGCTCCGAGCTGAGGCAGGTGGACCTGTCTGACCAGGAATTAAAATGCAGGTGAGAACAGGCCAGGAGAGAGGCAGCTGAGAGATATTGCAGAGTTCTGGAAATGCTCAGGGTGTCAAATCCATGAATCTATGAAGGTCAGGTTGGACAGAGCTCTGAGCAACCTGATCTGGCTGAAGACATCCCTGCTCATTGCAGGGGGCTGGACTAAACGACCTTTGATGGTCCCTAATAACAAACCACCCTATGATTTGTCCGTGGTGATTTGGAGCAGGGTGACCTTGTCCTGAGCTGGCAGAGCTCTGCCTGTGCTCCAGCAGCACCTGCAAGGGCTCCCACCTGCAGCCCAGCCCTGGGCACTGCTGAGCAGGCACTGCTGCAGTGCAGCACCCAGAGCAGCTCCTCCACCCCAGCACTGCCACCCTCCCCTTCCCCAGCCTGCCAGAGCCCCCCACATCGAAAAGGAGAACTCAGGAAACACCTCCTGAGCTTCAGGTGGTGGCTGTCCCCTGTTGGCTGTGCCCTCGATGTGTCTGGGTTTTAAATGAGCTCTCCCTGCCCGACAGGACATCCCCCACCAGCCCCAAATCTCTCCCGAGGCACCTTCACCTCCTCACCTGTCACTCCTCGCTGCACACACGTTAAAACGTTGGTGAGGCAGGGAACCAGAGCAGCAGCAGCAGCTTTGCTGAAACTTGGGGATATTGCTGGGAAAAGGAACTTGGATGTGGCTGCACCTTCCATGCTGAGGCTGCAGCATTCCATGTCCATGGAGGGGCTGGGGACGGAGCCAGGGGTGGGAAATGAGCTGGAGGAGAGGTGCTGCTGCTTCCCCTCGTGTTTAGGGCTTGGAAACCCAGCAAGGGGCGGAACTGGCTCCCTGAATTTTGAGCACCAGAGCGTGTCTCAAGGCTGGCTGGCAGTGCTGTGCCCGTGCCCATCCCTGTGCTGCTGAGGCTGAGCTGGGCAGGATTCCCGGGGCAGCTCCTGAGGGATCCTCGGGATGCTCCCACCTTCACCCTGCTGCCTTTGGGTTCCTGTCCCAGAAAGGCTGCTGGATCCATCAGCATCTCCTGAGTGTGCAACACGAGAGGGAACAGGGAAAGCGGCTGGTAAATGATCTTGGCAGGGAGGAGATTTACATCGTGTGCCATTTTCCACCTTCCTCTTTTTTCTCCTCTGCATAACCCGTAACAAACGCGCGTTTCCAGCAGGGCTGGAATAGCCACGGCTGCCTTTTTATCTTGGCTGCAGCCGCTGGATCAGAGCAGCCCTTCGGCTCCTTCCTCCACCTGGCTGCTGCTCTCATTCTCAATTCTGTGACATCCGCAGCTCGGCTGCTTCAGCAAAGCTCCTTTTCTCGGGGACAGCCATCAGGACAATTGTCATTCCGAGGTGTGAAACAAACAAAAGCATCCGACACTTGTTCCTGCCCTAATTCCCCCGTGATTAAAGCGACCCTCAGCAGGGCAGGGCGGCGGGCAGGGAGGGCCGGGTGGGACTGGTGCCGTGGTGCTCACCAGCCTTCCCCTCTTTTCCAGCCTGCGGGAAGCTGACGGGAATAAGTGACCCGATCACAATTAAAACCTCGGGGTCCCGCTTTGGGTCGTGGATGACGGATCCTCTGGCTCCTGAGGGAGAAAACAAGGTAAGAGTGTGACAGCATGGTGCCTGTGTCCCGGCAGCATGGCTGAGGAGAGAGAATATTCCTCACAGCTCAGATTGTGCCCCGGGAAACCTGGGGAATGTCCTCATCCATCCCACAGGGCTCTGCTGGCAGCGGGAAGGGGCTGAGCATCCCCCAGGGAGGGAGGATGAGGAGGAGTTGAGCAGCCCTTGCACTGCTCCCTTTCCTGGGCAGATGAAACTCCTCGCAGTGAGGAGGGTCCATGGGCGCAGAATTGTCACCACGAGGTCTGAGTGGGGAAAAAACCCCAAATATTTGCTTTCTAATCTGTGTTTGGCAGCCAGGAGGCAGCTGGGGCTGAGCAGAGGGACCCGTGGTCCTGCTGCTCTTCTGCTGCCAGCACCTCTGATAATGTCATCTGCCTGCCTTTGCCCTCCATCCTCCACCTCCATTGTTGTGAGGAATTAACTGACTGCAGCCAGAGAGAGAGAGAGATTTGTTTTGCTTTGTTTTGGCCTCTTTTTTTTTTTTTTTCTTTTCCCATTCCGACCATTCAATTTTGATCCCAAGGAGGTAGGAGGCCAATAACTGGCTGAAAATCAATCCCAGCTCCCCATGACTGATGGAATGGAAAATATCTCGAGTGTTTGCCGAGGATTTGCAGGCGGCAAAACAAAACAAAAAAAAAAGCACAAAGCTTGGCTGCCTGTAATTCCCTCCTGCATGCAGCATCCTTCAAAGGATAAAGGCACCAGCAAGGGCTGGATCAGGGCACCTATTTTGGGATCTGTGCCCTGGCATCAGCTCTGCAGCTCAGAGAGGACAAGGGATGCTCTGGAGAAGTCACCCCTGGGTGGTTTCTTTGAAGGTGACTTGAGTTGTCAGGCTCTTTCCCTCCAGGAGCCAACTGGTTGGCACTGGTTCCCCAATTCAACACCTCCATATTTTACAGTTATTAAGCAAAACCTCACCTCCAGCCCCAATAAAACCCTGCTTAGAGGTGAGATGGGAAGGTTTTACCCACATCACGTCTTGTTTTGCTCAAGAGTGGGGACAGAATGGTCCCCTTCAGGCTGTGTTTGCTGCTTCCCTTGGCACTAAGGCAATTTTCAGCTGAAGTGGGTGGTTCAGATTCTAAAGATCCTCCCGTGTCTTCAGAGAGTTTTGTCTCAAACCGCTATTTTTTGATATCTTTTTTAGCCATGCCTTTTTCTGTAGTGTATTTTTATTGCACAAGTAGCCTGCAAACTGGAGCTGGAGCTTCCCAAGCCTCTCTGTGTATTTAATATAGAAAACCTGCTGGGAGTTTTATTAGGAACACACCATTAAGTGAACTTCATTGGCTGCTCAGCGGAGTGGGAAAGTGAGGATGGGCAGTTTATCATCCCCAGCTCCTGTCCCCCAGCCCCAGGAGGGGTTTGGTGTTCATGTGATCATTTGTTCATGTCATGAAACCACAGAACACAGCTGGGGGAGATTTGTGAGTCCTGTGGGAGCAGCAGGTGGATGCTGAGAGCTGGGATTGCTGTGGATGGGCAGGAGGAGGTTGCTCAGAGCCAGCTGCTGCGATGGGACATCGTTCATCCATCAATATCTGCTTTTCCAGAATGGGAATGCTGGAAATTTGGAATGCTGTTGGGTCCTGCAGTCCCAGCATGGCGACACAGAGCTCTGCTGGGTTTTAAAAACTGAGCACAAACACATTTGCATGTTGAATTTTTAATACCAGATAATGAAATGGGAGCAGCGAAGAGAGAGTCGTATTTTGGATATTTTTCCCCCTATAATTTCCCAAACTGGTTCATCTGAAAGCTTCATTTCCAGCTCTGGGTGTTCTCTGGTGCTTTTGCAGCCACCCCCAAGCCCACCAAGGTTTGAGGCTGAGGGTCAGAGCCCTTTGCCACACATTCATCCCCCACCTCTGCAAGCTTTCCAGGGAGGCTGAAATTCCCTCAGAAGTTTTTGGAGACCCCAGTTGACTTCCCAAAGGCAGCAGCCAAATGTTGGGCTGCCCTTCTCAAAGACTGATGATCACACTCCAGGCACAGAGCTGTCAGATTTTTGCAAGGGGTTTGCAGAAGAAATCTGCACTACATCATCCAAATCTGCAGCCTTCAAGGCTTCCCTCTTGCTAAATTTACCTTTTCTCCTTCCTAAATTTACCTTTTCTCCTTCCTAAATTTACTTTTTCTCCTTCCTAAATTTACCTTTTCTCCTTCCTAAAAGGCTCTTACAGAAAGCAGCTCTCTCATTTTCAGGCAGCAACTGCATCCAGAATGTCAGTGGCTGGCTGGATATTTCTTGTGGATATTAACTGCACAGCTTGGTCATTTGCCTCGGAATTGGTTTCATATAACAAAAGCTCTTTTTTCTTTTTTTTTTTTTTTTAAGGAGTCTAGACAGTGTCCCCAGTGAACTGGCACTTAAATGATGATCTAAAATCTCTCCCCAATCTACCCAGAGCAAGATTTAGATGTCTTTGCCTCTTATATTTCAGCAGCCTCGCTCTAAGCTTTTGATGCAGCAGTGTATGATTTTTAAACTAATATGGACTTTTTGCCTGAATTTGCCTGACAATGAGTGATTGCATCCCTCGCTCCCGCATTCCAAATTAATGGAGTTGTGCACAGCAGCTGCTGTAATTTACTGAGTGCTACCGCGGGAAGCAAAAGCAGCAGCGACAGAAAATGCTGGCTTTTTTAGCCGGGAAAAGCTGCTAATTGCCCTCGGGGAGGGAGGGTGGTGCCAGCCACGCAGCATTCCCAGGGGAGCACTCAAGGCAAGGAGATGGCAGGTTATCCCCCAGGGAAAGCTTTGCTCTTACAGCTGATTTGGAGGGTCCAGAAATTTGGGTTGTTTTTCTGGATGTAGGTGACAGATGTTGGCTGGGTTCAAGGCCAGATTGGACGGGATTTGGAGCAGCCTGGTCTGGTGGAAGGTGTCCTTGGCAGGGATGAGTTTTAAGCTCCATCCCAAACCCTTTTTATGATGATTCCACCATTCCTGGCTGCAGGTTTCTCTCCCAGCCCAGTTTCTGAGCAATCCCTTGCAGGAGATCTGGACATCTGTGGGACCAACCAATATGATTGAGCAGAAGCCAAATTTATTGTTTGAGCTACAGTTAAAGACTCTAAGCTGCTTGTTCACCTGTTCACACATCATTTGGTTGTTTTCCTTGCCTTGTCCACGTGGTGAGCACACATCCTTCAGGACACCTAACTGGTCAGAGTCCATCATCACTGTGTTGTGCCTCCTTTACCTAAGTTTTTCATCCTTGGTAGTCACTTTCTCAGGCTCTTCTTCTCTTATTTTAACCCTGTTTTTCTCAACAACCTCGATGAATTTCTGAGTGTTCTGATAACAAAAACCACAGGTGGTTCAATGGGATTGCTTACAAACAGTTTGGCTGGTACAGGGAATGGCCTGAGTTATACATCAGTACAATTCAGGATAGCTGAGTAATGATACATGGAACTCTGATTTCTTCAGAGGGCATTATAACCAAGTTTATTGAGAGACAGATTCTTTTTACACAGCGTTTTGGTACAATGAATAGGATTGGTGGTTTAGAGCAACACCTCTTGACCGTCTCTTACAAGTAAACAAGTTAGAAAAACATCAGGTGTCAGGTGTTTACAAAGATGTTTTTGGGTTCCTCCTTATGATTTCCCAGGCCAGACTGAGAGAGTTCTGTGCTTGGCTTTCCCACAGGCTTCAAGCCACTGCCTGGAGCCTAAGGATCCATGTTCTGACCACTGTCAGTTCCCAAAGTTACACAAATGTCGTGATAGGACATGAAATAAAGATGCTTGACTCCAGTCAGAAGGCAGTAGAAATCAGAAGGTTTATTTACAATTCATTCAGCCCTTTTATAACACACTGCCTTAAGAAGGCACGTTACTGGTCCATAGGACTGACACCTCTTCCACTGGCTAAGTAAAAGAAATAGCAGACAACACCTGTTGTTACTGGAAAGGAATATTGTTTACATGAGGTTGTTTTGGGAAAAAGAAAACTGTTGAAAAGTGCCTCGGTTCCCTCGCCCCTGCAGTCCAGCCCTGGCTAGCAGTGGACCTCAGGGGGAAATCTGGACTAGGACAAAGGTAAAAGACAAAAAGACGCTTTTAATCCTCACAGGACACAGTCCCACAGTTTTAATGTAGAACCTACACCATGGAGCCCAAGAGGAGAAAAGAGACAGAGACCCTCTGTGCGGGCAGTTTTAAGCCCTAGGGAAGAGGGAGAGGAGGTCTTTTGACCAATGGGGACTGACCCAGGGGGAGATGAGACACAGGGGGTATCAGGTGAGGGAGATGCAAAGGTTCATGGGAAGGTGCAACCAATATTTTGTGTATATATATATATATAACAAAAACACCCAGTGCAGTATAACAAAATGAACCAACTACTTAGTGCAATACAACAGAAAAGTTTCCCTTGAGAAGAGCTAGCTCAGAAAACATCAAGTTAAATCGACACAAATACGTGGCCACAATCCCTAACCCCTCCACGTTTGTGCCCGTGCAGGTCTGGTACATGGACAGCTACCACAACAACCGCTTCGTCCGCGAGTACAAATCCATGGCGGACTTCATGAACACCGACAACTTCACCTCGCACCGCCTGCCCCACCCGTGGTCGGGCACGGGCCAGGTGGTCTACAACGGCTCCATCTACTTCAACAAATACCAAAGCCACATCATCATCAGGTTCGACTTGAAGACGGAGACCATCCTCAAGACGCGCAGCCTGGACTACGCCGGCTACAACAACATGTACCACTACGCCTGGGGCGGCCACTCGGACATCGACCTGATGGTGGACGAGAACGGGCTCTGGGCCGTCTACGCCACCAACCAGAACGCCGGCAACATCGTCATCAGCAAGTTGGACCCCAACACCCTGCAGAGCCTGCAGACCTGGAACACCAGCTACCCGAAACGCAGCGCCGGCGAGGCCTTCATCATCTGCGGCACGCTCTACGTCACCAACGGCTACTCGGGAGGCACCAAGGTGCACTACGCCTACCAGACCAACGCCTCCACCTACGAGTACATCGACATCCCCTTCCAGAACAAGTATTCCCACATCTCCATGTTGGACTACAACCCCAAGGATCGGGCTCTCTACGCCTGGAACAACGGGCACCAGATCCTGTACAACGTCACCCTCTTCCACGTCATCCGCTCCGACGAGTTGTAGCCCGGGCCTTGGTTAGAAAACTGGGTTTAAGGGGGGGGGAATTAAATAAATAAACAAACAAATTAATTAATTAATTAAATAAAAGTGAAAATTAAAAAAAAAATAAATGAGAAAAAGGAGAAAAAAGGGAGAAACTAATTTAAAAAAGAAAAAGCTAATAAGGAAACATACTCTAAGTAAGTAAACGCATAAACAGCTGCCAAAATTAAGACCAATGTCATGGAGGATTATTCAGCATAAATCTGACAGATCAGCATTACCTCTACATTTCTAGAAGTCTGGCCCTGTGTTATAGACTACGAGCAACCGTGTACTTGCAGCTGGAACTGCACTCCGAGAACCACTTCAGTTTGGGGTTTTGTTTCGTTTCTGTTCTGATAGCAAACCTAGAGAACATCCTCAAGCAGTAAGGCAATGACTGTTGGAAGTTCACCCTCGGGAGCCTCGCTCTCCTCCATGTGTGGGTTGCATGGACATTCCCCTCGGTGTCACGGGCAGCTGTGATGGATGCGTGGAAAGGAAAAGCAGGAGAAGCTGACCCGTGAGGAGCTCTGGCTGTCTCAACAAGACCTATCACAGGTTAGTTTTCTTTGCCTTCCATTGCAGCTACTGTCTCTCTCAACTGTGTTCCTGTCACTTAGATTAACTGTGCTGAGACCCGAAGTAGCTCATGGATCTGTGTCTTAGTAACTTATTAAACACGATGGTTTAAGTATGTATTATGAACAAGTTGTTGTACCCATATTGTTTGAACTTATGTATTCAGCAACTATATTGTATAATGTATGTCTGTTATTTACCAGAGGTGGCGAAACTTTGTATGTCCAGTTTATGCAATGAATGTTGTAAATGCAATGATGTAGTTTGGATTTAATAAATGATGGTTTTTTCGTTTCTAAAAAGGCAAAAAAATAATAATTAAAAAAAAAAAAAGGTCAGTGTTCACCCTTATACACAGGTAACCAATTTCATGTTGATAATTACAGGAATATTCTCTTACTGTTATACTATCTACATAGCATTATGGTGGTTGGAAATCGCTTCCGTGGAGATTCTGTGGCAGCAGATTCCCATGGGAAGCTTTGTTTATGGAAGTGTGAAGGTAATTAATTTTTTTTTAAGAGGAAAACTTTGTACTATCCACAGTTATCTAAGGAACAATAAAACTATTAGGAGACTTCCCTGCTCTGTTTGTTGTCTTGTCTGTGTGACTGAGCGAGTGCAGGGGAGGGAGAACAGGAATTTTTGGGGGTAAATGCTGCAGCCATCCTGAATTTCCTTCCAGGGAATATTTCCTGATGAGTAGCTGGGGCTGGGAGGGTGGAGGGTTGGCTCCCTGCTCCACAGAGATTCCCTTCCCATTTTCATCTGGAGCAGGCACTACTTCAAGCAGATAAAAACAGGAGGAAATCTCATCATCTGCCACCTTTATTGGAGCTGCAGATGCTGCTTTGCACCACTGAGGGCAACTGGATCCCATCCCAATCCTTCTTGGATTCTTGGAGTGCTCCCCACCCTGAGTTTGCTTCAGTCTTGTGCAGGTAAAAATCTCCTTTATTTGACTTGTTCTAAAGAGTGACTGTCAGTGCTGGGGGCTGGGCCCCCAGTACGATCAGCCCTCCTGGTTCTGCCAAAGCAGGGCTCTCACAGGGATAAAGGATGCTCATCTCCCCCTGGTGTGAGATGTGGGGTCTCATCTCTCTCTGCTGGGAGATTTGGGGGTCCCATCTATCCCTGGCATGAGATATGAGCTCCTCTCTCTCTAGTGTGAGATGTGAGGTCCCATTTCCCTCTGCTGTGAGATTTGGGGTCCCATCTCTATGTTCTGTGAGATGTGAAGTCCCATCTCTCTCTGCTGTGAAATTTGGGGTCTCATCTCTCTCTCTCTGTGAAATTTGGGGTCTCACCTCTCTCTGGTGTGGTATTTGAGGTCCCATCTCTCTCTGCTGTGAAATGTGGGGTCCCATCTCTCCCCTGCACCCCCAGAAGAACCCCCAGAAGAAAAATATTTTGCAATTCCCACTCCAGCCAGCTCCAGGTGAAGGGACAGCACCTTTCCACCCATCCAGAGAGCCCCCAGAGCTGGATCTGGAGGGCAGCTGGGGTGGAATGAGGTCTTTGTTGCCTCTTTCTCCACAGATTGGCCCCGTTTAGCATCACCAGGAATGACAATTTTCCAGCCAAGTGGCCCAGTGAGGCTCAGCCTTTGGGCTCAGCAGATGGATGGTTTAGGGCCCTGGGAAGGAGCAGGGCTCACCAAGGTCAGGAAATTGAATATCAGCAATCGGTGTTTGCTGCAAGCTGCACACACGGATTTCAACCTCTCAGCCTTTGCTGCAGTTCCCTGCTGGGCTCTTCAACAGGAGGAGGGAAAAGGAAAACAAAACAAAACAAAAAAAAAACCAAAACAAAACAGTGTAATGTGGTTTCTCAGAGCTGGATTAAACCACAAACACTGAGCAATCCTCCCCCTGAAGATGTTCCAGGCAATTCCACGGCGCTGAGGCTGCCCTGTGTCAGCACTGCTGCTCTCACTGAAGCCTTGGCTGGATGCAGAATGGGGACAGCTCTCTGAGGACTCATTCCTCTGCTGCACTCTGTGATTCCAGCTCTCTGGACTCCCAGGTTTGTGGAGAACTTTGCTATTTAGCAGTGGTTTTCCCTCCAAGAAGCTCAAAAAGGGGGGCTGGAGACCCACAGTATAATTGGTAGCTGTATTGATCCTCGGTGCACAGAAGAAATCTGTGAAGACAAAAAGCAGGAAGGCATCTGCAGTCATTTCTGTTTAATTAATGCATTTCTTCAGGGCAAACTCATTGAAGGGCAGCACATTGTTGTTGTAAGGTTTAGAGCTGGGTGCAGTGGTGCTGCCATCGATGGGACGGAGGCTAATGATGGCATCAGGGCTGGGCTTTGCACTGGAACTGCTCCTGCTCAGCTCCTTGAGGGCTTCAGGGTGGAAAACTGGGTGGGAATCCTGGCTGTACCACATGCTGGATTGCTTTTTTGTGTGGTTCATTGTCCCAGCAGCCAGGCTTTGTCTCCTCCATCCTAGAAGGCATTGTAATGAGGAGGTGGTTCCTCTCCAAGACTTCAGAGACACACCAGAGAGAGATGAGACCCTAAATCTCACAGCAGAGAGAGGTGAGACCCTAAATCTCACACCAGAGAGAGGTGAGACCCTAAATCTCANCAGAGAGAGATGGAACTCCAAACCTCACAGCAGAGAGAGATGGGACCCCAAATCTCACAGAAGAGGGAAATGGGACCTCCCATCTTACAGCAAGACCTCTGCAGGTGTTGACAGAGTTTGTCCCAGCCAATGTGTCCAGTTTTTCAAGCAGAGCACAGCACGTGGCAGGGCACCACTGAAACCTGCCCAGCCCACCCTGCCACACCAGCCCCACCCCGCAGTCAGCGTGGTCATTAGGCAGGAGGGGAGGACAAAAGAACACGCCTGCTTCACAACATCGATCCGCAAAAATAAATCGAATTACAGAAAGGCAAAATAACGCTGTTTGCTTTGGGGCACGGCTACATTTAGATTCTAATTTTCTGAGTGCAATTCATTTAAGACAAAGGCTCCGGAGCACAAAATGTCCTTGAGCTCACCAGAGCAGGAGCAGCTCCTGTGTAACATGTACCCAAAGTTAATGAGATGAGAGAAGTGCTTTGAGGGGTGTACCTTTGTCCTATTTGCCTGCAGTGCAATATTCTATAAATGGATGCCATATGGCCGTACACTTAATGGTATGGATTGGATTGGAAGTGGATGAGCCACTCAAAGACAAGAACGTCCCAGAGGATTGCTTTCTATAGCCTGTGACTTAATTATTTGATGCACGAGGCTTGTTGGTCCAAATTTAGTCCTGGGAGTCAGTGAGTTGCTTCAGAGGAACATCTGACCAGAGTTCTGTGTGTGTTTATGTGTTGTATTCCTTGGGAAGGAATCCCTGCTCCAGGCTTGTGGGAGGGCTTGGTGCAGAACCCAAGCTGCTCCAAGTCCCAGCCCCACAGCTGGGACAGATGTGATGGAAAGGGAATTTTTATAAATGACAAGATGAGGGGGAATGGCTTAAACTGAAATAAGAGAGATTTACATGACGTATTAGGGAGAAACTTTTCATGTGAGGATGGTCAGGCCCTGGCACAGGTGCCCAGAGAAGCTGTGGCTGCCCCTGGAGCTCTGGCAGTGTCCAAGGCCAGGTTGGGCAGGGCTTGGAGCAACCTGGGATAGTGGAAGGTGTCCCTGTGAAATGCAGCTCTGGGCTCCGAATTACAGCTTTGGGCTTTGAATTGTATCTTCAGGCCATGAAATGCAGCTCTGGGCTGTGAAATGCTCCCCAGCCTGTCCCAGGAATTGAATGAAGCTCACCCAGCCCCTGGCCTAGAAGCCAGGCAGAAACTCTGGCTGTTGTTTAGCATCACCACAACTCTGAGAGCTGAAAATCTCCCTTTCTTCCTTTGCTGTTACTTCCCTGACCTTCATTAGTTCTGCAAGCACCGAGAGCTGAGCCCATATGGAGACAGTTATCATAAAAAACTGAATCCTGGCCCCTTAATTAGCTCCTCATTATCGGAGAGCTCCATATTGAAGCATTAAGAACTTGTGAAGCAATTTGTTGAGTTTCCAATTAAAACTTTTTTTTTTTTTTTTGAATTGTTGAGCCTTTTAATACTTGGTGTTTACAAATTGCCTTGGACCCACACCAACACACGCATTTCCTTCACTGGGGAAATACAACCGAGGAGCTGCTCGTTATTTATATGAAACCCCAGGTTTTAATAAAGTCATAAACCATGTCAATGAGGCTGCACTTTTCATACCTGATACAATAGAGATGACTCTGAGTGAGTGCAGAGGAGTTAGAATCATTAAGAGGGCAATTAGAGGCTGATTTCCTAATCACTCCACTTTCACAGCGCTGTAAAAACAAATGTACACATCCCTCTGTATATGAATTTACCTTGGCTGTGCTCCTGCCTGTTGACAGGTCCTGAGACCCTCTGTTTCAGCAGCCTGAGGACCATCAGGAATAAATAAAAGCCAGCTGGACATGGATTATACTCAGTGGATCACACAAACTGGGAGCTGGAGGAGTGCAGCTGCAAACACAGGAGGGAGATTGAGTCTCCTATGAAGCACAGATGGGTCAGATTTATCGTGGTGGCCAAAAATTTGGGGAGGCAAGTGACCACTTGACAATGGCAGGAATGAGCTGTTCCTAAAATCTGCAGAGAAAGGGAGCAGCAGTGGCTCTGCTGACCTGGAGAAGGATGAAGGGATGTGCTGAAAACCTCCCAAATGTGATTCCCAAGCCTTTTGGAACTGATGGCCACGTTCCCATCACGCCACGAGGATAAAGGAGGGAGGCAGCAGAACAGGCACCAACCCTCAGGCATTTAACTCACCCCAAACTACTCCTTCTTCCCGAAAAACAGACCCAGGAAGGAGAAATTCCTTGTTGTCAGGAGTCTGTTGTGTAACCAGCACAGGAGGACATGGGAGGAGTGGCTTTGGGGTGTGGCAGGGCTGTGACAGCCCCAGGAGCCACAACCTGAGCTGGGCTTTTGTTCCCAGCACTTGTGATAATACAGCACTCATCTTCTCTGGGACATTGTAAAGCCAGCAGCTGATCTGGATTGAACATGTCATTTGTATTCCCACGCTGGTTTTGAAGCAAATCTGTCAAATCAAACCCAAAAAAAATGAAAAAAAGGAACAAAAAGAGGAGTGACTGCATGAGGGATTGTCTGGGCAGGCAGCCGTGGTCACTGATGGCTCTGTGGGTTTGGTGACCTCGGAGAGGAGACAGAAGTGACCCCCAGGAGCAGGACTGGGACAGGGAGCAGCATCCCAGACCAGCTGGAGTCCCTCAGGAGTGATCTCCATAGGTTTGTCCAGAGTCTGCTGCTTCTCTGCTGGCCCTCAGCATCCTCCCAGCTTTGGGAATGGATCAGCTCAAACAAGGGCAGAGCTTTCCCTCACCCTCCTTCTGCCTTTTTGACCCAGCTTTTGGAGAACCTCCTCACCTCGAGGAGGATTTTCCCATTTGTCTCGTTCTGGCACTTTCTGAGCTGCCAGAAAAAGGCAGAGCAGCACTGTGGGCCCTTCCTCAAACACCCACTGCTGGAACTCTGGGCACTGAGAATTTCAGGCTTTCTGTGTGCTGACAGGCACTGACCCTCAAGCAAAGACTGCATTTGACCTGAGGGGTGGAACAGGCTTCCAAAACTGAGTGACAGCACTGGGATTGTGGGTGTGGAGTTTGAATAGAAGTGTGCGATATCACAGGGTGGAAAACTTAGAATTTGGGGGTTTAGTATATAGTAATATATATGGGGCAATATGGAGGATTTAAGGCATTGTCCGAGTCCTTCTTCTTCACCTTCTTCTTCTTGGTTTCGGGTGTTTTTTTCTAATTGGGTGGTCAATTATTGGGTTAAAAGTATAAGTAATATAGGCATCATCTCGTTATTAGGTAATTAGCACTTAAATAACCTTGGAAAGAGTTAGAGGCACCTGCATTTTCTGCCTTGCTAGTTAGAGCTCACAACTCGTGAGGCTGTAATATAGATAAGAATTAATAAACATCTAAGTCCAAACAAAAAACTGCAACTCCCGTATGTTAATCCCAGCTGTAACAAGAAGAAAAGGAGATAAGAAACCTCACAACCCACCCCAGCACCAGAGGCCTTGGGGAGAGGAAACACAAATCTGCCATCTGTGGCAATCCAGCATTTACCAGTCGTGCTGCACCAGGGCCCTGTCACTGCCAATGAACGTCAGAACTCTTCCCCTCCACGAGCACTCTCCCTTTCCCATCAAATTGGCCCCGGCATCCCATAATAAAACAGACACCCCGTGGCTGCAAAGGGTCACCCCGAGGGGCTGGCACCGACCCAGGGAGATCCCCTCTGCGAGGAGGAGCTCAATTAAAGTTTTATTGCAGCTCGGAGGAGGGGGAGGCTCAGTGGCTGTGCTGGGATTTTAAATGAGCAGCTGGGCAGGAATTTGCCAGGGATCCTGGCTGGGAAGAGCAGGCAGGCAGCTGTGCTCTGCTGTGGGAGCAGAATCCAGGGAAAACACGCTGGATGAGCAAGGAATGGCACGGGATCAGCTGGCAGCAAATATTGGAGGGGGAAAGGACAGATGTGCCGTGGTGAGAGGGGCACTGGTGGCTCTGGGAGCTTTGAGAAGTGAGGGTTGGGCATGTCCTGCAATCCAAGGGGAGTTTTCATGGAGAAAAGGTGGCAGGTGAGGCCAACTGTCTTCAAAAACAAATATTTGTGCTCTCAAATAAAATTTCCTCTTCAGCAAACCCCAGCTGAGGGGTGGCAGCAGCAGAGAAACGCTCCCAGACATCCCCATGTCATCTTTCCTGTCATTTCTGTCATTTCCCCTGAAACACCTGCAAAAGCCAACACAGATCACAGCAGTGGCCAGAGGTGTTTGGGATTTGCAGGGGATGGAGTCAAACAGGGCTGGGATCCTCAGGGTGGCACTGGTGATGATTGATGATGATGATGATGATGATGATGATGATGACAACACCAGGCCAGTTGTACACCCCTGTCTCCTCGCTGGACACATGAGGATGCTGGCTCTCCTCTGGGGATTTTAGGATTTCTTATCCCTGGAAAGGAAACAGCCCCTGGAACCAGAGGAGGTTGTGCAGGGGGAGATCCCGAATTCCTGCTGAGCATCCCCCAGTCTGTGACACAGCCCAGGTGCAGGTGTTTGCAGATGTTTGGGGTGGTTTTGCAGATGTTTGGGGTCTGTTTGGAGTGTGCAAATGTTTGGTGTGTTTGGGGCATGTTTGGGGGTGGTTTTGCAGGTGTTTGCAGGTGTTTGGTGAGTTTGGGGTGGTTCTGCAGGTGTTTGGCATGTTTGGAGTGCATTTGGTGTGTGTTTGGGGTGGTTTTGCAGGTCTGTGCAAGTGTTTGGTGTGTTTGGGGAGTGTTTGGGGTGGTTTTGCACAGGTTTGCAGCTGTTTCCTGCATTCCCAGCACAGAGGAGGGTGAAGCACTACCAACCAGCAGGGCTCCGTGCCCAGATTCCAACCGCAGCACTTGCTTCAGAAAACTCGATAAACCTGAGGGGTTTTCTGCACAGGAAGGAAAAAAAAAAAACCAAACAACAAAACCACACAACAAACCAACCTGTCAGCCGTTTAAATTCCCAGCCCTCGGTTTAATTACCATCCCTCATTACCGTGTTACCATAACAAGAGGTGTTCACATCCCCACTCCCTTCAGCAGCCACGGGCTCAGCTCTGCCCAGCCCCAGAGGGGAACCAGGGCTGGGCATCCCCACCCAAGGCACTCACAAAGCTGGAATAAAGAGCTGGAAAATGCTTTAAAAAAATAGCAAAAATAGCAAAAATAGCAAAAATAGCAAAAATAGCAAAAATATCCCTGTGCAGCTGGAGCAGATGGGAAGAGAACCTGCGGCGGGGCAATGGGCTAAGGGTCAGCAGGAAATTTTTCCTGGGGGTGCTGGTGTCTAATGGGCTGTGTGAGGAGATTAAATGCTCTGCTGGAAGCAGAGGCTGCTGCTGGAAAAGGGCCACCAGAGCTCTGCACAGTGACGCTCTGATGAGGTTTATTTAAATAATAAATGAAGTGTGAGCACTGGGGTTGGTTCAGGCAGGGTTTTTGTGGGTGCTCTGAGAGGTGGTGTAGGTGCACTGACAGGTCGAGCACCCACCTTGAGCACTGCAGAAAAAGTCCTGGTTTGGGTTGGGTGTGGGTTCATGGGCTCCTGGGTTTGTTTGGGTTGGAAGGGACCATAAATCTGATCTCCTTCCACCCCAGAGACTTTTGCCTGGCCCAGGTTCACAGAATTCACAGAATCACTGGGTTGGAAGAGACCTTCAAGATCATGGAGTCCAACCCAGCCCCAACACCTCAACTAATCCATGGCACTGAGTGTCACATCTGATATTTTTTTAAATACATGCAGGGATGGTGACTCCACCACCTCCTTGGGCAGGCCAGTTGCTCCAAGCCCAGCAGAAACTCCATGAGGGCATCCAACCATGGTGGGTCATTAATTGCCTCCTGTCACTTGACAGACACAAAAGAAGGATACTCACACTTTCTAGTTATGAGATGAGAAAGAAAGCGAATTTTATTTTAAGTTTTAGGTTTAAATAGGGTTTAGACTTTGACCAGCAATTGGAGGATGACGTTGACAGCTCTCTGACCCCACTGGTCAAGCCAGAAGTCCATCACAGAGAGAAATGTGAAAACAATCTACTTTGTTTATGTTACAACGCGTGAGAAAGCTCCAGTCCAAGAATGAAAACATCAGAAGGCTGAAAAATCAGGGTGACAGCCTCCTTCCCTAATGAAGGGAAGAAAGAAGGACAATCCCTGAGAACACCCCCAAAAATGTCCTTGCACGAGGAACAAGGACTGCCTGGAAGTGGAAGGGATAAAAAGTACAAGCCCAAGGAACTGGGAGCACTTCATCCCATAGCAACAAGCCCGTTCAACAGGAGGAGCATGTTCACAGCAGAGCCCTAAAAAAGGA
The DNA here is from genome assembly GCA_024734555.1 of Trochalopteron elliotii. Classification (NCBI taxonomy): domain Eukaryota; kingdom Metazoa; phylum Chordata; class Aves; order Passeriformes; family Leiothrichidae; genus Trochalopteron; species Trochalopteron elliotii. The sequence continues at coordinate 110,988 of JANPWX010000325.1, forward strand.
GCTGTTAAAATAAACATTGGCATATCTCACACCTCCCTCTTCCCTGAAGGATGCTCCCTGGAAACACACGTGGACAAACTAGGGAAGGGAAGGAAAATAGGGATGAAGGGGGAGATGAGAGGTATTCTAATTAAGTGCTGAAATTAATCTCTGTTGTCTTTCAGTATCTAATAAGTTTAATGATTTGGTGTCTCTGTTGTTCGCTGACGAATCCAGAGTCTCTCACAGAGCATCTGGTCATGTTCTCCCTTTGCTTTTTATATCCTAAAATGCTCCATTTCTGTGGAGCTTTTGCCCTACATTTCACATTTTGGGGAATTGACAGAGGTGACAGAGGCCCCATAACCCCTCTGTGAGCATCCTTCAAGCTCTAAGTTCCAGGGAGGTTTCCCTGCTTTATTTGTGTTGCTGTGCTATAAGGAAAGATAAAAAAATCCCATTTTTCTTTTATGAACTGGAATAAAACTCCTGGAGCCTTTACAAGCCTGTGCTGGCTCTCTTAGGGTGTCCTAAGGTGGATGCTTTGAGCAGCAAAGGTCTCTGCTCTGGGAAATCTATTTTAATTGTGGGAAATCCATCTCCCCTCACTCTGGGCATGCAGCCCCTCACAGGCACAGCTGGGAGGTCACAGATGATTTTTGGAAATCCCCAAATTTCCCACCTGCACACAGGTATCACCCACTGTCTCCAGTGACACCCCAGGCAAGCAGAGTCGTGTTTGCACGGGCTGATCTCCCAGGAAAAGCCAGGATGATGGGATTTTGGAGTTAATATCACACTTGCACTTCCATCCCTTCCTCTTTCCCCTCTTTTTGTTTTTATCTTTGGACCAGGACAGGCCCAAACACCAAGGTGTCACCATCATGACAGAGCCACTGGAAATATGACATGATCAGAGAGCAGGACAGTAATGACACAGCTCATCTTCCCTCCACACACAGCACTGGGGAAACCACTGGGAAATTAAAAAAATAAAAAGCTCCAATAAATCAAACTGTGCCTGCTGTGGAAGCAATAACAGCAGCAGGTGGAGGGGGAAGTTTGCCCTGACTCCTGTTGGAGCTGGGCTTGGGAATGTGGGAGACAGCCAGGCCTGGGAAGCCTCATTCCTACAGAATTCACTCCTGTGTGAAGTGTGGGCTGTTATCCACACCTTTGGGATATCCACACTTTCAGGATATTTCCCTTTTACCCTGGGAATGAGTTTGACTCTGTAATGGGGTTGTTGAGGAAGGCTGATTTGAGCAGAATTCAGTGGGCAGGGAGAACAGCCAGGTTTTCCTCGCTCATCCATCATTTCCCATGGAAAACACAGGTGCTGAGAGACTTTCTCCAAGCCCTCAATCCAGCAGCTTTTGGAGGAGCACCAAGCTGGGCTTGAATGAGGAGATGGGAGCAGGTTTGTCACTTCCACCCTGGGGAAGGTCGCCAGGTGCCACCACTGATGCCTTGGGCAGGCTGACCTGGAACAGAGACTGGACAGAGCTGGAGAATAAAGTAGATATTTATTGAAAGGCTTTTAGGGTACACCTTGGGCAGGACAAGAGCCTGGCCAGGGCTACACCCAAGGTGGATCCAAAATGGGCACAAAATAGACATAAAATGGACTAAGAATGGTCACAAAATGGACACAAAATGGACACAAAATGGTCACGAGGTCTCACATTGTTATAAGTTTTGGTCCATTTGCATCTTGGGGTTTAATTGTCCATTTCCAGCTCCAGGCTGTGAGGTCCCACCCTTCTTGTTCCTCCCTCCAGCCCACCCTTGTTTGTGCTTTTGGGCCTGAAAGTTGTCCTTGGTGTGCAGCAGGACAAGGATTTGTTTTGTGTCCCTGCTGTGTGCAGAGCTGAGTGACACTGAGTGTGAGCTCAGAACTGCACCCCTGGGCACCACAGAACATGAAATACAGGAAAGATAAAACTCAAAACATCACCACCAGCCACTGCTGGAGGGTGGCACAGCCCTCCCTGACCTCCAGCCCTGCAGGACAGGTTGTGGACACTCCACCTCCCCTTGCATAATCACTAGGCTGAAGGGGAAAATAAACCACCTGATAAAAAACTTCCCACTCACACGTCCAACCCACCCCAAATGGCTCCTGGCCCGGGTGGAACAGAAGATTGTGAGACTGCCAGGGAGAGGTGGCAATCAAATAATGAATGCTGCAGCCCACTCCCCATCTGCCAGAGAAAAATCCTTCCCTGGGAGAGAACCGGGCAGGGACGGCCTCATCCTGCATCCTCCACCCTCCCCTGGGCAGCAGCACCTGCTCCATTCCCCACGTCCCACATCTCCAGCAGGGTGGGCAGAGCTGTTTCCCCGAGCCAGGAGGGATTGCTGGTTGCAGATGGAAGTGCTGGAATGCAGACATCTGGCTGACACCGCCGCGGGTTTGCCTCGTAATACAGTATTGGCAGTGTTGTGTGAAAACATTGATGAGGAACCAAGCCAGGCACTGGGAGGGGGGGGAAAAAAATAATGTGTAAAAGTTTGGAATTCAGTCTTGCGTTGCTTTGAATGTGACCAAGTGGGTTTGGAGTATAAAACAGCAAGGGACATGTTATTCTGGTTGGAAAAATCAGGAAAAAAAATCGATGTATAAATCAGGGCTCCTTTGCAGCAGCTGCACTGACAGAGCTGTGGCTGCCCCAGTGGATGTGGGACCATCCTCGGATCCTGTTTTGGGGCAGATCAAAACCTCTCAGGACCCAAATGTCCCCAGGCTGCCTCTTGTCCAGGTCCTTAGGGTGGCTTTGCTGTGACCTGTGTGGGGTTGGGCTGAGCAAGGTGGAGATGCCCCCACCAAACCCCTGGATTTGCAGGTGCTCGTCTGGGCTTGTTCAAAGGGGGTTGGATAAACGACTTCAGCTCTCCATCAGCCATCCCACAGGACACCTGGCTTGGACTGGGAGGTGAGAGAAATCCCGTGGGATTTGGGATGGTGTTGCAGGACTGGGGATAACCACCAGAGGCAGGAAAAAAACCACTAAACCACAGAAATCTTTTCCACCAGCTGATTTTGTCTCCTGTGCCTGACAAGTTGGAGCAACACAAGCTCCAGGTGATTTATGGTGGTTGCCCCAGGAGAGAGAGAGAGGCAGGAGCAGCTCCACTTGTGCTGCCACTCTCTGCCCTGGGTGAGCCCATCATTCCTGGGAATGTCACCATTCCTGGGGATTTCTTTACCCCTTAAAGTGCTGCCTTTGCTTTTAACCTCTGTGGTTGTGTCATCAAAGGAAAAATGTTTTTGGGGAAAAAAAATGCAGCTCTGGGAGCTTCGGGTCAGGGCAGACACAGCACCCTTTCCCCTACCAGGGTTTTTTGGAAGGCTGGGAATGTGAATTTCCAAGGAGCTGGTCCTGAGCAGAGACCTTGCATGTGTACAGAGAGTGCTGATTCATCTGCCTGCCACCAGAGACAAAAGAACATCTAATTAAGTCACCCGTGTATAAATAAACATACAAGGTACAACCTCAGGAGCACAGAGCAGCACTGGAAAATCTCAGAAATGCACAATATGCTTTTCCTCTATCTGGCAGGGCTGGAGCTCACCTCTGGGACCACCCTTTTGTTTAGAAATATCAAAGAATTAGATTTTTTTTTATTCTTTATCTGTTGCAGTATTAGTTTTTTACATCAAAATTCAGTAATTTCCCCTTTCCCTGCAGTTCAGCTGAGTCTCAGGTGCACCAAGGCTTTGATAACCTTCTAAATACTCCAAGCAGGGTTCACTCCCCAGCTCCATCCAAAGGTGTGTGGGGTGTGCAACTCATTTTTGGCAGAGAGGAAAAAACAACAGCAAGACCAAGAAAAACAGAGAGCAATTAACTGCTGCCTTAATTGCTGCCTCCATGGCCAGGCTGATGTGCCTTAATTAACCTCATTAAAGCCCTTTGCATTTGGCTCAGAGAGAGGTGAGTCCTTGCACAGTCCGGAGTGGGAGTTGGGAATTATTTGGGGTTTTTTTTCCCTGAAATCCCCAACTTTGTGGTGTGGCTGTGGGGGTTCCCACTGCACATCCCTCTGTCCCAGATTTTCCTGATTTCCAGATTTTCCAGATTTTCCACATCTGCTGGAGGTGTCCTGACATTTTCCCACCCTGAGCTGAGTTTTTCCAGCCTCTGGACGTGCCCAGGCATCAACTCTTCCCCGTGGAAGTTTCTCCCATAAACCTGTTAATCTTTATTTTTACGGCCCTTTTCCCTCCCGGAGCCCTCGCTGTTTAATGCACCCAGTGAGAGGCCTTTGTTGTGTTTGGAGGCAATTAGTTTTGATGGCATAACGAGGCTGATAAATTACCACCTTGGCCAGGAGCTTTGGGTGTTTTTGAGGAGAGAAATCCCTCGGTGTCTTCCTTCTGCCACGTTCCTGAGGGGGTTTTTTACGGTGCCTCGAGGGTGACAGCAGGAAAAGTCACAGGAGGTGTCCCTGCACAGAGCAGGGGGTGGGAAGGAGATGATTTTTAAGGTCCTTTTCAACCCAAAGCAGTCTGGGATGTTATAAATGTTATAATAATATATAATTATTAATATATGTTTTATTTATATTTATATTTATATTTATATTTATATTTATATTTATATTTATATTTATGCGTGTGTTATATGTATATGTTGTATATATATAACTTACGTGTATGTTATATTGTTGTTATTATATAGATACTACGTTATTGTTATATATATCTTTTATATATATGTTATATGTATATGTTATATATATAACACATATATATGTTATATATATTATATCCTTGTTATTATATATATCTTTATATATTACATTATTATATGTTACATATATGCTATATATATATATACATGTTATATATATAACATATATACATGTTATAAATACATATTATGTTGTTGGCTTTTCCCAAGTATTAAGATGAATGTTATATGTCTAACGTTGAAATGGTTTTGCTGTATGGATGTATTTTTTATTTCTGCGAGTAGCAAAAATTAGGCATTGTATTAATAGTTAATACATGTATGATAGATAATATATAATATATTTTATATATATTATATTAATAGTTAATATATGTATAAATAAGTATGCTTAACCTGTCTGCTTAGCTAGATAACATCCAGTGAATAAATCCATATGAAAAAGACCCTGCTGCTGACAAGCCAACTATCAAACACCCACCATCTATAAAAATATAGACCAAAGCCCAAACTAGAAGTGATGAGAAAAACAGACTAAAACCACAACCAAGAAACACACACGCTCTGAAAAGGCAGATCCGAAGAGTGGCCATACAAAACAGTTCCTGGAATATGGAAATTAGTTTGTAAAAAAGTGTGAATATACATAATGGTCTGCAAATATACAACAGAAAAAGTATTTAAGGGATATTTACTAAAATAGGTGTGCTCTTGGCTGAATGCCAAGCTCCCAGCTGTCAACCCTCTACTTTATTTCTGTCTTCTGTTGTCTTTTTTATTAAAAGGCAATAAATTTTAATTTTTTAAATCTAAATTTTTAAATTCTTAAATTTTACCAAGAAAGTCGACCTTGCTTTTCACAGGGATGATGGGAAAGATCCTTGCCCACCCTGGCCCCACCCTGCTGCCCTTGGTGGCCGTGCCCAGGAGGGGGTGGCTGCCCCTTGCTGGAGGCAGTGAATTAAAAGCAGGATGACTTTTTAAAGCCTTTTCCTATCGAGGCAGCAAAGCACAAATCATCTCCAGGAGTCTGACTGATTAAAAGTGAGATCTGAAAGTTCTTGCGAGTGAGTGATAATAATAATAATAATAATAATCACCTCTCCCTCTGGCTGCTCCAAATGGTGGGCTGGGAGATTATAATTAAACCCATAATCTATGCACACCCCCTGCTGCTTTTTTTTGGGGGGATGCTGCTCCAGCCCACGTCCCACTCTGGCTGTGCAGGAATTGTCACAGTCCCAGGCTCACAGGCAGCTGCCTAATTGCACCAGCAATGCAGTTTTTTTTTTAAATTTTTCCTACATTTCCTCCATCTGATAAGGTCAAGCCCACCTTGAGGACAGCTGCTCCGCTGTCTTTTCCTCTTTGGGCCCCACAGAGGATGCAGCTGCTCTGACCTTTTACATAAACCTCCTTAAAGGTGACCAAGAAATGCACAAAATGTATCTCCCAGAGCAGCTTGAAGGGAGTGGTTTGGGTGCATTTTTATTTGTTGTGCCAGGTGTCCCAAAGGATCACTCACAGGGGGCAGGGCTTTGATGCTTTTCATGGAAAATTAAGGTAAGGTAAATTAAGGTAATTAAGGGATAGGCAACCTGCAGGAAGAACATCCCTGGCTAAAATTGGAATTTTATGGCTAGAAAAGGAAAGACAGAAACAGCAACCAGCTTGTTCTGGGCTCTTCAGCAAGGCTGGGTTTTTTCTCCTATTTATTATTTTTCAAGTTGGGACTAACTCTGCTGAAGGGATGAAAAATAAAGCTGGATTTTCCAACGTGTCCTTGTGAGGCCATTGCTGTGACCTGCTGGGGACTCCCAAGGGTTTGGCCATGGTTCAGATGTGAGGCTGAGTGTCTCTGTAGGACACAAAAGACTCCAAGTATTTCAGAAGGCAAAAAGAATAGAAAAAGAAGGCTTTATTTTCTAATTTTTACTACCTTTTATAAGGTGTTCAGACACAGACTTAACATGGTTGGTGAATAGGAACGACACCTCTCTAATGCCATTAGTTAAACTAGAAAAACAGAAAACACCACCTGGAGAAAGATTGTTTTGAGAAAGGAGAGTTGTTTGCCAAGGTTGTTTTGAGAAGAAACTTTCTCGAGAAACTTTTCCTTGGGAAAAGGGAGCAGCTGCTAGCAGGCAAAAAAATCTCTCAGGCCCACGGCTGAGAGCTCCAAAACTCCCCTGGGAGATCCTGGTTCAGCATCACCAGGCTGCTGGTGCAAACCAAGGCCACCAACACCAACACCACCAGCTCAGAGCCTGCTCTGCAAGGCAGGAACCAGATTTGGGGCCTGGTGTCTGCAGAGAGCTACACTGACCCATTTTCCTCTGGCTGATGGATACAGGCACTGGGAAAAGCTCCATAGCAACTGGATGTGCACAGTTTAATTATGAAATCCCCACGGTGCTCCCTTGTGAAGATAAATGGATCCAGGATATTTTTTCCACCCCCCTCGCAGCCATTAGGAAAGGTCTATATTTAGAAGGTCCTGTCCCACTTTGCCAACCAGCAGCATAGCCTGGGGAAGGGCAGTGAGTAGGATGAGCATGTCCAGGTCAACTCATGGAACATCCTTCCAGGAAGTTTTGGGAGCCTGAGGAAACCTGGTGGTTATGCCATGGCATTTTTGGTGGGCGTTTTTTCCCTGGAAAAGCCAGTGCCAGGCACTCCTGATGGTGGTGGTGGCACTTCACGCCCTCTTGAACTGTGCAAGTAACACCAGCTGTAAAAGGAAACCCAACAACCCCAAAAAAACCAAAAAAAGAGATGGGCCAGACCCAGCAGTGCTGTTGGATCAGCATCATCCCGGGAAAATCTCAGAAAAACCAGGCAGTAGCAGCAGAACTGTGTTAGTGAGGATATTTCAGGTTCTTTCCTGGTTGTCTTTTCTTTTTCTTAAGCTCTCCACAACAGCTCAGGTCAGCTCTTATTACCTTCAGCTGTCCCTCCTGTCCCCTGGCACAGAGCACCGAGACACAGACAGCGAGAAACTTTGAGATGGCAGGATAAATAAAAGAGATGCTATTATTGCAGCCCTCTCCTGTTTGCTGCTGCCATGGTATCTCTTCTCTTGTCTGACTTATTGCTGATGTCTCCTGTCAGCCCAGCTCGCCTCTCTCTTGGAGATGTGATTTATGGGCCGGGGAGGCAGAGCAGAAACACGGCAAAAATTGCAAATGAGGGTGCTGGGAGGAGCACGGTGGGGGAAAGACAAGGGGCGATTGTGATGAGGATGTGCAAATGGGTCCTTGTCCCAGCGCTCTGTGACAGGGGATGGGGTTGGGGACAGCCGTGCTCAGACAACCGAGCAGCCTCGTTCCAGGGCTCCAGCTCAGCACCTCCGAGCTGGGAGCAGCAAAACCTGGAGCAGGAACACAATCCCTGCCAATCCCCACTCCCCATTCAGGGTGGGAATGCCTCCATCAGGGGCTGGACCTGCTCAGAAAGGTCCGGGCAGCCCAGATCCAGCAGGAGCCTCAAATCCACCCTGTTCCTTCTGCTTCCAGGAGTTTGTCCTCTCTCATCCCCGTTTCTCTGCAGCCAAGGTGGGTTTGGAGGCGGGCAGGACACGCAGGAGAGAGGAAGCACAGCTTTGGGAAGCTGTCCTTGCTGGCAGCCCCTGCAGGATGATGCTATTTTCATCCCCGGGGCTGAGGCTCGTGATAATTGAAAGCTGTTCTTCTCGGTCCTGCTGCCTCCTCAGGCTCCAGGAGCCTCTCACGAGTCCAGCCCAAAGCCTGGGAGCAGTGTGGAAGTGCCAAGCAAACAATCCCTGATTTTTGCCGGGTTTTATTGCACCCTCCAGGAGAGGAGGACTCGTGTGTGTCCTCCGTGTCACCCTGCAGAGCAAGCCCAGGAGAGTGAGTGAGTAACTGCACTGGGAAGGAGAGAGAAAGGCCGAAAACATTCCCTGTAATCCTCCCCAAAACTCAGGGGGAAGATGAGAAACTAGGATTTGTGTTAGAAATGAGAATTAAACCCGTGCATGGTTTCATTTCCCCGCCCTGAGCAGCGCAGGAATTCCAGAGGCTGCTCCCAGGCAGATGCTGCAGCTTTAATCCGTTCTTTTGGCCAGTTCTGCACACATGTACCAGCCCTGCTTGGATTACACATTTCAAGGATTACAGCTCAAATCCAGCAGGGCTTTTTAATGCCTGGGATGGGGCAGAGCAGCTGACATGAATATATTCCAGGAGTGCAAACCCAGCCGGCGCTGGGCTCGTCATCACAAAGTCTGATGGAGGATTATAATGCAACTTGGAGGAATCAGCCACACTGCTGCATCTCCAGCTGGGAAATTTTTTTTTATTATTATTTCCTTGGGCCACGTCACCCTCTCGTTGAGCAGTTTTGATTCTGGATAATTATTCCAGGGAAAATCTGATGAGTGGAGCCCACTCTGGAATGTTAATGGAGATTTGCTGAGCCTGCCCAGGGGCTCAGGTTGCTCTGCCACCAAAGGACTCACAATTTCTGTCCTGGGAGCCACCTGAGTGGGAGCCAGTGGAAACTTCAGCATGGGAGGCTCTGCAAATACACAAATAAACAGAAATACCCACTAATGTTGGATCTTAATATTTCTAAATAACGGGACAGGACTGCCAGGAGATGTTCCTCAAGCTTTATTGCAGCATCACCTTCAGTACAGGTTGAGACAACTGAAAGATAGCAATAGCTCCCATCTTGTCACAAGCAGCTGAAATTCTTTGTGTTACAAGGCCTTTTAAAAGTTTTCTAACCAATAGCAAATTGTTAAGAGCTTACAGGCATCTGCATAAACCAATTATTAAAACTGCACGTGTACCTTATATCTAATAATACGTGCTTGTTTCATATTTTTTTGTATTCAGGAACTTTTTTATACTCCTCTATAAACAAAGCACAGAGCCTGATCCTTAAACTTTTCTATTATTTTGCTTAACGTATTTTTCTACTTGCTAAGGCCTAATTCTACACAAGATTTCTAGCATAAGACCACTGTATTATTGTTCCATGTCCTTATTCTTGTATCCTTTTAACTTTAGTCCTACATCTGCACTGCTATGAGAGTTTTCTGCTTTTTCTATTTCCCACACAGGAGCTGGCAAGAGGAACCAGGGAATTCTGCTGCTTTGTGTTGTGTTTGTGGCTCTGGTCAGTTTAACACCCAGCTGAAGAGACATAGGTGCTGTTTGGGTATATTTATATAAATTACATCTAAAGATTAGGTGATTTGGGGTGCCTAAGGAATCCTAAGATCCCTAGGGGATCCATCCTCAGGAATCCAAGCATCCTGAGGAATTAATGTATTTTCTCAATACTTTTCCTGTTTCCCAAGATAAGGGGCAATTGTTGCAGGAGATTGAGTCATGGGGGGGTGACTGAATTACCATTTATCAGCAGCCACAATGCAGAACCATAAACTGTTAGGATCAAAATACATGAAGAAAAAAATACCCCAAAAACACCAATTCCTTTCTTTCCCAGTCATCTCAGGAAAATCTGGATGGTGCAGAGATTCCCCAGCTCCTGGACCAAAACATCTGCTTCCCATAATACAAATCTGACAAAGCAAAGCAAAGCAGAGGAGTAATTCTGTAGGAAAATCAGTGTTTTTTTAGGAAAATTCTTGATCACGGAATGCTGGCTGGATGTGAAGCTGCTCTGCAGCCAAGGCAGAAATGCCGTGAATAAGGAGGAGCCCCCAGAGGACATTTCCTTGCCTGGGCTTTCATTCCATCTCTTCTGCCCTGGGAAGGGTTAAATCTCTCCTGCCGAGGCTTGTTCCTCACCCCATGTGGAGAGGGTGCTAATTGAACTGCAAGGCGCAGGGATTAGCAGGAGAAGCAGGCGAAAATGAATTGAGAAATGAGGAAAGGGATAATTGGCTCCCAAAGCCCAAAGCCCTGAATTCCCCCCTGGGTGAGGAGCACCTTCCTCGTGGTGAGGTTTGGGCAGGAAGGCGCAGCCGTGCCTGGGACTAAATTTGGGACAGTGTGAACTGGGCAGAGGAATCCTCGGGTGGGCACATCCCAACACAATTTCCTTGGAGCTGGCCCAGTGCTGTGGGAGCACAACAAGTCCTGTCTGGATGGGGTCACTGTAGGACACGAAAGAAAGATGAAAGACTCCAAATATTTCACAAGGCAAAGAGCATAGGAAAAGAAGGCTTTATTGTCTAATTTTTAACCTTTTAGAAGGTGTTCCCATACAGACTTAACATGGTTGGTGAATAGGGACAGCACCTCTCTAATTCCATTGGTTAAACTGGAGAAACAGCAAAACACCACCCGGAGAAAGATTGTTTTGAGAAAGGAGAGTTGTTTGCCAAGATTGTTTTGAGGAGAAGGTTTCTTGAGAAGTTTTTCCTTGGGAAAAAGTCAGCAGCTGCTAGCAGGCTAAAATCTCTCAGACTCAGAAATATCAGGCCCAGAGGAGGGATCCTCTCCAGAGCCTGGGTTTGGAGGCTGTTTCTGGGAATAAATTGGACATCCCTGAAGTTCATCCATCCTTCTGTCTGGTGTTGTGACAAGGGAGAGGTGCGGGTCACCTCCTCAGTGGTGACATTCCAGTCACTGCTGTGGTTAGAGGAGGGACATGCCAGCAAGGAAGGGTCAGACTCACATGTTAAAATCAGGCTGGGGAGGATTTTGAGATAAATCAAGGCTAGTTCAGTGATGCTGTGTAACTCCTCTATTTATTTGAGCATCTCCTCTGCAGCAACAATTGCTGAGTGTACAGTTTCATTGCTGAGTGTACAATATTCATTCAAATTCAGGTTTGGAACAGGCTGCCCAGGGAAGTGTTGGAATCACCATCCTTGGAAGGGTTCAAAAATTGTGTGGATGTGGCCCTTGGGGACATGGTTTCTATGATTTTAGAGGTCTTTTCCAGCCTGGATGATGCTGTGACTCCGTGTCTGCAGTGCCAGGAGTGCAGGAGCCCACAAGTGACAGCCCAGTTCCCCTTGGCTAAACCCAGCCTGGATAATAAAGTCGTTTTTAATTTCGATGTGGTTAATTATAAATATTTTACCTCTTGCCCAGGACAGAGGCTCAGGCAGCAGCTGCAGTGATGTGTTTTTCTCTGAGGCTGCTGGTTTTCCAGGGGTTCTCTAGGACACTGGGGAGTCCTTGGGAGTGAGGCTGCCAGAGAGGTCACCGATTTATTTATTTATTTTTCCTCTTTCCTTGGCTGGGCTGTGGGATGCACAAGGATTTGTGGCATGAGGATACCCGGCAGAGGTTCAGCAGCTCCGTGGCAGTGGCCAGGCACTGGCAGGGATGAGCTGAGCTCAGCTGAGCCCTCTGAGAGCAGAATCCTTTCATCCCATCTCTGTCTGAAGGTAGAGAGAGAGCTCAGGATGGCTCTGCTGCTGCAGTGGTGAGTTCAGTCGAGGACTCTGGCTTGAGTCATCTTGGCTGAAAATCACTCTGGGTAAACTTTCCATTCCAGTAGGTTGAGGAAAAGCAGAAACGAAGCTGCTTTGGGGATTTTCGGTGGTGGTAGAGGCTGATAAAATATTGAAGAGCCAGGCCATCTGTAACTGCTGCACGGGCTGGGGAGCACCAACACCGGCTGGGCAGGGGCATGAGGGGCTGCTGGCCTGGCCTGATGGACACCCACCCTCCAGGAGAGGTGACCAGGGTGACAGATGGCACGGTTTGCTGGGAAATACATCCCTTTCCTCCCGTTTTTTGGCATTATCACAGTCAATAACGCACAGAGGAGAGGTGGGAACACCCAGCACTGGCTCTGCTGCATCGCTGTAGCTTTATTTAAATAAACCGTTGTTACTCTCTTAATTAAAGCAAAGAAGAGAAGGAAACGGTCTCCCTGTGGATTTGGTGTTGGTGTGGGACAGAGGAAGGAGCTGTAATGAGATTTCCACCTCGGGATGCTGCAATCCTGTGTCTTAAAGGACTGTGTTGAGTAATCGAGGTCTCCTTGCTCAGACTTTTCCCGGGGGGCACAGAACACCGGGAATGCTCCTGGGTCCATCTAGTGGAACAATTAGTCCCGGGCAAGGTGAGAAGCCGTCTACAAATTAAGTCCTTAATTGCCATTTCAGCCTGGCGATGAGCTGATTCTCCCCGATTTTGCCAAAGAACAAAATAAAGTTGGGTGTAGTGGAAGCGAAAAGCGAGGAAGTTCCGATCTTGGAAGTTCGGATTTTGGAAGTTCTGATTTTGGAAGTTCCGATTTTCACATGCAAAGTGGCAAATCCTTGGGAGAATTTGGCTCCTCGTTCCTGCTTCTCCTTGGGAGAATTTGGCTCCTCGTTCCTGCTTCTCCTTGGGAGAATTTGGCTCCTCGTTCCTGCTTCTCCTTGGGAGAATTTGGCTCCTCGTTCCTCCTTCTCCTTGGGAGAATTTGGCTCCTCGTTCCTGCTTCTCCTTGGGAGAATTTGGCTCCTCATTCCTGCTTCTCCTTGGGAGAATTTGGCTCCTCGTTCCTGCTTCTCCTTGGGAGAATTTGGCTCCTCGTTCCTCCTTCTCCTTGGGAGAATTTGGCTCCTTGTTGCTGTCCGGCTCCAGCTGCAGGCGGAGTGGAAGGAGCAGCACAATTTGCAGCAAAATTTGCAGCACAAAGAGATCTCTCAGGTCGTACTTTCTTGAGGCGGCCCATGGCTACAGCTGCTGGATCCTCCTGCAGAAACGCGGCCGTAAATGGGATGCTCCGACGTGTAAAGGTGTTCAGTGGGTAACAAAAGGAGGAAAAAACAACAACAGGGGATGGAGCTGGATGAATTTTAAGCTCCTTTCCAATCCAAAGCAGCCTGTGATTCCAGAATTTTCCTGCACAGGATGGAATGAATGAAAAGAGAAAAAAAACATCAATGCACCAAACGCACTGGGGTGTGGCTGGTTGCTGATGTGGGTGTGGGATTTTCCCCCCACAGGAGCAGAGGTTTGGAGCTTTGGAGGTTCCAGGTTTGTGAAAACCTTTCCCAGGCCTTTCCTCTGCCTCCCTTCCAGCTAATCTCTAATAAATTATCAGCTTTTTCCCTTCTTCTCCCCAGATACTTTGTTTTCCTGCTGAGCCTGCTGCAGGTGAAGTGTCTCCAGAACAAACGTGGCAGGGGGGAAAATTCCAGCTTTGCCTCTGGAATGACACATTTGCTCTTCCCTGTGTTTCCTAAACATCTTTTAGACTTTCTTTAACCTTTTCAAACTCCTCACTAGCAGGGCTCGCTCTGTTATTCTCACATCGAGTTGGCATTTTCACGGGAAAAGAGCCTTCCCATAAAAATTGGTGATTTTCATCCATAAACCATGGATTTATTGAGGAAAAGAATGGATTTTTCCATTGGGGGGAATGGGAATATTGGCTCCCTAGCCAGGTGGGCACCTTGGAGCTGTAAACTGCTTCCCTCCAAAGAGATTTAATTATTCTGGAATGATTTTTTGAGGTTTTTTTTTGTTTGGGTTTTTTTTTTTTCCTGTAAAACATTCCACCCTTTTTTATTTTCTCTTCCAATTTCGAGCCAACAAATACAAAATAAATCAACTCCCAATTATTTCCCCCCAACTGCTTCCCCCCAGGGCTGTGCTGCGATTACGTGGAGATAAATAAATTTGGTTAAACAATGGTAAATTGTCCTGAGCTGCCTTTTATTATCAGGAAGTTGCTTTGGCAACTGGATAATTTGCTGATTTTTTTTTTTTCTTTTTTACGTGATCTCAGTCCCTTGCATCTATTCATGAGATTATTCCAAATGTTATATCGGTGCATTTAAATTAAGCATGAAAGTCTTTTAGGGCTTTTTGCAATGATTGCTTATTTATTTTATTATCAATAATAAATTTCGACCCAAAGCTTGAAGCTCCCACTTTCAAGGACAGTAAAAAGGCAGGAGAGAAGCAGCTGGTGGCACATTAAGAGCAGCTCTTATGAAACAGGCCTGGGGTTGTGGGGAGGCTGTAAAGAAACTGAGATTTCTGGGTTCTTCTCCCAAATTCTTCCTCTTTTGAAGGGAAATTTGTCTTCTCTGCGATCCAGAGCTGTTCCAAAGGAAAGGAATGAAGTTTCTTGATGTTGGGATGATGTTGCTGTGCTGTGAGGGGAAATACTCTTGGTAGGACTGGTTGGAAGTGTGGCTCTGTTGTTCTTTTTAATGGCAATATTTTGATTTTCACAGAATCACGGGAGGGTTTGGGTTGGAAGGGACCTCAAAACTCACCCAGTGCCACCCCCTGCCATGGGCAGGGACACCTTCCACTGTCCCAGGGTGCTCCAAGCCCCGTCCAGCCTGGCCTGGGACACTTCCAGGGATCACAGTCACAGCTTCTCTGGGCACCCTGTGCCAGTGTTTTCTGTAGAGAGCAAATTCCAGCCACTGCTCTCTTTCCTCTGATATTTTTATAGTTCTTAATTAATCACATTTATGTCAGAGTATTGTTTCTGTGTGTTTAATTGGATTCATTTTCCATCCAGGGGGAGAGGCAAACCACCCCTTCCACTTCAGCTCTGCCAGTTTTAGGGTTGTAAAATATTCCCTTTCCCAGGTAAACCAAAATCCTCCCAGAGCTGCTGCCCTGAGACTCAAACAGTGCAGGTGGAGGAGGCCTTGAGCTCATCCTGCACTTCCCTGGGCTGCCCAACACTCATCAGTGGGCTGCCTAATTAGGAAATTGATTAAATTGATTAATTGACCAGCGAGATAACGGCTCCTCTTCCTGCATGGCTTCATTAGACTCTGGTCCTGCAATGGAGATTCCAGCACAGGAACCTCAGAGCTGCACTGGCTTCAAAGGAAAAGTATTTTCTATTGGATTTCTTTGGGGTCTATAGGATTTCTTTGGGGTTTCTAGGATGGCTCAAAGAGAATTTGCACAACCATCCCTGGCAGTGTCCAAGTTGGATGGGAATTGGAGAAATCTGGGATCGTGGGAGGTGTCCCCACGGCAGGGGGTGGAGCTGGAGGATTTTTAAGCTCCTTTCCAATCCAAAGCAGCCTGTGATTCCAGGATTTTCCTGCACAGGATGGAATGAATGAAAAGAGAAAAAAAAAAAAATAAAATCAATGCACAAAACACTCTGGGATATGGCTGGTGCTGATGTGGGTGTGGGATTTTCCCCCCACAAGTGCCAAGGCCAATCCTCCTGCCAGATGTTTCATCCCAGCAGAACAACATTGACACAAACCTTATTTCCCTGGAATATTCTGCCCCTTTAGGTCTTCCCTTCCCTTTTCCTGCACTCCCAGCTCAGGCAGGATGTGTAATGAAACCCTTAATGGGTTATGACAAGCAAAAGGCTTCTGCAGCCTGGTACTTAATGCTCTCTTTCTTTGGGGTGTGTGCTTGATAGATCCTCTGCTGGTTTGGTTTTCAATTACCAGGTACAGTTTTAGTGACAGGGACGCCGTTACCAGCATTTGGTAATAGAATCTTTATTATAATAATTATTTAAAATTAGAGGGTGAATGGAAATGCTGCTGACAGTGAGGGATTATTAGTGCTGATTAAAGCCACTGGCAGTGCAGGCAGGTATTAATAGACTGTTCCCTGCACATTTTTCTCCCAGAGTCTCTCCTGGCTTTTATATTTTGTTTTTAGCAGTGCTGCTTTCCAGGGCATTTAACAGCAGTGTCAGGACCCAGCTGTGGGATTATTCCAAAGGAATAATCATCAAACTGGGCAATATTTTTCCTGCAAGCTCCTGGGCTGCACTGGTGCCATGGTAGAGCCCCAGCAGGCACAGAAGCTGCTGCTCTGAGGGGCAGGTGAGGGATGGTTTGTGCTCTTGTGGAACCAAACTGGTCTGTACTGGGGCATTGCAGAGCTCACTTTGGAGTTCTGTGGGGATTTTTTTGGTGAGATTTTCCTGAGATCTCACAGAGCCACCGCAGCCACTTTTCCCATGCAGCCACTTCCCTCCCCTCTCTCTCTCTCGCCTGATTTGAAAATGAAATCCCTGAATTGGCAGGTCTGAACACAGGTTTGTCAATGTCATTTGTTGCCTTGTTGGTGTTTTGAAGCAAACTCCTGGCTTTGTTTGGAACCATGGATTATTCTGAGCTGGAATAGGATCATCAAATCCAACTCCTGGCCCTGCACAGGACCCCCTAAAAATCATCCCCTGTGCCTGAGAGCCTTGTCCAAGTGCTTCTTGAATTCTGGCAGCTTTTCCCTGACTTGCAGCCCATTTTAAATCCTGTGTATTATGGCTTGATCTGATCTACTGCCACTTTTTCCTGGTGCCATCAGCATTATTTTCCCAGGACAGGAAAAGAGGCTCCTTTATTTCACAGAGGAAAAGGCTTAACCCTGTCAGAGGAGACAGCAGAGGGACAATCTTTGGGGACAGCAGGAAATAAATAACACAGCCACCACCAAAAGTGGCTCTGAGTAAAGATCTGGGGGCTGAATCACCTTGGGGCAGTGGGGAAGGGAGAGACAAACCCCAAAAATGCCCTGCAGGGCTGAAGGGTGGGTGGAGCAGGCAGGGAGGGATCAAGGAAAACTGGATGGGGTCAGGGAAAGCTGGATATGGGGTGAGCAGGGAGGGAAGGATCAGGGAAAGATGGATATGGAGGGAAGGATCAGGGAAAGAGGGATGGATCAGAGAAAGATGGAAAGATGGATAATCTATTTTGGTGTGGATTGGCAGGAGAACTCCCCAGACCCCATCCAGCCTGGCTTTGGACACGTCCAGGGATGGGGCAGCCACATGGGAAACAGAACTCTCTGTGCTGGAGCAAAGCTGCTGTAGCCCCTGGTTTCATGCCTGAGATGTTTTGGTTTTCTGAAATTCTTCTCCCAGGGAATTTTCTGTAGACAGGAGAAATGTTTATGTAAACTGTACCTTTGTTATTCATTCCTTTTCCTAGGAGGGATTTCTTCTTGATGTCCCTCTGGTCTGACCAATGTGAGTGAAGAGGTTTTGCCTTTGTGTCACCAATCAAATTGGTCTGTGTAAAATATATAAAAGGGAGACACATCCCAAAAATAAAGGAGTCATTTTCAGCCTTCTGAAGTTCAGAGTCTGTGTCTCTTGGATTGAGTCCAAGATCCCCCTAATTAGGGTGGTTTTTTTTCCCTTCTCAAAGTCCCGTGCCAGAGTTAGAAAGAAGAGCAGATCTCACAGCTCAGTCTTGAAAGGTGTTTATTAAATTTTTTATCTGAAGGTCAGCACACTGCCTAACACCAGACTTAGCACAATAAAAAGACACCACTGCCAAGAACACGAGACCTGGTGTCCAAGGTCTCTTAAGGACTTCTAACCCAATTAACTCTTGAAACGTACTATATTTACACTTTTGTACCGATAATTTCTACCAGTTCTAGACACACAATTCTCTGCATCACCTACATTCCACCAATGTCTCTGTGCCACCATCACAGCAGAAGATGGAGTAGAAGAAGAAGAGCTTAAGGCACCACCCAAAATTCTCCATCTTGCCTCTATCTACTTCCATTCTAAAAACCCAAAACTACAAATTTTCACCCTGTGACAAACTGAACTGCAGCCCTGATTTTCAGCCTTCTGAATTGTTTACATACTTGCATTGGAGTTCTCACGATTTTAACATGAACAAAGTAGATTGCTTTCACATTCCTCTCTGTGATGGGACTGCTGGTTTGACCACTGGGGTCAGAGAGGTGTTCCTCTCATCCCTCAATCTTTGACCAAATCCCAAAAACTATATAAGTTGAAATACCCAAAAAAAAGGGTTTCTTTTCTCATTTCTCAACCCGACAGGTGAGTGTCGATGTCGTGATTGCGACACTAAACTATTATCTAATTTAAATTTTGTTGTTGTTCTCTTTTCCTCCATAAATGCTGGCAATTTTTCCCATGGGCTAAGGTCAAAGGCAATGCTTTCCTGGGGTCTCCCCAGGGCAGCTTGAGGAGTTTTCCCCATGCCCTGGACTCCAACAGGGTCGTTGTGGTGTAAAACAGCATCAAGCTGCTCCTCCTGGGCTGAGGGTGACTTTTCCCCCAGGTAGGCTGGCTCCTGTTCCCAGTGTCAAGCTGATTTATTCTCCTTGGAGACAAAGCAGGGCTGAATTCTCTCAGTATGGGAGGCACGTGAGCTGGCCTGCCCCAAGCTGGCTGCCAAGCTCTCCATCCTGCAGGGCCTGTCCTCCTGCCGTGCCCTCGGGGCTTTCCTAAATCTCCTTGGCTTGTCTAGTAGCTAAAATAATAAAAAAATAAAATAGGAAATAAGGGCAGAGCTGACGGCAGAGGTCTTCCCAGAGGCTTTCTGAAATCCAAATTAATGATGTCATCTGTGATGGTGCAGAGCCCTCCCTCCAACACCTGTGAAAAAGAAAAGGTTAAAGAAAAAGACTTAAAAAAATAAAGAATTTGGGGTCTGTAGCTGCACTCTTCACTGCTGTTAATGTGGAATAATCCCCAAATTGGACAATTGAACCCAATATGAAAATGGACCAAAACTTATAAAAATGTAAGGTCTTTTGTCCATTTGTCCATTTTGTGATCATTTTGTGCCCATTTTGTGTCCATTTTATGACCATTTTGGGTCGATCTTGGGTGCAGCCCTGGCCAGGCTCTTGTGCTGCCCAAGGTGTACCTTAAAGGCCTTTAAATAAATTATTTTTATTCATAATTAATTAAAATTACTTATTAAATTTATTTTTATTATTATATTTAATTATAATTATTTAATAAAATTATAACATTATTTTATTATTTATTCTCTTAGCTCTGTCCAGTGTCTGTTCCAGCTCAGCCTTCCCGAGACATCAGAATCCATGTGGAAAAGGCTTTTGGAGCCTCCCTACCATGGTCAGGGTGCTGCTGTTCCCTACTGAGCTCAGCTTTGGTGTCAGCACTTCCCTCTCGGCACCTTTATCCTCCTTTTCCCGCAGCTCCATCCCCTCTCCTCCTCCCGGGATGAAGCTCCGGCTGTGGGGGATAATTTTTCCCACCTGCAGGAACAAAAGCAGGAGTCAGCTCCTTCTCCCTGCAGAGATTTCCACCAGGAATGGCAGGAGATCAGGAGCCATTAACGGAGGGAGAAAAAAAAAAAAAAAAAGAAAAAAAAAAGCAGCTGTTGTGCAATTTTTTGGCAGCTGAAATGAAGTTTTAGCTGGATGATGTCCCCGGGTCTGCTCCAAGGCTTCAGCCCCTCTTTTGAGATGCAGTTTTGGGGTTTGTCATTTGTGTCATTTTGGTTGTCAGTTCGAAGGAAATCACCACTTGCTCTTAACCATCTGTGCTAAACCAACACAGTCCCTCTCTCCTCATATAAAATATATAACATATCACCTTGTAAAATCAGCCAGGAGCATCCAAGGCAGGCAGCAGGAATAGGAACAGGGTGGAAAAAAGCAGAGAGCAGGGTGAGGGGTCCAGAGATCTCCTGGGCAGAAGAAAACAGCAAGAACTCTGCAGAAGCAAAGATAATTCTGGATGTTTGTGTTTTCCATGGAGAGGAAGAGCCTTCAATGGTTTTTATTTTACCAGTTCATTGCTCTTGCGGCGAGAAATAATTGGGATTAAAACTAAAAATGGCATTAAAAAGCAGAAGAAATTGTGGAGGAGAGAGCAGGTAAACTTCTGTCAGGAGAGGGTTTGGCCAAGTTGATCTGGTCTGGAGGGTGGGGAAATGAGCTCAGGAATTTTTCAAGGTCCTTCCAGCCTGTCCCCCGTGACTCTGGAGCCATTTCCTTCTCTCCTGCCCTCCTGATCATTCTTTTGAGGTGTGTCACTCTGATTTTTTAGCCTTCTGATATTTTTATTCTTCAACTAGAGAGTTCTCACGCATTGTAACAAAAATAAAGACTGATATTTTGTAAATACATTCCTTCCAGAAAGAAAGACAAATTGAGAAACTACTAGTTTGACCAGTAAAATCTGAAGAGTGTCAACCTCGTCCCCCCAGTCACTAGTCAAAGTCCAAAATCTATTTAAACCCTGAATCTAAAGATAAAGTACTTATTTTTCTCGCTCTCAACTTAACAAATAAATGTAATTCTTTTTGTATTCTCTTATGACAGAGGTGATCAAGGTCTTCACTGAAACTTTTTATTTAGAAGCCTCTGGTTTGGAAGTGTGAAATGTCCCCCAAAATTCTTGGCAGCTTCACTTTTTGCCCATCACAAAGGAGCAATTCCTCGGGGTCAGGTGAAGCCCTGCCTCCCACTCCAGGTGCATGAGATTGGATTTTATCAACATCTACAGGGATGGAGACTCTCCCATTTCATCTGTGCTGCATCTTTGTCTTCCTCCGGGGTTATCTTTGTGCTGAGGGCAGAGAGGAACCTGCAGGGTGGAGGCTGGGCCACTCCAAACCTCGGGCCAGAGGCCAATTAAAGAGCAGCTGGACTGAAACCCCGGGCCAAGTGGCACATTGTTCATTTGTTCTGCTGTTTCATAAGCAAAACGCCCTGCAAGGTTAATGGAAGTGCCAGGCAAGCTCAGCCAGAGAGAGGCCAGATGACAAAAACAGGAGCTGACACTTCCCAACCAGCTCAAGAGTGAGAATTTGTTTAAATGTAATTAGTTGGTGGGAAAAAAAAAAAAAAAGAAGAAAGAACAGAACAGAAGAATCCCTCTGGAGCCCAGGCCCTGTGAGTGTTTGCTGTGCCTTTAGATTGAAACAATACATCTTCCTGCACTCAGGGAAAAAATCCCTCTCCTCTCCTTGGAGATGGATGAAGAGCTGGTGGCTGCTGCTGGTGGCTCACTCAGAGGGTCACACAGCACCAACCAGTCCCNNNGTGCCATTCCCAGTCCCAGAGTGCCATTCCCAGTCCCTGAGGTGCCATTCCCAAGGGTCAGGAATGCAGGGTTGACATTCCCAGGGGGAAAGGGGAAATTTTGGTGTCATTTTCCAAGGGGCACTTTGGCCCCAGGTGTAAAATAAAATGCTCAGGACACACAAACTGCCACTGTCACCATGGGGACCTGCAGCTCTTCTGGCAACTCTTGCTCCAGCCTTGCCCCATAGGGGCTTGGATTGGTGGTTCCAAGTGAATTTTCCAGTCAAATCTTTCTTTTTTCCCTTTTTTAACCTCCTCTACTGATTTCCCAGCCAGCATCCTGGTGACTGTAGCCATCCCCTCCTTTATTTTACCTCTTGTTCACTTTTTTACTGTTCACCCTTTCATTTTGGGTGGTGAAATCTCCACATCTTTTTCTGGCCATTGTTGTCACCACCCTGACAGGTTTTTGGGGTCCACAGACCCCCTGGCTGGCCTGATGTTGGAAGCTGAGGATTTTAGGCTTTCTGACCCTCAAGAAAACACTGCATTTGACCTGAGGCCATGAAAAAGGCTTCCAAAATTGAGTGACAGCACTGGGATTGTGGGTGTGGAGTTTGAGTACAAGTGTGTGATAGTACAGGGTGGAAAACTTAGAGTTTAAGGGATTAGAATATAGTAATATATTTCCCCTTAGACAGGAAGGGCTGGGAGAACACAAAGCTGTGAGGACACTGTGAGATGGGGAGGGGGAGGAGTGGCATCCCCAAAGACCCCAAGGAAAAGCCCAGTGGTTCCATCTGTCCTGGATTTAGAGGGGCTGAGGGAAGCCCTGCACATCCTGCACAGCCCCTTGAATGCCTTTCAGCCATGCTGTTTAACCAGCTTTCATCAAAAACTCCAATTTACCCTCCTCTCTCCATCCCTTCCCTCCCCCAACCCAGCAAATTGCACCTTCTGGCCCAAAATTAAAACAAACCTCCGGCTGAAGCCTTTCATCATTAAATGTTCATCACTTTGGAGCCTCTCCTAAGGTCAAGAGCATTTTGCCCGGGCCATTCATCAGCCAAATTTTGGTGCTTTCTGCAGGGCTGTCCCTCAGGAGCCAAGGTCAGGCAGAAATCCCCCCAGTGAGGTGACCTGCTCATTACTCTGGGAAACAGCTTTTTTTTTTTTTTGTCAATGAATGGCCCTCGAGTGAGCATTTAATTTGGATTTAATAAGGCATCTAATGTTTGCTTAAAAGGACACTGTACCTTCAAGGTGTTTGTGGTAATTGGATGGAGGATATTTACCCACAGTGTTTATTAATAAACCCCTCAGAAGATGGAAATTGAAAGCAGCTCCTTTTAATGTCTTTGGTACCCAGAGGGATGGGGGTTGAAATTAGAGGAATCCCAACTCCCAGGGAACTGGGAACGCTGGAATTGCACCGGGTCTGGCTCTGGTTTGTGTCACCTGTGCAGGGAGATGGGGACACAGTGAGGGATGGATGGGGACACACAGGGGATGGGGACACACAGGGGATGGGGACACCTGTATGGGCACCCAAATCCACGGGCTGGGAGTGAATCACCCTCAGCCTGAGCCTGTAGGATCTGCCCTGCAGGGAGAAGAAAAAAAAAAGAAAAAGGGCAAAGACCTGAGTTTATTTTTGGTGTCTCTCCTTCCACACCTCTTTGGAGGCATCTGTGCCAGGGAGCTGAGGTGCCTCTGCCCCCGTTCCAGGGCTGGTGCTGATGCCTTGAGTTTTAACTTTCATATTTTCATGTTCTGTGCTGCCCAGGGGTGCAGCTCTGAGCTCACACTCAGTGTCACTCAGCTCTGCACACAGCAGGGACACAAAACAAATCCTTGTCCTGCTGCACACCAAGGACAACTTTCAGGCCCAAAAGCACAGACAAGGGTGGGCTGGAGGGAGGAACAAGAAGGATGGGACCTCACAACCTGGGGCTGGAACTGGACAATTAAACCCCAATATGCAAATGAACCTAAACTTATAACAATGCAAGATCGTGGGACTGGACAGCCATTTTATGACCATTTTTTGACCATTTTGTGACCATTCTGGGTCCATTTTCTGCCCATTTTGGGTCCACCTTGGGTGTTGCCCTGGCCAGGCTCTTTTCGTGCCCAAGGTGTGACCTTTTAATTTATTAAATTAAATTTATTAAAGGCCTTTTAATAAATATCTACTTTATTCTCCAGCTCTGTCCAGTCTCTGTTCCAGCTCAGCCTCCCCCAAGGCATCAGTGGTGGCACCTGAGGAATCCCAGGGAGTTTTGCAGAGATGTGCCAGGGAATATCAAAGCCTCATTATTTTTTTTATTTCCCTCGGGATATGGAAAACTTTAGGACTTGAAAAAATGGGGGGGGGAATAAAAGGAAAATAATGCTTTAATGTGCTGCCTCAGGCAGAACCCCTGTGAGGTTTGTACTCCAAAGGAACAGGGTGCATTTAAGTAGGGACAGGATGGTCACGGTGTGCTGCAGGCTGAAAACACAGGAATATCCATTTGGGAATGGCACAGCCTGCTGAGGAACCAGCCCTGCACCTACCCCACACCTCAGCAGGGGAAAAAAAACCCAAAATCCATCTCCCAAATTACAGCTACTTTTCACCAAGACCCCACCAACCTGGGGTGCTCATGGTGGCAGAGCAACAAAATATCCAATCCTCCTCCAATAATCCTGTTTATTTTACCCACTGCTAAGTGAAGAACTCCTTGTTTGCCATCAACACACACGAAAAAATAATAATAAACGAGCTGATATTTAACTCCAAAACGACGTTGCCAAATCGGCAGAGATTCATTCCGAGGATCATTAGGAAGAGTCTTAAAACAAGCCAGACTAATTTCAGGCTGTGTTGTTTGGGAAGCCCTGACAGAGAGATGGATGCCGTGGGAAACCATCAGGAATGCCAATTCATTTTTAATCCCATTACCCTGCCACACATCAGTTTTTAAATCAAGGGCTGCACCTTTCCAGATAATTCCTGCCGTTATTAGGTGCCGTCTCTTGCTCAAGGGGGAGATGAGGGGGAGAGAACAGGTAGAATTAATTCTAAATATGTGCCATAATGTTAGATTGATTCCTTTATTAGCACCTTTTATAGTCAATTCTCTCCGCGGAAGGGCTCTGTCATATCTCCTGCCGACAGGAAAAGGTGGCCGGGATGGTTCCAAATGAAGCCAATAAAAAGGAGGAATTTGTGGACGTCGAGTATTTAACAGCAAATCGTTATGGATGGGCCACCAAACTGGGGAAGCGGGGACTGAATTAAGGCTCAGGAGATCTGACATCTTATTTGCAAGATAAAAAGCGGGCCCGGCTTGGGAAGCGATGAATAATTTGGAGGTTTTTAGCTGCAGTTTCTAATGGTCCCTTCAGTGGTGGGTCGCTTTGTTCTAAGGTGATGAATCACCCCGGGTTTCATTGTGTCCTCCCAGCGCTGTCCCCAGTTTTATCCTTTCTCCTCCACCCCGCTCCAAGCAAAGCACAATCGAAATTATCTCTCAGATCAGCTTGTATCCATCCCAAATCCCGAGGGCCACGGAAGCAGCTACAATTTATTAGCAGCATCAGTGTATTTTACTGCTCATCTAAGAATATCATTAATATTCTTTCATCACCTTCTCCACAGCTTTAAAACCTCCTTCATAACATCGAGCTCACGCCTGCTGAGGAGTGAGCGAAATTTCAATTTTTTTATCGCTCAGAAAAATCCCTGTGTGTTCACATTTTGCCGTTGTGTCACAACATCTCGGAGGATGGGATGTAAAAATACCCCAAAACCAGATTTCAGGCGCCTTGGAACATTTCATTTGCGATTTTTTTTTTTTTTCCCTCCCACTAGCGCATTTTCTTACTCCAAAGGTGAAATGATTTGGAGCTGCTTGATTCAATTACCCCACTGTCACCGGATTCTGAGTCACTTCAAGATTGGTTTAATATTGAAAAATAATATTTCCCTCCATCAGCACCTTCCGGCTGAGGGTGGTGCCCGGGACCTCAAGGCTTTCATCAACCCTGCACTTGCCTTTAAACCCTTTGCTCCCTGTTTATTTTGTTGTTTTCTTGTGCAGGAAAAAGACAATTCCCATGGGAATGTCGTTCCATGCCCTGGATGCTGATTTGTAGGGATTTATTCCTGCAACGAGAGCTCCTCAGCAGGACCCACAGGAGGGAGATGCAGAGATGCAGGGATGCAGGGATGCAGGGATGCAGGGATGCAGGGATGCAGGGATGCAGGACAGGCTGCTCATGGCCAGGAATTTCACCTTCCTCACCTGTTTTCTCCTATCCCACTTGGAGCCAGCTTTCCGAATCGTTTTGCCTCTCAGTTTGGGC